>JAQJVL010000182.1:1492574-1568504 GCA_035578905.1 Stictocephala bisonia
TTTACTGTAGTAGTAGTCTTAAATCCAAAGTAAATGGCGCTTAGAGGGAAGAGAATGTTTACTTCTCCTACCACAGTCCGTGTTGGAGGACTAAATCTGTCGCCCATGCGCTGTAAATCTCAGCCGTTTTACTTTCAACCGAGCGATTCTAGCGATCCTAGGAGTAGTATAGCAAACAGCTGGTGCGGTAAGCAAATAAACGATTTAGTTTAAATATTTACACTTAATTATAAGTTGTATTGCAATATAAGAAAACTGCCAAGCTATCTAGCGGAGCGATGCTGTAGCTTTGCGTTACCACCACTAGGGTCGCTAGCGTCAGACAGTTGATATTTTTCTCAAGAGTAAGGTTCGCGACTGTGTATATTATCCTGTGGTAGCAACATTGGGTGTTTATATTCAAATTGTGAATAAGTTGACAGGCTATTGCAATGACTAAGCTACTAGAAATATATGTACATATTATGATTGTAAGTAATGCAGTTTGACCACTAAAATCTGCTGTCAACAGTCACATGCCGATGCCGAAGCTCAAGGAGTCACGAGCGCTGCGAGTGATGGGGTTGGCACGCAAAGTGGGCAGGGGTGTCTCCTAGTAACATATTATTACAATTTATGTTAGTATAATTTATGAAGAAAAACCAGTATTATCTTTTATTTAATTATTGAAATAAAAATTAGAATTAGGTAATTTCTAGGTGTTTGTTTATAAAAATAACAGGAATTAATCTCCAGAAATAAATAAACTAACAAATAAATTGCTTACTGTTAAAATATTGATCAACTGACTCTGTTTTTATAACAAGTTCTTCTGTGTGTCTTTTTCTGCTTAACAAATTATTCTTGCTGCCATCCCTTGTCCTTAAAAGTTTCATTTTTAGATGAAAAAATTATAAAAATTAAATATTATATTCATCAGTTCAAGTTTAAAAAAGTTTCCCTTTTCTGTTCATTCTTCCATGGAATCAAAACTGTATTAATAGTTCTGTCATATGAAACGTTCTTGTTATTTTATTATAGAAAAACGTAATATTGTTTTAATAAGTATATTAAAAGTAAATATAGTATTTGAAAATATTCGAAGTTATAACTCCTTTTATTTCGTCGTAGTTCAGATTTCTGTTTGTATAGAGTAAACTTTTTACCAAATTACCTCAGCAATATCGTTGCTGACGACAGGTAAATGGCAGCAGCAGACATAAAGTTTCAGCTTAAGTCATAAAATGGACGTGATGAGGTAATATATTTCACGTAAAATGCAAACATTACTTACTTTACAAGACTTTACGAGGGAAAATACTTGTTGAGTTATAATTTAATTTGTTTGCAACAAGATAGTTTTAGTACTTTGAACAATTCACTGATGTATTCTTTCCTAAATTGTACCTACTGCTGTACAAAAGTAAATAATATGTCAAAATAAAAAAGTACTTTTTAGATGTCACTTAGATTATATTTGAATCTGTTGTTACATTACTAATAAACGCTTTACTTGGCAATAAAACTATTTTAATAATATATCAATTTAATTGACGTTTATAAGTGTTAAAGTAACATGTTAAGAGTCTATACGATATATAATAAATAGAGGTTTAATAGATAATTTAATAAAATGTATGTAACCATATTTAAGTGTTCTTTCAACCAGCTATCTTTAAAAGTTATCATGTTGACTTTTCAATTAAAACTGAAAAATCATTTAGGCCTAGTTCTGTGTTGTAGATTTCAACGACTAATTAGGGTTTCAATGTTAAATTGAAAAAGTCTATACCATAATTTTCATCTAGTCATCTAGATCTGACACCTTTGCTTCATTTACTCTTTCACTCTTCCAAGTGACATACTAATTTAACATTTGAAAATAAACGTTTTAAGATTTTACCAAAACCAACCAACCTACCACGCACGTCAACGTACATCTACCAAGAGAACGCCATCTAAACAGTTTACCAAACACACACGTCAACGTACATCTACCAATAGAACGCCATTTTTAAACAGTTTACCAACCACGCACGTCAACGTACAGCTACCAAGAGAACTCCATTTAAACAGTTTACCAACCACGCACGTCAACGTACAGCTACCAAGAGAACTCCGTTTAAAAAGTTTACCAACCACGCACGTCAACGTACAGCTACCAAGAGAACTCCGTTTAAACAGTTTACCAACCACGCACGTGAACATACAGCTACCAAGAGAACTCCGTTTAAACAGTTTACCAAACACGCACGTCAACGTACATCTACCAAGAGAACGCCGTTTAAACAGTTTACCAAACACGCACGTCAACGTACATCTACCAAGAGAACGCCATTTAAACAGTTTACCAACCACGCACGTCAACGTACAAATACCAAGAGAACTCCGTTTAAATAGTTTACCAACCAAGCACGTCAACGTACAGCTACCAAGAGAACTCCGTTTAAAAAGTTTACCAACCACGCACGTCAACGTACAGCTACCAAGAGAACTCCGTTTAAACAGTTTACCAACCACGCACGTCAACGTACAGCTACCAAGAGAACTCCGTTTAAAAAGTTTACCAACCACGCACGTCAACGTACAGCTACCAAGAGAACTCCGTTTAAACAATTTACCAACCACGCACGTGAACATACAGCTACCAAGAGAACTTCGTTTAAACAGTTTACCAACCACGCACGTGAACATACAGCTACCAAGAGAACTCCGTTTAAAAAGTTTACCAACCACGCACGTCAACGTACAGCTACCAAGAGAACTCCGTTTAAACAGTTTACCAACCACGCACGTCAACGTACAGCTACCAAGAGAACTCCGTTTAAAAAGTTTACCAACCACGCACGTGAACATACAGCTACCAAGAGAACTCCGTTTAAACAGTTTACCAACCACGCACGTCAACGTACAGCTATCAAGTAAACTCCGTTTAAAAAGTTGACCAACCACGCACGTCAACGTACAGCTACCAAGAGGACGCCGTTTAAATAGTTTAATAACCACGCACGTCAACGCACATCTACCCAGTGGACGCCGTTTAAACAGTTTACCAACCACGCACGTCAACGTACAGCTACCAAGAGAACTCCGTTTAAACAGTTTACCAACCACGCACGTCAACGCACATCTACTAAGGGGACGCCGTTTAAGCAGTTTACCAACCACGCACGTCATCGTACAGATACAAAGAGAACTCCGTTTAAACAGTTTACCAACCACGCATGTCAACGTACAGCTACCAAGAGAACTCCGTTTAAACAGTTTACCACCCACGCACGTCAACGTACAGCTACCAAGAAAACTCCGTTTAAACAGTTTACCAACCACGCACGTCAACGTACAGCTACCAAGAGAACTCCATTTAAACAGTTTACCAACCACGCACGTCAACGTACAGCTACCAAGAGAACTCTGTATAAACAGTTTACCAACCACGCACGTCAACGTACAGCTACCTATTATGCACAAACAAGTATATTGCAGCAAGGTGAAACGAAACTATATTTTAAATGTCGACACAAGATCTGTAAAAGCATTGTAATGTTGATAGCTGTATAAGTATTGTAATGTTGATAGCTTTTGATACATATTGTTTGTGGGAGGGGTTAATTAGAGCACATCTTCTACAACCCAGTTTCAAACCCTCAGTTCAATTAAGACCCTTAACAATCAGCGCTTAGTTACAATTTTGGAATTCTTGATACTGGTTGAGTTAATTCCAATGATTGTGATTTCAAGTAATGGAACACAACTAAATAACTAAAATATTATATATTTTCCCAAATAAACAGTTTTAATGTTTGCTCTTTACAAAGCAATTGCCTCACATTCGCGTGTTTAATGTGTGGAGTGTTGCTCAGTAGTCACCACTTCCTTTGTAGTTGTTTGCTTTGTGTCCAACGAGTCGTCAGGAGACGTGGTAATAGAAGCGCCATCAGTGGTCATGTTTAGTGTCAGAAGAGCCATTAAACGGCTTGTCCAATGTCTTGAGTGGAAGGGAAGGTCATCGGTGTTCGTGGCGAAGTAGCTGGAAGGATCGTCAATTATTGTGTACGTGTATAAAGTGGGTAGAATGGCAAGTAAATATGTTCTTTTAAAAAGGGGTTAGCAATTATATAACATCGATCACATGTTTTCGGTTGATGTTGACCTTTTAATAGTCAATTTGCGATGGAGGAGAGGTCCTGTTGATAATCCATTCTAAGATCCTAATCAACAGTTCATAATCAAGTTTACGATAGTTAGGAGGAACGGCCTGACAATAATATGTTTATGGTAGGGGTTTGTATGTTACTTGTTACATTTACGATAAGTGGGAGGGCCTACCTAGTATCAGGGAGGCCTAGTCGTGTTATCAGACAGTTATTTCCAAAATGTTTATTTCAATTTGCACCTTTCGTACCTTCGTGCAATATACAATAATAATCCTTTAAATATCTTCTAGCACTTTTAAAATAATTCACAGTAGTTTACAGCAAAGAGTGAATAAAGTGTCAACCTACGTTATCATGACAGGTAGTATCACATCTGACGCCTCGCACCGGGAACTAAGCTGATTTTGAGCTTGATTTGTTCACGTTTTGGAGTTATTTATGTTTCAACAGATGATTTTAAATGCTTATATTAAGAATGTTTTTTATCGCGATGATACATTCTCTCATATACGTCATGATGGATTATAATTTCGGCCATTTAAGAGTTTTCTTTGATCGCAAGAATCTATGAATTATCTCAATTAATTGGAGAATTCCGCTTTTTGGAAGCTCGTAGGGGCAACGTAGCGTGTATTTCCTGTGCGTATTAAAATGAAGGGATTGTTTATAAAATAAATATTTCAGTTATTACATAATCAGTATATATTCTATCTTGGAATTCTCTGATCATTGGTCCAATATTTTAAATTGCCTGCTGACCTTTATGCTGCAAATTTGAAGCAATTCTGCCAATGTTTAGATTGCTTTCATTGTAGAGGTATTATATTTTTGATTACGTCTGTATGATTTCTCTTAAGGTAATACCAAATGGCAGAACCATTATATTTATGATGTGAGTTTGTATTACGGTAGGGGTCAGCCTTACTCCTTCACTCACTTCGTTCATAATACTGGATTGATTACCACTACATGTAACTGTCTCGTTTACAATGA
Organism: Stictocephala bisonia; assembly: GCA_035578905.1. Classification (NCBI taxonomy): domain Eukaryota; kingdom Metazoa; phylum Arthropoda; class Insecta; order Hemiptera; family Membracidae; genus Stictocephala; species Stictocephala bisonia. Next base: position 1,497,704 of record JAQJVL010000182.1, read on the forward strand.
ATAAAATTCACATATCTTGTTCTGACGCATTCCTTACATTGAAATAGAAACTTTAAGCCTTATCAAAAAACATTTAATGTTACGAAATGAAGTAAATACTGTACACGCACAGTAATTTGAGAAACTTTATATCTCATATCTAATTCAATTTATTGTTTACTGAGTCAGTATCTTATAAAATTCACTAATTGATCTCTATTATTTAAAACTGTATCTTTTCCGTTAATTCACTGCCACTACTTTATTTTGTTTCCGTCACGGTACTTTAATTCATTACCACTTGATAAATAATATATTGCTCTAAAAACTGTTCCCCAATCATTTTTACGTCTACTGTGTTATTACTTATCCGCTAGGAATCAAATATCGCTGACATTATCTTATCGCTTTCCAAGGACTTACACACGGAGAGCGCATTCGCGGTAAATCAATCATTGGATTTATCAGTTTTTGATCAACTTTAGTAGCGACCTAACCTAACCTAACCTAACCTAACCGTAATTTCGAACGTAATAAAGGTGATTTATTTTAATTATCATAGAAATGTCTCAACAATTGATCTCAGTATATGTTTTACAATAACATAGTACTTCAATGTATTAAAGTGCAATTAGTTATCAAATAACTTTATAATGCAAAGTAAACTTGTATAAATTTATATTCGTTACAGTTTTCTCAAAGAAGATGTATTATCATTGTTACTGCAGACGTCACCATCAGGATGTTTGGGCATTAAATGTAAACATTTACATGGTTATATGTACATGATCATCTTCTATTCCTGACACGTTCTACATGAATTTACAAAACAGAGCTCCAACAGAAAATTAATGGTATTTGAAAACGCTGACTTATCACCAATTAAATAATTGTTTTGTTAAAATGAGATCTTCTAGACGATGGCATGGTAACAAAACCACAATATGATTTTAAAAATACATTTAACATTAGCTACATATTATTTTAAGTATACATTATCATACATTATTAATTAAACTAAAATGTCACGTATATACATAATGGATTTCTATTACCAATAAGTTTTAGTTGCTATCCTCGAAAATATATAACTCGAAAAATATATAAGTTTTTTAACTTAAACATACTTTTGTCATAGTGGTTTTGTAAACAAGAGGAGATGTTTCCTTTCAATATTTCTTTTAGACCTTGTTTTCTTGTAATCTCCCCAAGTTGTAAAAGTATATTTACTTTTATTAAGAACCCTTTCAGACATTGTATAAACCCAAAGATATGTGTAAATATCCAACAAATATAAACTTTATAGATGTATCAACATTTAATAAATACCAAAATAAGGTTTCTATTGATTATAAAACTTTAAATAATTAGTTAACTTTCTTGAAATGTAGATTAAATTTATATTTAGCCGAATGTTCAATTTTAAGTATCACAGCTTTGGTGAGTATTGTTGTCGCAAAAATAGAACACGTCTCTACCAAAGTTTACAAAGTAGGTTTTGTAATAACAGATCAATCAGAGATATCACCAAAACTGTTATCGTTTTTCTTAATGCGAGATGGTGTAGTGATGAAAAAAAATAATTTCGCTTGTCTATTGGCCATAGTGAAACTTTTAAAATTAATTACCGTAGTAATCAATAAGTGAAACAAGTTTTCAACATTAAGTTATGTAATAAATGATACAGCAGAGATAATAGACTTCTACAAAAATTATTGAATAATACCGACAAATGCTTTTAATTAAAAACAGTAAATAAACTTGTAATAACTAGAATCTATATTTTCCAGCGACAATCGCGTCAAAGTCATTATGTACAAAATAGCCAGACGTTTCGCTCATGCTGTGATGTGGCATCCTCAGTAGTATCGCGGTTGCAAAATTAATTGCTTGGTTACATTGTAATCCTTATAATATTAATTGATATTTACGATACGTTACTTTTATATATGTAAGTAAATAAATTGATTTTAAATTTATTTTTATTTGTAATGGTTTACTTAAGTGGCGCATGGGCAGGTCAGTGCCGGGAAAACTATGGCGACGTTGCTACGTCTGTGTTGAGTCGCTGTCCACCAGTGGTGGCTACTCCATAAGAGCGCATGAGCAAGTGAACCCCTTGTGAGATTTGTAAAAAGAAAATAAACCGCATTAAAAGTTTAAGTTAAATTATTTACATATTTAAATTACGAAATATGTGATTTTAAAATGTTTAAACGTAAGAAAACCCCAAAGAAGAGCCTTCCGCTAATCCCGCATTACTGTCGCACAGTTCCGGTTGTGCTCCATAGCGTATATGCAAGGCATATCTGCTGGTCTTATAAAAAATACATAATAAAATTATAATTTTCGATTGTTAATAAAAAAAAATAGAAAATAACAATTTTTTTATTTTGGCGACGGTAATCTATTTTTTGCCTATTAAGAATAACTTCACCAAAGGAAAAAAATCCAGGGTTTTAGTTTAATAATTATAGGGGTTTTTATATTAACTTTCAATTGAGAAAAAGTTATTAATTAACATATTTATAATTAACGTTAAAATTGAGATAAAAATATTTTGACTGATTACTGTTTATTGATGTGTCCCAACATTACATGAATTTTTTCATTCCTTAATATTCACATTTGATATTTTAAATAATTTTGTTTGTTTTTATGTCAGAGTGATAGAATGCGTGCGGAAGCCAGACTACCGGTTTTTGGCTCTATTTTCGTGTCTCTGTAAAATATAATATAAATATAAATTATTTATAAAAATAATTGAGATACAGTTTCGGGAGTCGAGACTTTTTTTACGCAAATTCATTAATCTTTTCAAATCTTTTTTCAAATTTCCAAAATTTTGAAAATTTTCCGAGATTTAAAAAAAATAAAGTCCCATTTTTCCACTTAATTGTTTATAACTTTTGTAATTTTTATCAGCGCGTTTTCGGACCTTTCCTTAAACTTTTTAGGTAAAAATACGAATCGATTGACACCTTGGTCGTAATTTTTGGACAGGGCTGAAAAATTTCACAAAAAAAGTACATGTGAACCAGACTATCTGTGTAGAATGCGGTGGTATCTTGTAATAGAAGCCAGCAGTGCACACTTTCCGTGTGGTCCACTTCCACTCCTCTCACCTGGTGGCAACAGAGCGTCTGCAACTATAAGCAGTTTGTTGCAAGAAAAAAGTTATTGATGTGTTTACCAGCAAAAAAGACAGAGGGATGGACTTTAACTTTAAGCTTTTTACATAGAAAGTTGTTAAAAGGTTTTTTTTAATGACAGTGTCTGTAATGTCTTACTGTAGGCCTAACATATATAAAGTTATCATGACAATGTAATATAAGTCTTTTTACTGCATAGTGCATACCCTAAACAAACGTTTATCTTTAAGTATCATTATAATTATTTAGTTGAATAATTATTTACAATAACTCTTAGTAGTACAAGTGATGTTTTTTATTTGTATAACAGACGAAAATTATTATTAATGCGCCTAACAGAACAATTAAAACCTACTTCTTTCTTTAAAGTACAAAAATTAGTTAAACAAACAACAGATTTTAAAATTAAGTAATATTTTTTGGCTTGACTTATTTTCAAAATATATTAAATTGTTTTGTCCTTTGTTTGCACAGCTACGCCAACCAATAAATATTTTATATCTTAAAAACTTAGTTTAGAAACAATATAAAACAGCTAAGTATAGTTTTTAACTATGTTAAAATATGTTGTAAAATAGTTTAACTTTTACAAAATTTTATTTGTACACTTTTACTTGTGGGTTTCCGGTGTGTGAACCCCCACTTTACTAGGTCACAATCCATACCGCTAATGTTCATCTAAGATGAACAAAGGGGTTTTCGAAGATCTATACCCAGGTTACTCATGCACTCAAACACATGGACTTGGTGAGTGCATGTGTTTGAAAAAAAACCAGCTATTTTCACTATCGGACAGTCTTAGTTCAAGATGCCTCCGACACATTCTTTTATTGAGTTTGAGCTGAAAATTAAAACAAGTGCCATCTTCTTTTTAAGTGGAAGGCGATGATAATGAGGCAGGCCATCTGACACTTCTCTCTCCTGGCACTTATCAGCCACCGATCCATATCGTTAAACCTTTTGAAATACAAATAGATTTAAAATTTATATACTTACACATATTAAAGTAACGTTTCCTAACTAATAAAGTTATAAGGATTACGACGTGACCAAGCAATTAATTTCAAGATCACTAGAAGCTGAGTAAAAGCTGCTTCACGAAATCGATTAGAAATTTTTTGTAAGTAAAAATACTCATACTTATAAAACTAATTGAAAATGATCTGACAGAGATGTATTAAATTGTCAATGCGATTCAATGACGGATTTTTTAGACATGCAAATATAAAATTGGTGACCAGTGAAAACTAGTAAAAATAACTATTAACTGTTTTGATCCAAGTAGGATAAACATAATTAAAAGTTATAAAAACACTTTAAATACACACATATCATAACGTAAAACTAAACGAGAAAAACAATGATGTGACTTGATTTTTCATGTGTCTCTTAGTTTCTTAGTAAACAATCTTCAAACTCCGAAACACAGAGTCTATGCGCCGACATTATTGTTAGGTTAGACTATAACTAGTCCATAACAAATGTAAATTTAGTATTATAAAGTGTATTTTAAATAATAAACTAGTCTATTAGTTAGGTTACACCTACAACAAGTCCATTATTTAAATAGTAGTAAGAAAGTGCTTTTTTAATTTAAAAATATTTTTTCTTATAATATATTTGTGTTGTGTGACGTTTACTTGTATTATTTATGAACCAACGCGTATAGTACTTATAAAAAAATTATTTTTAAAATAACCTAAATTAAATAATGGTTATAAATTTAAATAGTTTGTAACAATATCTGGACTATCTAAAACGTAGACCGTGTTAGATACTATATAGAATAATATAGACTATTCTATATAGTATAATAGTACTTTAAACCTATTGGTGTGAAGATAGTTAGTTTGGTCATTTCTAAGTATCCAGTAGAAGTTCTAAATTTCATATGACCAGCATGGACACATTAAATATTCAATTACCTTAGAAAATATCTCATTCTAAACGGACGGTTTGGTCTATAATATATAGGACACGTCCGAATGTGTTTTTCTCAGAAAAACCAATTTACTTTGGTTTCAAATGTCACTATTGAAAGAGAGAAATTAGCGTTGAAATTACATTACTTTTACGGTTTTATTGCAGTGAGCAGGGTCGGTGAAACCTTGCATTTACGAAATATTAATTATTTCACTAATGAACTACCCTTTAATAATTTTTTTGTACTTTACTTATTCCCTATCTAATTATTTAATAACTTTACCTCTTGATACTACGTAATTAAAAGAATAATAATTATATTTTATGATTGAGATATTTTTATTTATTTTATTATATATAGTAATTATATGAACTATTTAAGTTTAGTATTCATATATACATTTAAAGTTCATGTGAGACTTTAATGCTATTATCCTCCATACAAAGTTCAAAAATGTATTTCCGTTTTTAATTTACTGCAGTGTCAAAAAAACATGAAAGTAGGTTAGTCTATACTCAAAGAAACGTGGTCATAATAATGATATTTCAACCAATCTAAGAATTATTTAACTTATTTGAGTCAAAGAGGGGTTCCTCACATATTGTAACGTTAATAATAATAATTGTAACTTTATAATCTTTTAAAGTAGTATTGAATAAAACGACGCATAGAAAAAGTGACATTAATTTCAGGATTTTCCTAAAACTTAATATAAAATCTTAATAACTTTTTGAACAGCTTTTTTACTATAGCATTTTAATCAATGCTAAAGTTCTTATAGGAGAAAATTTAAATTAAAATAATTTTAAAAATGCTCAGGAATTTTAATATTGTTTTCACTATAAAAATAAATGTATTAGAGTTACTGAAACGTGTTCAAATTATTTTTGGACAATATGACGAAAAATAATAACTGATATTAATGTATTTATAGAGACCATATTAACAACTTCAATGTCTTTCAAATTGAAACATTATTTACATATTTTCTATCCTTTGCTCATAGATGTTTGAACTTTTATTTGAATTGCATATTGTGCAATCCAAATCAACACTAATTATTGAGTTAGTGCCATGTGCAACCATATGAGTCGGTTTCAATATTCAAAATTTTTCGACTATTATTTTTATTACCTCCAACTTTTACTCATAAACTTATACTCTAACATATCAACGATAAATAGTGTTTCAGATTGTTAATGTTTCAACAATTCTTATCTGTGATTTTCTGTTAAACAAATTTCTCTTCACTTGCTCCCCACTTCAGTCGTATGCTGAGAGGCCATGTCCTTTACTCCAGAGAAACTGCTTCCATTAAAATCAGTGTTATAAAAGAATCACAATCTATTGTCAATATAAACATATGTTGGAAAATCAATCATTTAATTTTTCAATTTATTTTACATCTGTGCCTAACAATTCAAAGTACAATCAATCAAAATTTACGTCCCAGCATTTAATGTATTTGTATAATTTGCTGTACATTTCAACACCATTAATTATTTCGTAAAATTACTCAATTTTATGATGAAACTTATCTTCATAAACAGTAAATATGCAATAAAAGTCAATTTTAATTTAGCTTATATATGGTTTGACATAATTACAATAAAATTATTTATTAGTAAGACCATTATTTACAGTATATATTTTCTCATATCATGTTTTATCATTGGTGGGAATAGTTTTTGGATTGTTAGAAATTACTGAAAAGTGTTGTTTTTTCTTTTAGGATGGAATCAGAATATATGTAATTTGAAAGATGTGTAGCTATTTTACTCAATTTTATTTTTACTCGTCGTTAAACTTACTTTTGATTCCAAATTATCGATAATTATATGTAACAATTACGATGCTATGAATATTTTCATTGTTGCTATTTTCATTTCAGGTTGTTTAGTGAAATGGAAATACATGTACAATTTTAGCATTTGGACCTTAAACCTGAAACTACAACAATCGAGCTAGAGTACAGTAACAAGACTCACAAAGTTCCAGCTAAGGACCAAAGTTTGAACCTCGTATTCCGCTGAGTCTCAGTTTGCTTAGTAATAACCAATGATCGAACTTCCTCTTCTGAAGTCAAACTTGAAGCAAAAAGTTGCCAGAGTTTAATTAAAACTTTAGATCAATGTTGATTTTGCTGTTTGTTTATCAGTGTCCAAACAACAATGGATCACTTTGGTCTTTCTCATCATTATTTATTATTTTCAAATATATTTTTGTAACATTCGTATTTCTGTATTTTACATGTTATGATAATATTTTCTATATTCATACCCAATGGCAACTTCAGTCGTCTATTTATCAAAGAAATTATATTCTTATCTACTAAAAAGGCTATAAGTCTGAGAACAGGTAAGGGGTACTTTGTGTAAGAAGACAACCCCGTTTGGACTCTGACTGTCGTACCCCACGACACACACTTTAGTCGAAAATATAGGTTATTATCATTTAGTTTTCTCCATACTTTACGCCACAAAACCCATAACAGTTTACAATATGTCTTGTACTAATATCTGGACTCTGTTCAACAGCAGAAGAAATGTTTTTATCCGTTTTAACGTCATGTTGGTCAGAAAGTCAGTAATATACAGTCCTGTTGCTTCTTCATCAATGACCGTAGTACAGTCTTCTAATAATCCTTTTAAACAAACAGCAAAGAGCATATAAATTTCTTATCTCTTTTTAAAAACTTATCTCAATCGTCTTGCAATATATTAATGCTCCTTTGATAAATAAAAGAAACTTATTTGGCATTTATTGGAATAGAGTTTTAATCATTTACCAAACAGTTCATACCTCATGTTGTATTTATTAAGGCACACGAATGGGCCTTAATGATGGTAATGTTATCACTAACAAATTATTTTTATTAATCGATGGAATATACTAACTGAATTATTGTTTCAATAATAACATACTAATTTTTTGAATTGGTGTGTCACTTAAGTTAATAATGGGCACAGTGATATCGTATTTTATTTAATCGGGACAAAGCATTCACTATTCCTGTTCCTTACTAATCATAATAATGATAATTGTTTAATTATCTTAAATACACAGGATTACAATAAAACACAAAGACACAAATTTAAATATAAAATTAAATATGTTTAATGTTTTATACTGGTTGAAATGACGTAGTCTTTAATAAAAATAAAGCCAACGGCTTTATTGAAAATCCGTTAATCAATAGTACAAATATAAATAAATAAGTAAGCAAGCCTAAGTCATTTAAACTTAAAATATGTTTTTTCTGCTGGATATTCAAATTGTCTACTTCCTGACTGTCGTTCGTTAGTCAAAACCCGGTTCAGTATTACATGTACTTGTGCACAACTAAATTTTTACCAACAAAAATTGGCTGTTTGCTGGAATTACAAGATTTGTGACAAATTCGTTTTTAACATTAATTTACATCATGTCAATGTGCATTCATCTTTTGTTATTTTACCAATGGGATAATTGATGGGCCTTAATAGTGCCTAATAAGATAAAGTTGTTACATAGGTTACACTACTATCCGTACCCATGACCCATACCCTCTCCCCCTCTGTATCCATCGATCTTAAATGAATCTATAATCAACATTTTAAAGGCAAAAGTGAACAATGAACTGTGTATTTTTGTCACTACTATTACTGAGGCTGTCGTTTTACTGTGATAAAATATCTTAAAACACTCCTTTATGCATTATGTGTATATCTACTAATATGGTTTCTTTCTTAAGATACTTCATAATAATGAAAATTCACATTTCGTTGCTCCTTAACGTGATTCCTGATCTTATGCTGATTGACTCTAATAATTTATTAACAGATTTCATCAAGCAGTAATTTTCTTGCGAATTATTAGAATATTTTTAAAAATATTCCGAAAATTTATTTCTTTACGTTACGATGCATAATTTATCCAAAATATTTCTAATTTTGTGTTTTACTAGATTTTATAATATGCACTTTTATCGTCATAAATGTTTTGATATTTTCGGGGAGGGGGGGGGGATTTTGTAACAATGTTTTGTTAAACTAATTTTATAAAAATGAAAATATTTGAAAAAGTACTTGAAATAGAAAATTAGTTCAAACTCAATAGAATTGCAATCTAAATTTTACAGTTTTTCATAAAATTTTGAATCTTGTCCCTCAAATAAAAATGTAGATCTGTCCCATTAGAAATAAAATAATAAATATTTGTTTCTATTAGATAATTTCCTGTCGAGTCATATCGACAAATTTTCTGCAATTTACAGGTTTTTGTGACGATTTTAGGTTTGCTTCCTCCCCTAATCTCCCTGATTGGTTCTCATCCCTTTTGTTTGCGGGTCATTTCGCGTAGAGGGGAGCCCTGCGTAAATACTTCGTCCAACGGTTTTCCTAACCTGTTATCCGCCACCTTTTGCTGAATTGAGTTTTCCGCTTATATGAACCGTTCTTCCGCTACTGTTCGGAGTTCGGCAATTTTCTCTCGGGAAGCTTTGAGAAATTGTGTTGTTCAGCGCAGTGTGAGTGTATGTTTGATTGTGCGCGACGTTTACGTGTCGGGAGGCGCCTTTGGATTAAATCGACTGTCCAGTGAAAGCAGCATTGCTGAGGCAGAATTATACATAAAAACATACATTAAGGTTCATACATAAAGAAATAAAATCACAAAACTATATAAAATAATTTAATCTGGAATATAAAGAATGTATTTAATTATAATCAATGTTTTGACATTAAAAGTTTAATTTTATTTATTCCATTACTTGATAAAAATGTTTAGGTTTGGTTTTTAATTTTAAATAAAGTATTTTGAAAACAAATGTTTATTTTTATTTTATTGAAGAGTTTTTATTTAAATTTCATTTTCAATTACATTTTACTAAATAGGAAAACTTGAAAGATTTATTATTTGATCCTGTGTTTGAGAAATTTAAGATAAACAAAAAATAAATGTGTAGATATTCTTTTGAGAATAAGTTACAATTTCTAAATAGGCCTACTTGAAATATTAGGGATCTCCGGTGGCCTAGTGGTCTAATGTGTCCAGACTTTAAGCCTAGGTTACAGGTAGTGCTGATGCGAGTCCTGATCTTGACTAAAGTTTTTAATTCTAATATTCCCCTTGTATTGTACTGCTTCTCCCCCTTACTCTGTCTGAATCAGTTCCCCACACAGATCAATAGTCTATGGAGAATGGGTAGATTAAGTTTAAGAAGGAGATTGGTATCTCCTAAAAATAATTTTTGTTTATTTACTTATTTTTACACGAATTTTATGTGAACGTAGTGCAAACTAGGCTCTTTCCGTACATTACATATGAACATTTTACATTAATTTCAGTTCTATGAATAAATCGCTGATAAGGGTTCGTTTTATATCGGATTTATTGTTATGACTCTTTACTACCACCGATATTTTAATCGTGCTATTTAAAATTGACTATTTTTTGTAATAATTTTAGTATAATTTATAGTTAAAAAGTAAATAAATTAACCTACTAATTTGAAAATAGACTTATTATTTCATTTATATAAAACAACTACAATTTTAAGATGAGAATGATGAGCAGAAAAATATTTTGAAAACGCCTTTAAAATAACGTACTTAATAGGAAATTAAAGAATAAAACATATTTTTGACCAAAATTTATAGAAACGTTTTCTCAGTAGGGCTGTCTGAAAACGCTTCAATTCTGTATATGTGAATCGTTGTTTTAGATAAATAAATTATTGCTTTTATAAAAGAATAATGTAATACATACATTCGTTTACGATACACTGTTAAAAATTGTAAAAATAAGATAGAGAAAATACAGAAATGATATTGCGTAAAGTGTAATTGTTCCATTGTTGTCTATAAACAGACTTGCAGGAGACATAAACACAGGCCGCCTACGAGAGACTCCGATATAGCTTTTCCCGGTCTCCCTGCGGCGGGGTAAGCCAAAGTGCTCAGCTCGGTTCGATGTCAGCCATTACAATACACTTCAAGGAGAGCTAACGCATTTACATGACTATAACACACAATGACTAATGTTTTACATCACATTGACGATTCCGAGATTAAGTAGTTACATTAATTAGTAACGTAGTACTGTGGTCCGGCTATATTTAGCTAAAGTATAACATGCGTTTTAAAATATCAATTTCTCAAAGTTAAAAACATATGGATTACCTAAAAAATTGTACACTTACATTAGGTTCAATATTTAGAGAAGTTATAATATAACGATTTTCTACTTTGAGTACGTAATGCCCACAATAAGAGGTAGGAAGAAAAATAGACATTTACTGTGAAAAATTAAATTAAAATTTCAATATAGATATATATATAAACTTAAAATAAGATCTATTTTATGAAGTCTCTTAGTATAGGAAAACACAGGCTTAACTCTAAGTACATGAAAGACGCAAATTCACAACGACAATGAAATTAATATTAAATTTTTATTAAAACCATGTTCCATATGTTAAAGTATTTAATTTATTTAAAGTAATTAAAGTGTTTAGACATATCTAGGCCTACATTTCACTTTTGGAAGCATAATATATTATATCAATCCTAACACTTGAGGTGCCTTCCAAACTACCAGCCAGCGCTGAGAAGTCGAAAGCGATTTAGTTTACATACAAATCTTACATTCTATACATGCTCTCCTACGGTATATTTGTATTTATAATGAATTTTAGTGAACACGGTATTATTAAAGGTCCATTCAAGTAGAATATAAGTTGATATTATGACTTTGTTAATTTAAAATCGTCAAGAAGTATATTTACAGTGTCATATACCTGTATAATTTAACTTTATAATAATTATAAAATGTTAATTTTTTAACGACATTAATTAAAACAGATCTTTAACTATCAAATGATACTTTATATAACAAGTATTATGATACGATCAAGGACCGAATCTTTGAAATAGAAATCCGTATTTTTGGAATTTTCGTGAACCGAAACGGCCTCGCTGTATTATTGAGTATACTCTGATATTGTAGATTCTACTATTGGCAATGACATTCCTACCCAATAAACTTTGCTCTTGATGTCGATAACGTTGATGTATGACATATTTGATCAATTATTTTATTCGTATTATTCGTTCTAGGAAGTTCAATCACGGTAAAGTTAGGTGCAATTGATTTTTAAATTATTCGAAAGAAACCTATGATTATGCAATGTTATAGAAAATAAAAGCTTAATTTAATATTCTTCAAAAGCAAATGTGAATTGTTGCTGGCTATGCAAAATTACAAAACAGTGATTGTTTAGGATTTAAATAACCTGATATGACACTTGTATTTGAGTTGTTGGACCAGTTTAGCCTTTTAAATAATAAAATAAATGGGAAACTGTAATGATGGAAACAAAGTGTTCAAGTTTATTTACCTTCGAATAGATTATACAATAATGAATTTTTGTTTGCCTAAACAAATCTCATGTAATGTATTGTAATGTTCAATAGTACTATATAAAACTGCACAGTATTACACATTCTTTTCGTACAATATGCAGAGTCATGCGAAGGAATGTATGAATGTATTCTATTTCAAACTATCCATCTTTCTCGTAAGTATTTATGGGTTATATACGTATTGATATGAAGAAATCTACAACAGAAAATGAACTTGTATGAAATAATCTGGGATTTTTTTTTCCATTACAAGAAAGGTTTTTCATTTTATTTCATTGTTTTTTTTTTTTTATTTCATTTCATTGTCTTTTTTTCATTTTCTAATTTCAAGACTGGTGGGTTGCCTTAGCTTGAGCTCTTTCTTACTTTTGCTTTGTTCCATCCATCTATATAGATGGATTGATATTGATATGGATTGATATATAAGATCTATATTGATCTTACTTCTAAATAAGTAAATGAGTCAATTTTTAAGTCCTACGTGAATTCGGAATTAAGATTGTTCTTCTTTATTACATGATACCTCAATCTGAGAAACGCTTTCTACGGTGGCTGGACCGTGCCTGCAAGTTAAGAGCAGCTGGCCACAGACTGCGCTACATCAATTTGGTCAGCCTCTATCTAACTGTCATATTCAACAACCACTACCCGGTCGGTCATTCCGAGAAGATCACAAGGCCGACTGGCTGACATCACAATTGGTTTTTTCTGGTCTACTGTCGAGTATTGAAACCCAGAGCCTTGTACCATCCCATGCTTCTATAGAGGACTGGAAACAAAAAACGGACGTTCCCTCTCTATACCCTTGTGGTTTCGACTTATTTTATTTTCATATTATGTTTTTCTTCTATTATCTGATCCATTGTAAGGAGAATTGCTTCAAGGTTTTCTTCACATTCAGTTAAAACAGTATCAGCATATATATACATATTCTTTATTCATGTATTAGTAAACCTATCTGAGAGTCTCCTTTGTCTTTTTTGGGTGCCTCTTCCATGTACAAAGAGTGGGTGACAATTCACATCCCTGCCGAACACCTTTCCGTATCTACAACTCTTCCCGGATGTTCTTCCATAAATTTTAGCTGTTTCATTTTTTGTAACATTCCATATTATTACTCTTCAATCTTTGTAATCTATTCCTGATTTTTCAAAGACCTCTAATATTTTGTCCCATTTCATATTATCAAGGGCTTTGCATTTATCTATCAAATCTATATACGTGGTTAGATTTTATTCCAGCCGTGTTGTTATAGGTAATTTCAAAGGTAAGGTTGCTTCCCTGGCGCTTACGTTTTTCCAAAAACCGAACTGATCTTCTAGTGAAGCTTCGACGTTTTACTGTATGCGACCTGAAATAATTGTGGTTATTATTTTGGGCGCATGAACAAATGGTCTGAGAGTCCTATAGTTGCTACTCTTAATGGAATTTGTGTTCTTGTGTATGGCGATCAGGATGTTTTTCTTAAATCCATGAGCACTTTTTTCTTTTCAAGATATAAGATTACCTAGGTCATAAAGAAATAGAATCTAGGACATATTTCAGATGTTCGCTACAAATCTCATTATTTTATATTGATATCTACTGTTGTCATTTTAGTACTTTAAGATCTTGCAGGTGGCCGCAAGAGTATAGTTACAACAGAAGCTTGTCGTAAAGCTAGTTATTATCTTAATGACTTTTGTTTCCATGTGTCCCAGGTGTATGTATGTAGGCGCACATTATAAACAAGACAAGATTGTACAAGCAGATGGTTATTACACCAATATGTTGTCTCTGGTTTAGTAATTCAAGCAGTAATGGAACACGCTAATCAAAGACACACGTACAAGCACATAGATGAAGCATAACATTAAATATTTGAATGCCTTTTATTTTCAATTTAATACTTCATAACATCTTAGATGTTATTTCAATGTTATGTATCATTTATATGTGTCTATTATTCAGAAGACATATTTCAGAATTTTATTTTGGTTTATTTTATAAGTAAATAGTTCTTTAATAAATAATTCTCTTATATTCTGCTTAACTATTTTTCAAGCCCTAACATTTTGTATATTGTCTTACGTTTAACTTCAATTATAAAAACAGTTAATTTAATTCTAAAGATCATGTAAAAATAACAAAAAAAGGACATAACTTTTTACATAATCATCCGCCAGAAAAATAGTTTTGTTTCTATATTAACCAGAGCCTATAAAAATCAACACTCTTAATATGGTTAGTACAGTCAGACCAAAGTAATGACCATTAGGGATGAAGGCCACAGGTGGCCAGACCAGAGTAACTATCCTTCAAGATGAAGGCCTTGCAGGGCCAGACCAGAGTAAGTATCCTTCAAGACGAAGGCCTTGCATGGCCAGACCAGAGTATCCTTCAAGACGAAGGCCTTGCATGGCCAGACCAGAGTAACTATCCTTCAAGACGAAGGCCTTGCGTGGCCATACCAGAGTAATGATCCTTCAAGACGAAGGCGTTGCGTGGCCATATCAGAGTAATGATCCTTCAAGACGAAGGCGTTGCGTGGCCATACCAGAGTAATGATCCTTCAAGACGAAGGCGTTGCGTGGCCATATCAGAGTAATGATCCTTCAAGACGAAGGCCTTGCGTGGTCATACCAGAGTAATTTTCCTTCAAGACGAAGGCCTTGCGTGGCCATACTAGAGTAATGATCCTTCAAGACGAAAGCCTTGCGTGGCCATATCAAAGTAATGATCTTGAGTAAAATTAAACATGACATAAAAAACGGAAGGAATTTTTGTCACATCCTAGTAACTTAATCGGCTGCATTACCATTTACGAACAATGATTATTCTACTCTAGGAAACAGATAAGCCACTCTTACTTTTTAAATGTACTATACATTTATAGAACAACGCCACAGAAAATTACTGTATAACTGATTAAATAGCGTTATCGAGTCATAGTTTTCTTCATATACAATTATAAAGTGTTATATCCCAACTTCTTGAGATCCGAGCTAATAACATTCTCTGACGAGATATACAGAATTACCTTGAGAGACTCAGTGTTCAAATATTAAACTAGAGTTTGTTCTCCAATGCCCCTGTTTGTTCCATGTAATTATAACTCCTCTGACATATCGCAGTGACACATGTAATGTATTCAGAGCGTGTAATGTGTATTTACATTATGCACGTAGACGTATACGTCTGAACTACACATGAACATCAAACTTTCGTATATTTGTGTACACATGAACATCAAACATTCGTATATTTGTGTACACATGAACATCAAACCTTCGTATATTTGTGTACACATGAACATCAAACATTCGTATATTTGTGTACACATGAACATCAAACCTTCGTATATTTGTGTACACATGAACATCAAACCTTCGTATATTTGTGTACACATGAACATCAAACCTTCGTATATTTGTGTACACATGAACATCAAACCTTCGTATATTTGTGTACACATGAACATCAAACCTTCGTATATTTGTGTACACATGAACATCAAAACTTCGTATATTTGTGTACACATGAACATCAAACTTTCGTATATTTGTGTACACATGAACATCAAACTTTCGTATATTTGTGTACACATGAACATCAAACTTTCGTATATTTGTGTACATATGAACATCAAACTTTCGTATATTTGTGTACACATGAACATCAAACTTTCGTATATTTGTGTACACACATGAACATCAAACCTTCGTATATTTGTGTACACATAAACATCAAACTTTCGTATATTTCTGTACACATGAATATCAAACTTCCGTCTATTTGTGTACACATGAACATCAAACTTTCTTATATTTTTACACATAAACATCAAACTTTTGTATATTTGTGTACACATAAACATCAAAATTCCTTATATTTGTGTACACATAAACATCAAACTTTCGTATATTTGTGTATACATGAACATCAAACTTTCGTATATTTGTGTACACATAACTCGAAAAGTAGATAATGGATTTACTTGAAATCTTTACACAACATTGCATTTGTTATATAACAGTGTTTTTGGTGTATTTATTTCCTAAAATTACTGTAATTATGAGAACAGGCATTTAATGCGTTTCCCTACCTACGTACATTTCGCAAATAAAAATAAATATCAGTACTAAAAAAGTGCTACTGTGACCAGCTTTTTATACGTGCATATTATATCCAAATCACATCCTGTGTGATTATTATTTTCATAATTGTTTATTTTTGACAATTACTGTAAATTAAGGTTATGAAAGAACCCTCAATTCTCCAGTAAATTTTATTTTTTATTGTTTTAATAATAAATAACTGCAAGTTACTTTATTTCAGATAAAATCAAGAAAACAATCAACCTTTAATTTGACAGTAACCATTGTCAAATATAAATTGTCTCGTATCAGCAGTTACTGTCGGCGCAGAAATGATGTGCTCCCAGGTTTTAAGGTTGTTTTCTAAGGAATTAAAAGCCCTGTCAAAACTCAAATCATAATTGTTTTTCTTGTTTAATTATGCGTTGTTAAATATGAATTTTAAAATTGTATTATAGTTCTTATAGTTTTTATCTTATTTGGAATAAAAAAGTACCGGAATTTTTACTAGTTTTCACAGTAAATCAAATTTACACCGTTATTACTCCAAAACCCGTTCATGTAGTGCATTTATATTTTAATATACGTTTGATAGGAATGTTTCTTAGAAGTATTATAATTTTTAGAATGTTATCTTTTCAAGAAAAAACGTTATTACCGATTACCTGAACTATTGGCTTCTAGAAGTCGTAAAATTAATTATCTGATCTTTTTGTAATCCTTATTACATGTATAATTACAATAAGTTATTTTCATATATGTAAGTAAATGCAATGTTTTTATGTCTATTTAAATCAATTTAAAGACCCCTAGAAACCAAGAAAACAATGTTTTAGGTAATTAATTGACAAGAACATTTTTTTATTGATAAGATAAAATTATAAAACTTATAAGAAACATTCTTCTCAACCACGTATTAAAATATAATGCGCTACATAAACGGGTTTTTTTAATAAGAACGGTGGAAATTTGATATACTGTGAAAACTAGTAAAAATTACTAGACCTTATAATAAAATTTTTAAATTTATATTTCATAACGCACAATCAAACAAGGGAAATAATGGTATGATTAGAGTTGTCATAGGCCTCTTAGTTTCATATAAAACAACCTTCAAACTCAGGTGCACATGACTTCTGCGTCGACAGTAGACTAAGCCACGGCAAAGCTTGGGTTAGCTAGTATTATTTAGCTAGTCATCAGTGTTTAGCTGGTGGCTGGTCATCAGTGTTAAAAAAATTTCGGTAAAAGTACAATGTAAATAGAGTTTAATGGTGTATATAAGACGGTTCAACTCTCAAAATTGGCTTCGAAAAGAAATTTTTACTTTTCTTAAAAGACTGCGATTTCTCGGCCACCACTAGACACATCTCAACAAATTATACCATTAACATTTGCTACATCAAATTTCCAATAATAATAAGTCAATGGTTTGTACGTTTAGAGAAGAAATCGACATTGTAAATTATTCCAAAGTAAAAAATTGTTACATTTTGTAAAAAGTAAACAAAAAAATGGCTATTGCAATTTTTTACACCCCAAATACAAGAAGGTGTCAAGTTATGTAAAAAATTGCGCCATTTTATAAGCTTTCAAACAATATGCTACACTAATAAATTTTCTTTAAACTTTTTCAAGCTTTAGTGGTTTGAATGTTAAAAACAAGGTATGCTTAAAATCATAAAAAAACTAAATTAATACAAAAACACACAAGTTTGCCTGAAAAAATGTTAGTAAGTGTTATATTTGTTACTAAATGTGTAATTTGTTAATTTTAATGATAACATTTACATTTTATTTATAAAAACTAAGTTTTCCCCAAACATTGCCCTTAATTTTTATATAATTGTCATTTTTATATTTGTTAACTAATAAATACATTTAAGACTAATTCTGTATACGTTCTGTACAAGTCTTTTAGCACAAATATTGTTTCCCAGTACAGCATTAGATATTACAATCTAGCTCACCTTCCACAATTATGATAAGATCATCTTATCTCGTATTCGGGGGAAAGTATTCTTTTCCTGTATTTTTACAAACAAATTTGTAAAGGTTTTCTAAATTTGTCATGTAATTCGTCCGTAAAATGTATGCTACACAGGAAAATTACTTAGAAGAATTTTGTTTTTCACTTTTGATAAAAATTAATAGACAAAATCAAGGATAGAAGGCAAATTTGTTCTCAACGTAATAAATTTAAATATCTTTACTATCAATGGCATTATAGTTTTTTTTTTTCTATAAATTGGTATTTATACTATCCCCAACTTTGGTAGTAAAAGTTTAATGGTTTGTTTTCATGATCCTTTCAAATACTAAACATAACTTAAAATTGGTTATCTCCAACCAACAATTTTCTTGTTCCATAACACCTATTTAATTAGTACCATAATTTAAACGACTATAGTTTGAAAATATAGTTAAACTATATATACTTTAAAATTACTGAAACAGGATAGGCAGTACAATCACTAGTTTACTTCTTTAAAACAGTACAAATAACATGTATATCAAAAATTAATTATTACTTTAAGAGTCTGCGGAGACTATCGGAGGCTGTCGGCCATATTGGTTTTAGCCCCCATAAGAACAATGTTATTTTTGAACCGGACATACGATCACACGTATCGAAATCAAACAGTTATTTTTAAACGGATTGCTTCCAAACAAATTGCATTTGATCAATATTGAAATTTTGCGTTGCAATTACTTAGTGAATTCCTAATCAGCTTTATGAAAAAAAATATAAAAATGTTTAGTTTCAAGTTATTATTTTCATCTTATTTTTCAAAACTAGGCGTATTTATTCAAAATATAAAAAGCAAACCCAATGCGAAAATAATAACGTTTAAAATGACACCTCATACACAACTATTGGTCAATAAATAACGAACAAAATATGGATACGCAAATAACTTTGTTCTTATAGGATTAAAACTAACATGGCCGACAGCCCTCGCTGACTCTTAACATAACACGATAATAGAGTATTGTATAACTAATGATCAATCTCCATAAGCATGGGAAGTTACGGGTTGCACAAAGAGCCAAGTTTACCTGAGCATACAACTTGGGACTGTAACTGGGTTATAGTTACGGAAGTTTGTAGGTGACTTGCTCAGACCATCGGGACAGCAAGAGAAATCCATCCTTAACTCTACAAAACTGATTTAAACAACTCAGTTTTTTAAGTAACACCAAACTGATTAGGCTTGGTTCACATGTTACAAAGCTAATTATTAATAATTGTGTTAATTTTTTTTCAGTGAAAGTTAAATTATTTATGTTTCATCTTGAAACAAAAAGCATTTTTAATTCCCTGAATCAAGATAATAATTGAATGCCCAACAATCAGTATTATATTGGAATAAAGAATTATTCTCATATTTATAAAGGAATAACATTTTTTCGTATTTTCTTTAAGAACTCGTTTTATCTTATTACTTCACTTTCTTTTTATGAAGAAACCGTTTTGCTTAACTTATAGCACTAATACAATATACTAAGCAACTCAGGCCAATGACTCAATTATGTTAGTAAATAAAAACATAGGCTTTTAAGATAAAAATCAATTTAGTAAATGAATTAAGTAGTGGAATGGCTGTTTGACTTTCATCAAGCTCACGTCACGTCTCAAAATGATATATGAAATATGAAAGACTCATCAATTTGGTAATTCTATTGTTAAATTGTATCCTTATATTTCAGTATATTATATTATTAAAAAACTCGGAATATTTTTTAAAATAGATATTTTTTAGTTAGTTAAAATAGATAAGTTTTAAAAATGTCCATAAAACTTTAAACATGGGCCATGGACAAAACTGTTCAACCATTTTCATTACTGTTGAATTATCACTGTTCATATCCCTACCCACCCACTTACACATGCACAGTGGTGATGACACTCCTAACCCACTTACACATGCACAGTGGTGATGACCCTTCTGCCCATAGACCTACAGTGATGATGACCCTCCCCACCCACATACATATGCACAACGGTAATGTGATGACCATTCTGCCTACCCATAGACATTCAGTGATGATGACCCTCCCCACCCACATACATATGCACAATGGTGATGTGATGACCCTTCTGCCCATAGACCTACAGTGATGATGACCCTCCCCACCCACATACATATGCACAACGGTAATGTGATGACCATTCTGCCTACCCATAGACCTTCAGTGATGATGACCCTCCCCACCCACTTACACATGCACAATGGTGATGAGATGACCCTTCTGCCTAACCATAGACCTTCAGTGATGGTTAGGCACCCCCCACCCACTTACATATGCACAACGGTAATGTGATGACCCTACTGCCTACCCATAGACCTTTAGTGATGATGACCCTCCCCACCCACATACATATGCACAACGGTAATGTGATGACCCTACTGCCTACCCATAGACCTTTAGTGATGATGACCCTCCCCACCCACTTACATATGCACAGTGGTGATGACCCTTCTGCCTAACCATAGACCTTCAGTGATGATGACCCTCCCCACCCACTTACATATGCACAATGGTGATGAGATGACCCTTCTGCCTACCCATAGACCTTCAGTGATGATGACCCTCCCAACCAACTTACACATGCACAATGGTGATGTGATGACCCTTCTGCCCATAGACCTACAGTGATGATGACCCTCCCCACTCACATACATATGCACAACGGTAATGTGATGACCATTCTGCCTACCCATAGACCTTCAGTGATGATGACCCTCCCCACCCACTTACACATGCACAATGGTGATGAGATGACCCTTCTGCCTACCCATAGACCTTCAGTGATGATGAACCTCCCCACCCACATACATATGCACAATGGTAATGTGATGACCATTCTGCCTACCCATAGACCTTCAGTGATGATGACCCTCCCCACCCACTTACATATACACAGTGGTGATGACCCTTCTGCCTACCCATAGACCTTCAGTGATGATGACCCTCCCAACCAACTTACACATGCACAATGGTGATGAGATGACCATTCTGCCTACCCATAGACCTTCAGTGGTGATGACCCTCCCCACTACCATACACATGCACAGTTGTTATGTGATGACCCTTCTGCCTAACCATAGACCTTCAGTGATGATGACATTCCCCACCCACTTACATATGCACAATGGTAATGTGATGACCATTCTGCCTACCCATAGACCTTCAGTGATGATGACCCTCCCCACCCATAGACCTACAATGATGATGACCCTCCCCACCCACATACATATGCACAATGGTAATGTGATGACCATTCTGCCTACCCATAGACCTTCAGTGATGATGACCCTCCCAACCAACTTACACATGCACAATGGTGATGAGATGACCCTTCTGCCTACCCATAGACCTTCAGTGATGATAACCCTCTCCACCCATACACCTTCAGTGATGATGACCCTCCCCACCCACTTACATATGTACAGTGGTGATGACCCTTCTGCCTACCCATAGACCTACAGTGATGATGACCCTCCCCACCCACTTACATATGCACAGTGGTGATGACCCTTCTGCCTAACCATAGACCTTCAGTGATGATGACCCTCCCCACCCACTTACATATGCACAGTGGGGATAGCCCTTCCACCTACCCAATCACGTACAGTGGTGATGATCCATAAAAATGCACACCAACCACAATTCAATTAATTCGGAAGGTTCAATTAATTTGGAAGCATCTATTGGTTTTTGTAGTATGACTATGAAAACATTATAATATAACATTTTAAAAGGGTTACTATCCATAAGGACGATGAAATTTTAATTTATTTCCTCGAAACGGCTATTTACCTAAAGTTGCAATCCAATAATCTAAAGTTAGAACAACCAAAATTATGTTTTTATATCAACGAATATCTTAGTAAAATATTAATTATTATCATAAAATAGTAATAAACTTAACCAAGCAGTTATCTGGAATTTAAATTATTAAATTTATTACTTATTAATAGTTAATTGTTGGTAAATTACTGGTAATGAATAAATTTTTTTATGATTCTCTTGTCACTTTTTTATTTCCAATAATTTCCCATCATTTTCAGGTTGTCATTACAAGTGTTTTCTTTTGTGAGACCGTATTTTTGTTTGATAAAAAGAATACTGTGATTTTTATTTTGAGATTGTGTTGGCAATGAAATTGATTTATATTAATATATCGTAAGATGTTTTCATACTTTATTAATTTTGAATAATCATAATTTTCATTATGTCGTTTTTGTTTAATTAGTTTTTTATGTAAAGTGTATAAATTAAGTTTGTTAATTGGAATTAAAATGTATACATCTGCACTAAAGGTAGCGAGCAATGTTTAATTGTTGCTAGACTCAAGATATTAGTTTTTTTTTTTACTTTGTATTTATTCATAATTTTATTTTAAACTGGTCACACTACTTGTAACAGTGATCAGTTATTTTCCTAGTTTTTTGTTTGTGTTATTGTTTTTGTTTATTATTGGGGAAATAAATCATTTATTCATTATTCATTTAACCAACAGTGAATTACAGAGGATATAGTTTTAAGTACTGAGTTATTTTTGCATTCTTGTTATGACCATTAAAATACCTGAATGAGGTTACATAGAACTCTTTAGTAGCAGTGCACAAAAAACTATTAAAATAGAACATATGAACCACATCTCTAACTTAAAATGAAATAAATACAACTAACTGAAGAAAAACATTGGAAGAGCTGTTGATCAGCTATTGGTGTCGTAAGCGCCTTGAATGAAGTAAATGCAAGCCATTTCCTTTATGTAATGCAAATTGTGAAGTTGAAGTTTAAGGCACTTTAAATAAATACAGTCAGTAATATCAATAATTATGTATAATTTAACATAATATATATAATCTATGCTAATAGTCAGTTATAAGTTTTATAATTGTCTTTAAATTAAATCACTCTATTCAATAGCTAATACTCCAAATAAAATATTATATAGAGCCACATAACTTGTTAAATGAATAAGCAAAATTGTAATTTTATATGTAGTCTTTCTTGTAAAAAGAGGCTAAAGCCAAAAAATTTAATTTCTTCACAAAGTAAAAATTTTAAAAAAGTTCTAAAAGTATATATTATCTTACTTTATTAAAGAATATCGTCTTTTTATGAATTTTCCTCAATTTATCAAGCAACTTTCCAATTTTTGCAAATACGTTTTCATATAAAAAAATAGACGTATAAAAGTTGTGTTTTTACAAAGAACAAAATATTACCTAATAAAAGTTATAAAGAATTACTTACAGACTACCCAAAAAGCTCTTTTTAAATGTACACGATACTATTTGCTAAATAATCCAAGCTGATAGAAATATACAACAAGGAGAAAATTGTCTCGCACTTAATTCATTTATTTATATTAAAACATAGGTTTCAATATAACAAAAAAACTTAAATACAATTATTAGCAATTTACAAGCTTATAAATACGTTTATTTGAAAAGAAAGAATAACTTAAGTCGAAATCACCAAAGACAATATTATTAACGTACATAAGGTGTACTGTTAGGTAGGGCTCAACCCATCCATTCCTCTAACACACACCTAACCACACGGGAAAGGTTGGTAAGAATACAACATTCTTTGTCTCTCTGAGGGCTTCAGCTTTACGTACCATGTTCACATTAATTGTGTAATCCAATATACGCTCAGCTATAGAGTGTTCGGTATAGAGTGCTTAGATACACCCTTCCCTCTAACAGACACCTAACCTCACAGGCAAATTGGGCTACAACATAGCATTCCTTGTCTCTCTGAGGGCTTCAGCTTTACGTTACATGTTCACATTAATTTGTTAATCCAATATACGCTCGGCTATAGAGTGTTCGGTATAGAGTGCTTAGACATGCCCCTTTCCTCTAACAGACACCTAACCTCACAGGCAAATTGGGCTACAACATAGCATTCCTTGTCTCTCTGAGGGCTTCAGCTTTACGTTACATGTTCACATTAATTTGTTAATCCAATATACGCTCGGCTATAGAGTGTTCGGTATAGAGTGCTCAGACATGCCCCTTTCCTCTAACATACACCTAACCACACGGGAAAGTTGAGCTAAACACCATTTTTTGTCTCCCTGTCGGCTTTATCTTTACGTACCATGTTCCCATTAATTACGTGCCGCAAAATACACTGAGCTATAAAGTGTTCAAAGACACTAATGTGTCACACAGTTCAGGTGGGCACAATACCGTTTCCTGCCTCCCTTACTATCCAACCTTTATTTATAGTGTTCACATTAATCGTGTGCCCCAATATAAACTCAGCTATAAAGTGTACAAAGACACTAATGTGTCACACAGTTCAGGTGGGCACAATACCGTTTCCTGCCTCCCTTACTATCCAACCTTCATTTATAATGTTCACATTAATCGTGTGCCCCAATATAAACTCAGCTATAAAGTGTACAAAGACACTAATGTGTCACACAGTTCAGGTGGGCACAATACCGTTTCCTGCCTCCCTTACTATCCAACCTTTATTTATAATGTTCACATTAATTGAGTGCCCCAATATAAACTCAGCTATAAAGTGTTCAAAGACACTAATGTGTCACACAGTTCAGGTGGGCACAATACCGTTTCCTGCCTCCCTTACTATCCAACCTTTATTTATAGTGTTCACATTAATCGTGTGCCCCAATATAAACTCAGCTATAAAGTGTACAAAGACACTAATGTGTCACACAGTTCAGGTGGGCACAATACCGTTTCCTGCCTCCCTTACTATCCAACCTTTATTTATAGTGTTCACATTAATCGTGTGCCCCAATATAAACTCAGCTATAAAGTGTACAAAGACACTAATGTGTCACACAGTTCAGGTGGGCACAATACCGTTTCCTGCCTCCCTTACTATCCAACCTTTATTTATAGTGTTCACATTAATCGTGTGCCCCAATATAAACTCAGCTATAAAGTGTACAAAGACACTAATGTGTCACACAGTTCAGGTGGGTACAATACCGTTTCCTGCCTCCCTTACTATCCAACCTTTATTTATAATGTTCACATTAATCGTGTGCCCCAATATAAACTCAGCTATAAAGTGTACAAAGACACTAATGTGTCACACAGTTCAGGTGGGCACAATACCGTTTCCTCCCTCCCTTACTATCCAACCTTTATTTATAATGTTCACATTAATTGTGTGTCCCAATATAAACTCAGCTATAAAGTGTACAAAGACACTAATGTGTCACACAGTTCAGGTGGGCACAATACCGTTTCCTCCCTCCCTTACTATCCAACCTTTATTTATAATGTTCACATTAATCGTGTGCCCCAATATAAACTCAGCTATAAAGTGTACAAAGACACTAATGTGTCACACAGTTCAGGTGGGCACAATACCGTTTCCTGCCTCCCTTACTATCCAACCTTTATTTATAATGTTCACATTAATCGTGTGCCCCAATATAAACTCGTCTACTGAGTATTCAAACATTATGTTTGAGGGATTAAGTTGTTTCGTTATTTCATGGTGGTGTTTCACCTGACTTCCACGCAGTATCTGGAATGTGCACTTAATAGGATTTTAACGTAGAGGTTACTATTACAGTATTATTGTTCAAGCACCTCCTCTATCCATCCTTTCTTAACAACACATACCGCCTCCTGAAGTGAAACTAGTTGTTAACGCGATCCAACAAATATCCTGTGTATTTAATACTAAAGAAAACGAATAGATTCCTGGATATCTTCTGCTGTGAAAATACATAAACAAGTAAGTAAATAGCTCATTACCATTCAACTCTACGTAGACGACTGCAGTCACTGTTTCATATTTGATTGACTGTACAGTGAAAGGTTTATTTATTATTGCCTTGTAATATAATTTATTCATTATTCATCATTTAGACAACGATTGGGCAAAAGAGTGTGATGAGTGTAAATGAACGAATTTAGTTATTGTTAACAACTTGGTCGACGTTCCTTTTAAATTGCCACGCTTTTAGTAGTCCAAAAGCCAGGATGTCTAATGGACTTTTATGTGGAACCCGAACCACTTAGTATTGGTCTGATTTTCAGCTGATTGAAAACAGATGCTCAGTTATCTCCCCTACACAACATCTCGATACTGACTAGTGACTACTACCCAGCATGGACAACACAGTTTTCTCCACTAGTGCCCATGCTGGTAGCAACCAATGAGAGGACGTCATATCGGTACTAAGAGGACGAGCATAGAACCTATGGCCAACAATCTCCATTTGGTCTCCAAGTTTAAGCACTACATCACTAGTGCCGACAATAGTGTTGGTCTCTGCCACATCAGCTCTTCCCTCTGTAATCAGCAACCTCAGTGATGTATCCTTCGCCGCCCTCTCTCGGGGTGAGCTATAGTCCGAATAAAATAACTTTGGTACTGGCGGAACGGCCTCACGCCACTTGTCTGAAATGACAAAACTCTGAGCTTTAATTTGCTGTCAAACTTAAAATAAGTAAGCAATAATTTTCAAACTAATTGTATAGTGTACACTATTTTATATTCTTTAAGGAAAAATTATGCTGGACATTTTTCTAGAGCTAATTTGCTTTTTAAAGTGATATTTGTATTTAAAAACACGTTTTTATGAGTGAAATTACGCGTGAGTCGTCTTTAACCTGTTACTGTTGCGAGAATAATAATAATGAAATAATGTATTGTGGATGGATGACAGTTTGATTGGTTGTGATTAGTTTGGTATTAGTCTCATTTAATAATTCAAACAGGTTAATGAGAAATTAATTTTTTTGTAAACCTTTGCAAACTCGGTAATGACAAACGATAGACAAAATCTGTTTAAACCTAAATTAATTGTGTTATTTAAGTGACACTAAAATCTTACTCTCGTATTAAATAGAATTTTCTTGAACTAGGAAGAAAGATTCAGGAGTTTTCAAAACTAGATTGTCAACAAGGCGGCGGTGATACCACACGCACAATGTACAGTCACTGGCTCAGCTCTGGCCTCTTCCATTGCAAACAAATCTTGTCAATTACCAATAGAACATTACCTAAAATTTGAAAGAGCCTAAATATTAGAATTGCAATAAACACTGATAATTATATATACACTGAATCCTATAGCATTATTGTCACATCTAAATAAAAAAATTGTAATATCACTAAAACTAAATAACTGTAATCAAAATAAACTAGTGATTAAACTATACTAAGCACTGTCAAATCGATAAAGAAATGAACACGAACACACCTCAAAGTCAAAAGTCAACTAACTTACCTTATTTATTACTGGAGAAACATTTCTTATCTGAAAATATCGTCGATCGGAATTCGTTTTACGCTTGGGCTGAATATTCAGTCTACACTTTCCCTTGAGCAGAGTATACCTTACGCGTCCGACACAGCCTTGATGTAAACGAACTATGAGTTTACTTCATCAACTCTTCATTATTTTTCCACATGTTTTATTAGTACCACAGTATTATTTTAGTAATACATAAATAACACAATTAATGTTTGCTCAAAGAAATTTTGTCTAGCGTTTTTCGTTTCAGAGTTTGCAAAGGTTTACAAAATAATTAATTTATCATTAACCTGTTAAAATTATTAAATGAGACTTATACCAAACTAATCACAATAAATCAAACTGTCATCCATCCACAAGACATTATTTTATTATTATTATTATTCTCACAACAGTGACAGGTTAAAGACGACTCACGCGCAATTTCACTCATAAAAACGTGTTTTTAAATACAAATATCACTTTAAAAAGCAAATTAGCTCTAGAAAAATCTCCAGCATAATTTTTCCTTAAAGAATATAAAATGGTGTACACTATACAATTAGTTTGAAAATTATTGCTTACTTATTTTACGTTTGACAGCAAGTTAAATCTCAGAGTTTTGTCATTTCAGACCAGTGGCGTGAGGCCGTTCCGCCAGTACCAAAGTTATTTTATTCGAACTATAACTGCTGGAACTTGTTGTATGTTGTCCTGTCATTGTTGGTCTCTATGACAGGCCACAAATAGATAAGTTACTCCAATAAAACAGAGCACTACGCATATTTAACTTTATGTTTACAGTGTTTCTGCGTAAATGATGAATTTAATGTAGTTTTAAGTAATTATATACGCATTGCCCTCATTATATAATAAAGTACAACCTCAAGAGCTGTCAAGTTATATAACAGGTCTGATGGATTACGCAATCCTTACAAGACTAACAAATTGTTATAATTAATAAACCATATAATTTCGTAGCTAATTAAGACTACGTCTGTATGCATACAGTCTCTAACTCCAGGTCAAAGTCCTGACGCCTTAGACCACTCGGCCACCGGCTCGCCCGGTGAATTCCATGTTGGAGCTATGAAAGTCTTCGTTTGTATATTTATATTAATTAATGGTTACCACTTTAAATAATGTTTTAAGACATTTATATTTCGACTAATATTTCTATTTTTAAGAGTGGTATCAATAAATGAAGCTTTAAAAGACACTAAATACCTCGTTGATTTTACTTAAAATGGGGATTTTTACATATATATAATACGTGAAGCCGTTTTTTGTCAACGCGACTCCACCTTTATTTATTTATCAATTGTAACGACTGAGGTGTCAAAAAATTTGCCCCTATTCGTAGTTGTGCAACACAAATATCACAATACAAAACAAATTAGTTTAAGCAAAATCTCCAGCATAAGTTTTTTTAAAGAATATAACATGGTGGACACTATACAATTAGTTATTGCTTACTTATTTAAAGTTTCACAGCAAATTAAAGCTCATCAGTTTTGTCATTTCAGACCAGTGGTGCGTGGCCGTTTCCCCAGTAGCAAAGTTATTTTATCCGGACTATAAAGATGTTGACAAAATTTCAATAGCTGTTCAAAAGTAAATAATCATATGTATAATATTGAGAAAGTCATAGATCTTATATTAGCACAATAGCTGTGGGATTAATGCGACGCTAGCGCTCCTAATGGCAGAAGCATGCAACACTCCCTAATACCGTTGATTTGCATTGTGTATTGCAATTAAGTGGAATATATCAATAGAAAAAGGGCCATGACACATTATTTGAGATTTACTAATAACAGCTGTGGATGTAAATACAAAGCAGAAATACGCACTTTCCTGCTCCCGTCGCTACGATCGCTAGTGCCGTATTTGTCACATTTTTTAATTTTTAATTGGAGTGTCACTACTGGGTGTTTTTTACTGTAGTAGTAGTCTTAAATCCAAAGTAAATGGCGCTTAGAGGGAAGAGAATGTTTACTTCTCCTACCACAGTCCGTGTTGGAGGACTAAATCTGTCGCCCATGCGCTGTAAATCTCAGCCGTTTTACTTTCAACCGAGCGATTCTAGCGATCCTAGGAGTGGTATAGCAAACAGCTGGTGCGGTAAGCAAATAAACGATTTAGTTTAAATATTTACACTTAATTATAAGTTGTATTGCAATATAAGAAAACTGCCAAGCTATCTAGCGGAGCGATGCTGTAGCTTTGCGTTACCACCACTAGGGTCGCTAGCGTCAGACAGTTGATATTTTTCTCAAGAGTAAGGTTCGCGACTGTGTATATTATCCTGTGGTAGCAACATTGGGTGTTTATATTCAAATTGTGAATAAGTTGACAGTCTATTGCAATGACTGAGCTACTAGAAATATATGTACATATTATGATTGTAAGTAATGCAGTTTGACCACTAATATCTGCTGTCAACAGTCACATGCCGATGCCGAAGCTCAAGGAGTCACGAGCGCAGCGAGTGATGGGGTTGGCACGCAAAGTGGGCAGGGGTGTCTCCTAGTAACATATTATTACAATTTATGTTAGTATAATTTATGAAGAAAAACCAGTATATCTTTTATTTAATTATTGAAATAAAAATTAGAATTAGGTAATTTCTAGGTGTTTGTTTATAAAAATAACAGGAATTAATCTCCAGAAATAATTAAACTAACAAATAAATTGCTTACCGTTAAAATACTGATCCACTGACTCTGTTTTTATAACAAGTTCTTCTGTGTGTCTTTTTCTGCTTAACAAATTATTCTTGCTGCCATCCCTTGTCCTTAAAAGTTTCATTTTTAGATGAAAAAATTATAAAAATTAAATATTATATTCATCAGTTCAAGTTTAAAAAAGTTTCCCTTTTCTGTTCATTCTTCCATGGAATCAAAAATGTATTAATAGTTCTGTCATATGAAACGTTCTTGTTATTTTATTATAGAAAAACGTAATATTGTTTTAATAAATATATTAAAAGTAAATAATGTATTTGAAAATATTCGAAGTTATAACTCCTTTTATTTCGTCATAGTTCAGATTTCTGTTTGTATAGAGTAAACTTTTTACCAAATTACCTCAGCAATATCGTTGCTGACGACAGGTAAATGGCAGCAGCAGACATAAAGTTTCAGCTTAAGTCATAAAATGGACGTGATGAGGTAATATATTTCACGTAAAATGCAAACATTACTTACTTTACAAGACTTTACGAGGGAAAATACTTGTTGAGTTATAATTTAATTTGTTTGCAACAAGATAGTTTTAGTACTTTGAACAATTCACTGATGTATTCTTTCCTAAATTGTATCTACTGCTGTACAAAAATAAATAATATGTCAAAATAAAAAAGTACATTTTAGATGTCACTTAGATTATATTTAAATCTGTTGTTACATCATTAATAAACGCTTTACTTAGCCATAAAACTATTTTAATAATATATAAATTTAATTGACGTTTTTGTAAGTGTGAAAGTAACATGTAAAGAGTCTATACAATATATAATGAATAGAGGTTTAATAGATAATTTAATAAAATCCATGTAGCCATATTTAAGTGTGCTTTCAACCAGCTATCTTTAAAAGTTATCATGTTGACTTTTCAATTAGGACTGATAAATCATATAGGCCTAGTTCTGTGTTGTAGATTTCAACGACTAATTAGGGTTTCAATGTTAAATTGAAAAAGTTTGTACCATAATTTTCATCTAGTCATCTAGATCTGAGACGAATCTTTGCTTCATTTACTCTTTCACTCTTCCCAAGTGACATACGTATCTAGAATTTAACATTTGAAAATAAACGTTTTAAGATTTTACAAAACCACGCACGTCAACGTACATCTACCAAGAGGACGCCGTTTAAACAGTTTACCAACCACGCACGTCAACGTACAGCTACCAAGAGGACGCCGTTTAAACAATTTACCAACCACGCACGTCAACGTACAGCTACCAAGAGGACGCCGTTTAAACAGTTTACCAACCACGCACGTCAACGTACAGCTACCAAGAGGACACCGTTTAAATAGTTTACCAACCACGCACATCAACGTACAGCTACCAAGAGGACGCCGTTTAAACAGTTTACCAACCACGCTCGTCATCGTACAGTTACCAATAGAACTCCGTTTAAACAGTTTACCAACCACGCACGTCAACGTACAGTTACCAAGAGGACGCCGTTTAAACAGTTTACCAACCACGCACGTCAACGTACATCTACCAAGAGGACGCCGTTTAAACAGTTGAACAACCACGCACGTCAACGTACAAATACCAAGAGGACGCCGTTTAAACAGTTTACCAACCACGCACGTCAACGTACAGTTACCAATAGAACTGTTTAAACAGTTTAACAACCACGCACGTCAACGCACATCTACCAAGGGGACGCCGTTTAAACAGTTTACCAACCACGCACGTCAACGTACAGCTACCAAGAGAACTCCGTTAAAACAGTTTACCAACCACGCACGTCAACGTACAGCTACCAAGAGAACGCTGTTTAAACCGTTTACCAAACGTGTACGTCAACGTACATCTACCAAGAGGACGCTGTTTAAATAGTTTACCAAACGTGCACGTCAACGTACAGCTACCAAGAGAACGCTGTTTAAACCGTTTACCAAACGTGCAAGTCAACGTACATCTACCAAGAGGACGCCGTTTAAACAGTTTACCAAACACGCACGTCAACGTACAGTTACCAATAGAACTCCGTTTAAACAGTTTACCAATCCACGCACGTCAACGTACAGTTACCAATAGAACTCCGTTTAAACAGTTTACCAATCCACGAAAGTTAACCTACAGCTACCAAGAGAACTCCGTTTAAACAGTTTACCAATCCACGAAAGTTAACCTACAGCTACCAATAGAACTCCGTTTAAACAGTTTACCAATCCACGAAAGTTAACCTACAGCTACCAAGAGAACTCCGTTTAAACAGTTTACCAATCCACGAAAGTTAACCTACAGCTACCAAGAGAACTCCGTTTAAACAGTTTACCAATCCATGAAAGTTAACCTACAGCTTCCTATTATGCACAAACAAGTATGTTGCAGCAAGGTGAAACGAAACTACATTTTAAATGTCGACACAAGAGCTGTAAAAGCATTGTAATGTTGATAGCTGTAAAAGCATTGTAATGTTGATAGCTGTATAAGCATTGTAATATTGATAGCTTTTGATACATATTGTTTGTGGGAGGGGTTAATTAGAGCACATCTTCTATAACCCAGTTTCAAACCCTCAGTTCAATTAAGATCCTTAACAATCAGCGCTTAGTTACAATTTGGGAATTCTTGATACTGGTTGAGTTAATTCCAATGATTGTGATTTCAAGTAATGGAACACAACTAAATAACTAAAATATTATATATTTTCCCAAATAAACTGTTTTAATGTTTGCTCTTTACAAAGCAATTGCCTCACATTCACGTGTTTAATGTGTGGAATGTTGCTCAGTAGTCACCACTTCCTTTGTAGTTGTTAGCTTTGTGTTCAACGAGTCGTCAGGAGACGTGGTAATAGAAGCGCCATCAGTGGTCATGTTTAGTGTCAGAAGAGCCATTAAACGGCTTGTCCAATGTCTTGAGTGGAAGGGAAGGTCATCGGTGTTCGTGGCGAAGTAGCTGGAAGGATCGTCAATTATTGTGTACGTGTATAAAGTGGGTAGAATGGCAAATAAACATGTTCTTTTGAAAAGGGGTTAGCAATTATATAACATCGATCACATGTGTTCGGTTGATGTTGACCTTTTAATAGTCAATTTGCGATGGAGGAGAGGTCCTGTTGATAATCCAGTCTAAGATCCTAATCAACAGTTCATAATCAAGTTTACGATGGTTAGGAGGAACGGCCTGACAATAATATGTTTATGGTAGGGGTTTGTATGTTACTTGTTACATTTACGATAAGTGGGAGGGCCTACCAATGTCCGTGTTTACAATGGAGGTAGGTCTGATAATATTTGTTTCATGGTCAGTAAAAGGCCTGTAATAATCTTGATTACGTTCAGTGGAAAGGCCTATTAAT
The DNA here is from genome assembly GCA_035578905.1 of Stictocephala bisonia. Taxonomy (NCBI): domain Eukaryota; kingdom Metazoa; phylum Arthropoda; class Insecta; order Hemiptera; family Membracidae; genus Stictocephala; species Stictocephala bisonia. The sequence goes on from JAQJVL010000182.1 coordinate 1,531,554, forward strand.
AGTTATTTTTACAACGAAGGCCATATAATTATTATTATTTATGAAGGGTGGGAGAACCTATTACTGTTTCTATTACTAGTTTCGCTGCGATGGATGAAAAGGTCTTTTTGAGAAGGATCGGAATATATGTTTGAGAAGCAGTCATGTTGACGATCGGAGGGATGGATTACTAATAGTTATTTTTACAGTGGTGGGTGGGAGGACCAAATGGGTGGGAAGTGAATTCTTCTTAATAAATGCCAGAGCTTGTGGTTTTTTTTTTTTTTTTTTTTTTATTTGAAAGTTTTCTGATTCTGAAACGAACTTTTCACAGATGGATTAGTGGCTCAACACTGCAAAGTGGAAGGTCTAGAGTTCAAATCTCCGACTGAGATGACGGTTAGTACTCAACACGTTGAACTTTAGCCTATTTTATCGTACGAGTTAAAAGTTTCAAAAATAATCATTGAACAGTAACATAATAAATTAAATTGTATTTATACAAAAAAACATACAAACAAAGCAAATTTCAAGCTACTGTATATGCTTGAGCTATCTTAGACAAATAGACGAGTAACTTAAAACGAGTGGAGCTAGACTTGTTTGGTTGGGCACAAACATCATCTCTAATACATCTTAAACGATTGTAACAGGTTTGGACCTTGGTCGAGGACTAGATAATTTTAAAAATTAGAGAACATTGAAAGCAGTGTAAGTATTTTGACCATTTAATGATCATTAGTTAAAACAAGATTGTTTTATTGGAGGTACTGAAATAGCATTGGAGATTCATTACGTTGTAATTAATTAATCAGTCGTCCATGTTTGACTGAAACTCATCAAACATCAATCGTTGAGGTCAACTGCACCAGACTGGTATTTAATTGTTTATTGATGTACTCAATTCTTAAATTAATTGAATATAAAGTACAAATAATTATATATTCATAAGTCTTCAATACGGATAAAAAGTATTTTACTTAATATAGAAAATATTTTGTTTAATTCATCCAACTAATAGCCAATAGGTATAGACAATTTTTTTTTTTTTATTTTCCTTAGGTTATCTGATGAAAACTATTTGATTCAAAAATATAAAACCTCAATAATTCGTATATATAATACGTGAAACGGGGTTTTTTCAACACAAATTCTCCCTTATTTCTTGACCAATTTAAACGTTTGAGGTGTCAAAAAATGTGCCTCTGATCGCAATTGAGCGATAAGGTCTCAATTTTTACATTTGTGTTTACAAATTCTCCCTTATTTCTTGACCAATTTAAACGTTTGAGGTGTCAAAAAATGTGCCTCTGATCGCAATTGAGCGATAAGGTCTCAATTTTTACATTTGTCTTTATTCTTATATCTGAAGCCCTCAAAAGTACGTTTTTAGACCATAAGAGTAACATGGAGAGAGATTCAAATTAATCTAAAAGTAACAGCTGTTAAAATGTAAATACTTATTTCCAAAAAATGTAACAGTTCTTTGAATGTAATCAATTGTGTTTGTATTTTGTGACTCATGGTTGATGGCCGAACAGCGCATGCTCGGCAGATTTTCCCCCCACCACGCACTGTAGGCTAAAGCCACTGCTAAAACTATGGATATGTAATTACAACAATTATCCCACTTGCCACAGTGTTAACATTGGTTCTTCTATTGTGATGTTAATCAATTGAGTTATAATTGAAGTATTTTTAATGGTTTTTAATTGCCAGTTTCACCAACACAATTAAATTTAAAACTAGGCCACAATTAAAATAATGGAGTTAGTTATGAAGAAGGGTTAACAATTCGAATTTTTTCTCTATAAAATTGCAAGTAAACATAACATAAGTTTTCATTAAAATCTTAGAACGTCTGTATTTTGTATTTGATCAACCTTTTTAAGCGCCGTTTATGGCATTAATAATAATAATAATAATATATTTTTTATTGCATCTTGTTAACAACTGACAAAATTGTATCGCAATAGTCATTAATAAATTAATTAAAATTTGCCATCCATTCAATCACAATAACACTTTCAAACATACATTTTTTCACGCACCCAAATTCCCATTCATTCGCCAATTATACCTCCAAAATGTCCTCCAGTGTCAATTTTAAAATTCAGTGGCTTCCCAATTATATGCAAAAAACTCGTCTACACTATAAAATGCCAGTTTGGCCAAACATTTCTTGAGACGGTTCTTAAACGCCTTGGGCGTTGTAGCATTTTTAATACATTCTGGGAGTCTGTTAATTATACGAACACCAATCTGTGAGGGTAGGTGTTCGTAGACTACCGTCCTGTGATTTCCAATTCTGTATATATCCCTGCTTCTAGTATGATGATTGTGAATATCTCTGCCTCTTGTCAGTGCAGTTTTAAACATACAATATGTTGCTGTCTCTAAAATATAAAGGCAGAGCAACGTCAGCAGGTTTAACCGTTTAAATACTGGCCTACACGACTCTCTATAATGTAATTTGCTAATTATTCTAACTGCCATTTTTTGAATTCTAAATATTCTGGTCAGGTTTGTGGCAGAGCAACCTCCCCACAAAGCCAGACCATATAAGAGATGACTGTAAACTAAACCATGATAAGCTGTCATCAATATAGCATTCATTTCTGTTATACAACCCTTGTAAAATGGTCTGCATCTGGACATATGCTTACTTATAATGTTTTTGTTGAGCACCTTGAGGACCATCCTCTGTTGGAGTGAAGCGTCATTAACTACTCTAAAACAAACTACTTGTTAAGTCTAGTATATATTATTAACTTTCCCAACCTGAGTCAAGAAAGCAATAGTATACCATCTAAATCAGGATCTACATTGTAAGTTTTTAAAACGGTAAACAAGATTTTTTCAGGATGAAACTTTTGAGGTCGGATCTGCAACACTGTGTTCTCCTAAAATATACCTTTAATTTGATGCACTACTCGACCTATGCTTTTGTTTAAAAGTCCTTCTGACTCCTTTTGGGCCGCTCCCCTGATATGAAAAAACATGGTAGTTACTTTAAAAAGTATAGGTGTAATAATGGTGTACTAAATTTAATTGCTTTATCTGTAGATGCCGGACTATAAACACCCTGAATAACCAAGTCAAATGGAGATGAATAGATGCCTGCCTTTATGATATAATAGACAAGGAGGGCTGCACAGCTTCCCTTGTTCCCCTGAGGGCTCCGGCTTTACCTACCTTGTTCGCATTAATTGTGTGCTCCAGTATTCACTCAGCTATAGAGAGTTCGGTGTTCAATATTCAATGGCGTAGAATCGATAATACGTCTTCGATCTAATACATTGGTGAGGGTTAGGGCTTCGACAAGTGATCCTACATTTTGAGAGCTTAATATAGTAGTTTTTCATTGCCTGACATAATATGTAAATATATATGAGTACAGGACACACACTTGTAAGCATCAGGTTTCTATGAAAACTTCTTTAAAAGTGGTGACTCTTTTATGAAAGGTTCCGTTTTTTACGTTACAAAAAAGTGGCCATGCAATTACTCTAAAGAGAAACTGCAGTCAGCTGTTCAAGACAAACATCACCAACACTAAAATCTCTGCCATTACTTAAAAAAAAACTAAAAGTTAAAAAATGTTTAGATAAGAAGAGTATTTTGTATATTTAATTTTTCGCACGAATAAAATTGTCCGTAAAACTGTAATATTTAATGCTGCAAACTGATTAATAGTCAAATATGATCAGCTGTCAGATTACATAGATCAAGCTTGTTGCTCTTTAAAACAAAACATCTTTAAATGTAAAACAGCATGAAAGGTTTCTAAAAATAAATCGCAAATTCAGACCCAGTACGTTTTTCGTGGTGTGCTCACAAATTTTAACTGAAAGAACGCTATAGTGTTGCCTATGGTATTAGATTGCTGGTGTATCAAAAAAATGTTTTGTACTAAAAAAGTTAGTTGTAATTAAATAAATTAACTGTTTTTATATTTTCAATAATATAAACCTGTGAAAGAGGCGCAAATTAAATTTAAATTTTGTTGGTTAGTATGTTTTGTAGTGCGGAATATCCATTGAATTTTATACGAATATAAAATAATAATGGATTCCATAAAATAATCGTATAAAACAAAATACAACTGAACAAAGGTCAAATGAGTGTTACTGTAACTACGTATTCCACTAAAAATGTACAGTCTCAATACTGTTTAGAATGGACTGATTTCTAAAAAAATTACGCAAATAACTGTCAATATACAGAATTAATTTAATCCATAGTGTTGTCTAAAAACAGTTGAAATAGTTTCTGTATCTCTATTTTTTTGTATTTAGTTCATGGCAGTAACAAAGTAATACACTCAATGTGTATAAATTGTCAAATTACCTCAGCAAGAGCGTTGCTGACGACAGGTAAATGGCAGCAGCAGACATAAAGTCTCAGTTTATGTCATAAAATGGGCGTGATGCGGTAATATATTTGACGTAAAATGCAAACGTTACTAAAGTTGTTAGTAAATAATACTTGTCTTGTGCTTTTATATACAAACACAAATAAGTTTAATTTTGAGGTGAAAATAGTGCTTACCTAGTTGAAATTAAAAGAAGTTTAATTTAATTTAAATTAAGTTTATTAAGGAATTGCATAACACACAAACAGTTTTAATGGCTCATTAAATTTATATGTTAAATTATGCAATCAAAAATGTTTTAAATATAAATGAGATTAAAATTCTATTAAACTTCTGGTTTGATTATTAGCAACTGCTTTAATACTGTTACAATCCGTGTATTATTATTCATTATTCATATATTCATATATTCATATCTAAGACGCCGATCGTAGGAGATATGGGTGAATATTAGGAGTGAATGAGTGTGACGAGTGTAGATGAACGAGTGTAGTCATTGTTACTATATGAGTTCGACTTAGCTCAGAAAGGACTATTTATTAATAGCCCAATAGCCAGGGCAACTATGGGACGTACAGCTGTACGTGGAATCCGAACCACGTAGTGTTGGTCTGATTTTCAGCTAACCGACAAGTCTGACACTCAGTTCTCTTCACTACACAACATCCGAACCTTGTCTACCATTCAACAGGGACACTCCAGACTTCTCTAGTAGTGTCTACGTTGATGGCAACCATTGAGCGGACGCCGTGTCGGTATTAAGAGTACCGAGCATGGACACTATCGCCTGCAATCTCCCAGACACTTTGTCCCCGAGTAGCTGGGTTACAGCACTGCGCCACCAGTGCCGACTTCATTAATTGGGTATATATTAATGAACCCAATCAAATTTAGAGTACGTAATTAAATTATATTTTTTATAGTATTACGTACTTGTATTTTACACCTGGTTCAGGGAGAGCCAGTGGCCGAGTGGTGTAAGGCGGTAGGACTTTAGATCTGAGTTACAGTTAAGGCAGGTTCGAATCCTTGTCTAGACTGTTAGCTTTTAACAGCAATATTCATCTTGTACTGTATTGGTTCTCCCTTTTATTCTGTCTGAATTAGTTCCCCGAAGATCAATAGTCTGTTAAGATTGGGTAAAAGTTTAAAATCCACTTTTTTTATTGAAAAAATGGAATAAAAATAAACCAGTTCTATATTGATCATGTTGACGCTGATGCACTAAGGTGACACGTGTACTTCTCCTACAAAAGAAAAGACTTTCTAACTGTGGCTAAATTGTGCTAAAATGATGAAAGAAACCCCTTATGTATGGTATGAAGGCAAAATACCATAGTATTGGTAAACAACACCTTGGAAGCAGAAGAGCTGCATTACGAAGTCTTGATCATTTGTTTATACTTAATTATAGAGAGATAAATGATAATGACAGTATAATCACTATGATCGTGGCAGCGGAGAGGAAGACGTTGATGATATCCAAGAGTCCAGGTTTCCACCAGGCATATATGAAGACCCAAGGGTTTCACAAATCACCAGTTAATTATAAAAAAGCATTTCAGTTCATTTAGAATTTTAAAATAAGCCATGGTTAAACAACAAGACATAAGAGTGTCACAATTAATTGTACAATTTACTATCAGCAAAACAGTTAGGCCTACAATAATCTTATAGTAACAAATAACAGAAATTATTTATTTAATGTCATGGGCTACATAATTTTAAAAGATGATCTTCATAAAGTGCGTTAAAGAACAGCCAAACAGACAGGTGGATCTGCGTTATTGCTGTGCAGAATTGCTGAAACTATTTCAATCAATGCTGAATGATAAATATCTCATGCAAACCTATACAGCAGATACAATGAAGGCCAGTACAACGTCATACAGATTCCTTCGTAAGGTTATGGAAAAACATGTAAATGTCCTTTCCTACCTTCGATAAAAATAACAATTAATTAACAAGTATAAGTACCGACGTCAAACCGGCGTGGTGACCAAGAGGTGGTCGGGTAGAATACCAAACGGTTAGTACTGCATTTACTGAACAAGGTTACTGCATCTCAGGGAGTTGAATGTGAACGGGTAAGTGGTAAGTTTAAAAAAGACCTGACGTTGTGGTAACAAGCTAATATGCTTAAAATTTTTGGAATATTTCAAAATCCAGGATATTCATATTAACACTTATATAAGAATGTACTTTAGTAGTAATTTACATATACGAATGTCTGTAAGAATATTTAAAATCATTATTTCATATTTCAGGTACATGCCATACCCTCACGACACCCTCTTTCTTCCTTCACACGTATAGGAAACACTGTTGCCACTTTGTAGCAAGATCGATTGGAACACACTAACAGCTGATTGTAGTGATGTAAGATGTGAACTTCACTCTACACACTACATGCCGTCCTTCTGGTAACTGTCTTACTTCCTTCACACATGTAGGGAACACTGATTCCGCTGAGTAACAAGGTCAATTACAACTCACTAACAGCTGGTTGTAGTGATGTAAGAAGTGGACTCCACTCTACACACTACATGCCGTTCTCCTGGTAACTGTCTTACTTCCTTCACACATGTAGGGAACACTGATTCCGCTGAGTAACAAGGTCAATTACAACTCACTAACAGCTGGTTGTAGTGATGTAAGAAGTGGACTCCACTCTACACACTACATGCCGTCCTCCTGGTAACTCTCTTACTTCCTTCACACATGTAGGGAACACTGTTTCCGCTGAGTAACAAGGTCAATTACAACTCACTAACAGCTGGTTGTAGTGATGTATGAAGTGGACTCCACTCTACACACTACATGCCGTCCTTCTGGTAACTCTCTTACTTCCTTCACACGTGTAGTGAACACTTTTTTCGCTGAGTAACAATGTCGATTGGAAGGCACCAACAGCTGGTTATAGTGATGTGAGAAATGGACTTCACTTTCACAATACATGCCGTTTTCCCGGGCAACCCTCTTACTTCCTTCACACGTGTAAAGAACACTGTTTCCGCTGAGTAACAAGGTCGATTGTAACACACTAACAGCTGATTTTAGTGATGTGAGAAGTGGACTCCACTCTACACACTACATGGTGTATCCCTAGGCAACCCTCTTACTTCCTTCACACATGTAGGGAACGTTAATTTCCGCTGAGTAACAAGGTCAATTACAACACACTAACAGCTGATTGTAGTGATGTAAGATGTGGACTCCACTCTACACTCTACAGGCCGTCCTCCTGGCAACCCTCTTACCTCCTTCACACATGTAGGGAACGTTAATTTCCGCTGAGTAACAAGGTCAATTACAACTCACTAACAGCTGGTTGTAGTGATGTAATAAGTGGACTCCACTCTACATACTACATGCCGTTCTCCTGGTAACTCTCTTACTTCCTTCACACATGTTGGGAACGTTAATTTCCGCTGAGTAACAAGGTCAATTACAACACACTAACAGCTGGTTGTAGTGATGTAAGATGAGAACTTCACTCTACACACTACATGCCGTCCTCCTGGCAACCCTCTTACTTCCTTCACACATGTAGGGAAAACTGTTTCCGCTGTGTAACAAGGTCGATTGGAACACACTAACAGCTGGTTGTAGTGATGTAAGATGAGAACTTCACTCTACACACTACATGGTGTATTTTGGTAACACTCTTACTTCCTTCACACATGTAGGGAAAACTGTTTCCGCTGTGTAACAAGGTCGATTGGAACACACTAACAGCTGGTTGTAGTGATGTAAGATGAGAACTGCACTCTACACACTACATGGTGTATTTTGGTAACCCTCTTACTTCCTTCACACATGTAGGGAAAACTGTTTCCGCTGAGTAACAAGGTCGATTACAACACACTAACAGCTGATTGTAGTGATGTAAGATGTGAACTGCACTCTACACACTACATGCCGTCCTCCTGGCAACCCTCTTACTTCCTTCACACATGTAGGGAAAACTGTTTCCGCTGTGTAACAAGGTCGATTACAACACACTAACAGCTGATTGTAGTGATGTAAGATGAGAACTTCACTCTACACACTACATGCCGTCCTCCTGGCAACCCTCTTACTTCCTTCACACATGTAGGGAAAACTGTTTCCGCTGTGTAACAAGGTCGATTGGAACACACTAACAGCTGATTGTAGTGATGTAAGCTGAAAACTTCACTCTACACACTACATGCCGTCCTCCTGGCAACCCTCTTACTTCCTTCACACATGTAGGGAAAACTGTTTCCGCTGAGTAACAAGGTCAATTACAACTCACTAACAGCTGATTGTAGTGATGTAAGATGAGAACTTCACTCTACATACTACATGCCGTCCTCCTGGCAACCCTCATACTTCCTTCACACATGTAGGGAAAACTGTTTCCGCTGTGTAACAAGGTCGATTACAACACACTAACAGCTGATTGTAGTGATGTAAGATGAGAACTTCACTCTACACACTACATGCCGTCCTCCTGGCAACCCTCTTACTTCCTTCACACATGTAGGGAAAACTGTTTCCGCTGTGTAACAAGGTCGATTACAACACACTAACAGCTGATTGTAGTGATGTAAGCTGAAAACTTCACTCTACACACTACATGCCGTCCTCCTGGCAACCCTCTTACTTCCTTCACACATGTAGGGAAAACTGTTTCCGCTGTGTAACAAGGTCGATTGGAACACACTAACAGCTGGTTGTAGTGATGTAAGATGAGAACTTCACTCTACACACTACATGCCGTCCTCCTGGCAACCCTCTTACTTCCTTCACACATGTAGGGAAAACTGTTTCCGCTGTGTAACAAGGTCGATTACAACACACTAACAGCTGATTGTAGTGATGTAAGATGAGAACTGCACTCTACACACTACATGGTGTATTTTGGTAAATGTCACTTTGTGTTTGTACTCAGATTTGTAGTACAAAAGCATCCAGGGATATTTTTTACTTAAATGAACATTAATTAAATAACGATACAATACGTAATATACATGTATATCACCACTTTTGGCGTATAGCTGTAAAACAAATACTTGTATGTGAGTTTTTTCAATAACAGTGGGGATAAGTAATAATTTGTATCGTTAAGTGTTTACTCTAATTGATAATTCGAACAATAGTGCTACTGAATAGATCCGCCTCGTTTGGATTCCACGAAATTACGTGGGCATCAGGTATTAGGTATGTCAGCAGAATATTAAACAAATACTACATAGTTCAGATTCCCCGATAAGTTAATGGTCTCAGCGTCCTCACTAACAGGATGTTAATAAATTGTCCTATGGATCACTCAGGCCTTAATAACAAAGACAGCACGCGCTCATTCTCATGTCAATTTATAACACTTACCTTAACGACTGGTGTATAAAATAGCTCAATATCATTTAGTAACTCATTACTGTTATCATCACACTCATCCTACCTTCTTTTTATAAAAAAAAACACACACACTTTTATATCACTCTCTAGTGACTGAGCAGAATCTGAATTACAAGAAACTATTCGGAAGCAAGATTATATAAAAGGTCTTACTAGCATCAGTAGGATTTGTCTTAAATATCAGCTATTATAGGTTAGCATTTTAAAGCTCATATTTGTGTTTTTTTTTTAATTTTTGACAAATAAAATTAGTTATATCAAGAGCAAAGTTAAAGTGGTTTGTTATTATTTCTCATACAAACAACAACATAATTTTAAGTAAACCACTGGTTAATTGAATGTCCATAAAAATTATAACTACCATGATAGACTACAAAATTTCACTAAAAAAACTAAACCCTACGATTATTTCAAATTTTAATTACATTGGAGTTTCCCTTATTAATCTGATTGAAATGGCAAGTAGATGATGAAATGGAGGGTAGCAATTATCCTTTCCATCAGCAATCCAGGTAATGGACAACACACCCCAATCTCAAAGTGTCACTGATATACTATCACACAGTCAATGAAGACTAGATAACCAATCACAAACTACCCTCAACACCGGGTGATCGACCTACGCCAGTGAAATTACAAACTACTCTCGACCACAAGTGATATGATCTACGCTAGTGAGATTACAAACTAATCTCGACACCGGGTGATACGATCTACGCTAGTAAAATTATAAACTACTCTCGACATCGGGTGATACGATCTACGCTAGTGAGATTACAAAATAATATCGACTCCCAGGGATGCGATCTACGCCAGTAAAATTATAAACTACTCTCGACATCGGGTGATACGATCTACGGCAGTACGAATTTCCCTTTCTGAGGAAGAGTTGAACTCAGTTAGTAACCAGACTACACATATTTACACTCACCCCACACTCATATTGTAGTAAGAAGTAAGAATAAGAATTACAAAACCCTCTGTACCACGAGTGATATGTTCTAAGCTAGTAAAATTAAATACCATTCTCGACGCCTGGGGATACGATCTACGCCAGTACAATAACAAACTACTCTCGAAACCGGGGGGTACAATCTACGCCAGTACAATTACAAACTACCTTCAAAACCGGGGGTACGATTTACGCCAATACAATAACAAACTACTCTCGAAACTGCAGGGTGCGATCTACGCCAGCACAATAACAAACTGCTCACGAAACTGCAGGGTGCGATCTACGCCAGCACAATAACAAACTGCTCACGAAACCGGGGGGTACGATCTACGCCAGTACAATTACAAACTAATCTCGAAACCGGGGGGTACGATCTACGCCAGCACAATAACAAACTGCTCACGAAACTGGGGGGTACGATCTACGCCAGCACAATAACAAACTGCTCACGAAACCGGGGGGTACGATCTACGCCAGTACAATTACAAACTACCTTCAAAACCGGGGGTACGATTTACGCCAATACAATAACAAACTACTCTCGAAACTGCAGGGTGCGATCTACGCCAGCACAATAACAAACTGCTCACGAAACCGGGGGGTACGATCTACGCCAGTACAATTACAAACTAATCTCGAAACCGGGGGTACGATCTATGCCAGTACAATTACAAACTAATCTCGAATACGGGGGTACGATCTATGCCAGCACAATTACAAACTAATCTCGAATACGAGGGGTACGATATACGCAAGTATAATAATTACAAACTACACTCGACACCTGGGGATGGGTTCTACGCTAGTGTGATAACACAAGCTAACACTAACACAAACTACTCTCGACACCAGTGGATATGATGTACGCTTGTAAGTTTACAAACTACTCTCGAAACCGGGGAATACGATCTACGGCAGTACAATAACATACTACTCTCGAAACCGGGGGGTACGATCTACGCCAGTACAATTACAAACTAATCTCGAAACCCGGGGGTACGATCTATGCCAGTACAATTACAAACTACTCTCGAAACCGGGGGGGGGGGGGGTTACAATCTACGCCAGTACAATAACAAACTACCCTCGAAACCGGAGGGTACGATCTACGCCAGTACAATAACAAACTACTCTCGAAACCGGTGGATACGATCTACGCCAGTACAATAACAAACTACCCTCGAAACCGGAGGGTACGATCTACGCCAGTAGAATAACAATCTACTCTCGAAACCGGCGGATACGATCTACGCCCGTACAATAACAAACTACTCTCGCAACCAGGGGGTACCATTTACGCCAGTACAATAACAAACTACTCTCGAAACCGGAGGTTGCGATCTACGCCAGTACAATAACAAACTACACTCGAAACCGGAGTGTACGATCTACGCCAGTACAATAACAAACTACTCTCGAAACCGGGGTGTACGATATACGCCAGTACAATTACAAACTAATCTCGAAACCGGTGGATACGATCTACGCCAGTACAATAACAAACTACTCTTGAAACCAGGGGGTACGATTTACGCCAGTACAATAACAAACTACTCTCGAAACCAGGGGGTACGATTTACGCCAGTACAATAACAAACTACTCTCGTAACCGGAGGTTGCGATCTACGCCAGCACAATTACAAACTACTCTCGAAACCAGGGGGTACGATTTACGCCAGTACAATAACAAACTACTCTCGTAACCGGAGGTTGCGATCTACGCCAGTACAATAACAAACTACTCTCGAAACCAGGGAGTACGATTTACGCCAGTACAATTACAAACTAATCTCGAAACCCGGGGGTACGATCTACGCCAGTACAATTACAAACTACTCTCGAAACCAGGGGGTACGATTTACGCCAGTACAATAACAAACTACTCTCGTAACCGGAGGTTGCGATCTACGCCAGTACAATAACAAACTACTCTCGAAACCAGGGAGTACGATTTACGCCAGTACAATTACAAACTAATCTCGAAACCCGGGGGTACGATCTACGCCAGTACAATTACAAACTACTCTCGACACCAGGGGATAGGTTCTACGCTAGTGTGATAACAAACTACTTTCGACATCACCGGTGGATACGATCTATGATAGTGTGATAACAAACTACTCTCGACACCGGTGGATACTATCTACGCTAGTGTGATAACAAACTACTTTCGACACCGGGGATACGATCTACGATAGTGTGATAACAAACTACTCTGGTGGGAGGTTTATCACCTCTGAATGTGTATGGGTGGGAGGAAGGGGAGGGATAATATAAGGAATAGAACTTGTAATACAGCAGATCATTAATAGGCTCCTTTAAATGCTCTTTTGCAATGTATTCTCATGCATGTCTTAGCTAATACATAACAATTATGACTTAATACATAACAGAGGCAATAACCACCTAAGTTTATAGATAATCGGCTAAATAACAGTACATTTACATTAAATTAATGTACAATTATGCAAATCATAAACATACGTTTGGATTCATATCTGGGACTAGTAGTCGTTAGTTAATACTGCTAATTAACCCTCTAGGCGTTGAGAAATATCTGTATACGTTGCAATTTTAAATCTTTCCACCTTGGATTGCATGATGATTAATATGAGTATGTAATAAATTGCTGATTCCTTTGTTCTGTTTATAACATAAACTTTTTAAAGTATAAATCCATGATATTTTATACTGTAAACTAAATAATGTATTTCTGTTAAAAGTAATTAAATCACTTATTACCAATGGCTATACCGCTGTTAAGCCACAATACGTAAACATGTGGCTTTTTTGTGGCCAATAGTAATAGACTTTTAGGAAGAGGACCACCCCAATGCTAATTGCTGTCAAACATTCCACGAGGAATATCATATGACGTTCTTAAAAAACAACAACAAATTATATCATTAAAACTTGTTTTACAATACCTGGTTTATCACCCCATTAGCATCATATTTTATTATATATTTTCCTTCATCAGACATTTGTTTATTTTAGAAAGTAAGCTTTGATTTTGAAATAATACGGGATATATATGAAATATGTGACTTGTATCAACTATGAATTAAATAACTGAATCACAGAGAAACGAAACAAAGGTCACTTTCTTACGGTCGCAGTGACAGTTTGGATTAGATTGGAACTAATTTACTAGTTTATAAATGTGTAGTAATAGTTACTACGTTTATTCTTGAGGATTTGGTGGGGAATAAGGGTAGGGCTGACAACGGTGCTGGTCCTGTTGTTGCATGGTGAACTGGAGAACTACTCGACATCCCTTCAGCGCACTATTGGATGCGACCTCTGTATAATGAGTGTGGATTTAATAAGAGTGTTTATTCGAGTGTAGTCTGGTTACTAACTGAAATTAACAAATTTATGATGGAATCAGAGCCAAATGATGAATGTCTGATTTTAATGGATGTGTTGACAAGCCCCCTCTCAATATTAGGTTCATCAAGTACCCCTTCTTAATACTGGCACTACTTACTGTCTGGGAGTTCTCATAATAATGATGACCATTGGGCAGACGCCTACTCAAATTGGAAACACTGAGATCATCCTAAGATAATCAATCAGTAGCAGGTGTCCAAAATCAAATTGATTGGACTTCAGCAGCAGATGTAAATAAATCTTTAATAATATTATTGACTATCCCGCTCACCCATACACAAATAGTGAGATTTACCCACTGACTCACCCGTTCATAAATGGTGGTAATCACTCCTTCACCCACCCATTCATGTTCAGTGGTATTGAACACCATACGTGTATGGGTGATAGAGAGATCCACTACAGGGTAGAAAAAAATATGGAAAAGCTTTTACAACTTTCTATGACTTCACTGGTAAAATTGAATACCTGTACATCATCATGGTTACAAAGAGCGCACTTTTTGACGCCATTATCGACATTTCATCTTTTCAGGGAAACAACCCACGTGGAGTTGAACGAAAATCTTTAATGAAAGCCTAGGTTGAGTTTGATATCAAATTAAAGGTATATTCAATAGACATTAATTGCAGCAAACCAGACTTCAAAAGGTCTATCCTTTCTAGAGTAGTGGTATTTGAATTTTAAAGTAACTCATTTGAACAATATTCTTTCTCCGCTATTCAACGATTTGAAGTAAATTATTCTGATCAAAAATTATATTTTATGGAACACAAAACTCAAAAAAATTAAATTATCAAATTATATGTAGACAAAAATGAAGTTGTGGTGAAAGCCTAGAAAATATGGAAACGCTTTCACAGCAACTTTTATTTTTTCCCCATAGATAATTTTATATGTAGTAGTACACACAAATCTAAATTTTGTCAGATTTCATTGAGTTTAACAAATTGTTATCTGTTTTCAGCTAGTAGTTTTTTATTAAGGCAAGTTCAGTTAGTCTCTGAACCCTTCAATCTTTTTAATCAGCTGTACATTGGTAGATGTACTATATGAAAAAATAACATTAAATGGTAACCATTGTTCAGCTGTTCAAAGGTATTGTCATTTTCAAAAACAGCTGATTCAAGTTTAGTTTACTTATAGAATTTGGCAATAAATTGCAACATAATACCAGACTTTACAGCCTAAAGGACAACTTTTAATCTAATTGCTTCCAGATTTTATCAGTTACATAACCAACTAATTTATAATCTAAGAAATAAAAAGCAACGAATCAAAGCAAATTAAGCAATTTCCCAATTTATATAATCTTTGAGGAAATTACATTTATTTTTAATTCATTCATACGTTTTTCAAAGTTAAAATGATTTTGAGTATTAATTTTTTCTAACAATAAAAAATTACTAAACAATTGAATCTTATATAAAAATGTTATTTTTCTTCCCTTACAAGATAAATCGATTGTCAATATACCCCTGTACATTAAATCGCTTACCCCATACCCCTACCCAATCCCCTACTCCACATATTTCATCGTGGCTTAGGTAGCAATTTGTTTGGGTGCTGTTGACAGAACAGCCATCATCAGCTGACGGGTGACTGATGAAATTGTGCCCTGGAGGGCCATCGCTTACATCTTCCTCGATACATACTCTCTGAACCGGAAACTCACTCCTATCTTTGTAAATACTTACATACGTACATACGTGTACATACATGTTATCCAACTAGGTCACTCTTTGTCTTAAAAACTAACAAATATCTAAACATTAGATTAAATGATACGGAATTAAGAAGTCAGACTATTTAGTTAAGCTAAACAGAAATAAGTGTATAAAAATATTCAGTTCCTAAAATCCATTGGCAATATTTTTGTATTCAATTAGTCATTAAAAAGCAGCAAATATTTCCCTCCAATGGAATCTCATTTTTTTTTTTAATATTCATTCTAGTTAACTAGCTAACTAACTTTATGCTAATTTGTATGTAGAATTTAGCTTATATCCTTTCTGTAACATATGTGATTTAGTTTTTAATAGATTTTTATTTTTTTTATTTACTTTTTTTTTTTTTATTGTCATAAGACGCCAATCGTTAAGATATGGGCAAATATGGATTTCGAATGAGTGTGATGAGTATAGATGAGCGAATAGTCATTGTTACAAACTAAGGCCGACTATTCCTTAGAAAGTGTCATTAATTAATAGCCCAATGACAAATGAACAGCCGGTGATTATCAGCTGATCCTTTTCAAAATGTATTGATTCTGATTGGGATCGAACTGACAACCTTTAGCATATGAAGCTGGGATTTAACCAACTACGCTACCGACCAATTTGATGGAAATAACATAACACTAATTTTGTATATATGTACAGAACAAAAGGATGATTTGTTTTTGAATATATAAACTATCACTTATCATTATTATTGATGTCCATTAAAAAAAAAAATTAATTTAAGCTTGAGGTTTCAGTCTAGTCAATTTAAACTCTAAATGTTTGATATGGAGTGGTTTTCTATACTTGCTACCCCTCCCTCCGTGGTCCTCTCTAAACCATCACACAACAATATAAAAGCTCGCCTGCTGCCGTTCTCCTAAATACCAAATTTGTTTAGTATAGGAACTCCTATAAGTCTACTTTATGGGGCGCAAAGAAGTGTAATCATGTCAGAATAATATAAATAATTTTAAACAATTCACAATAGAAACCAAATTAGCCAAGCGTATGTGTAATGTTTATGTTTTTTTGTATTAGCTGTTTAAAATAAATTATTAAATTAAATTAAAGTCAACAAGAATAATATTGCAATGTCTAGGGTAAAAACCTATGGAAATTTAAAAAAGGCTCCATTTTGACTTAGAAATCAAAATTATTTTTTGAATAACACCAATTTTATTAAAATTGGTCAAGTAATCAGTTCAGAAAGTAAGTGAACTAAGTAACCCGATTTTTTTAATATGCAGAATGTTATTCTTATGGAAAAATAGAAACACTGAGGGACTCTGTTTGTCACAAACACAAACTCACAGGCAATGTTTGTACATAGCCCATTGACGCGGTCGAACCCCGAAGACCTAGAATTTGTGACTGAGGGACTCGTTATACCCCTTCGAATACAATTTCGAGAAATCCTTTCTTAGTGGCTCTCTATGATACATTAAGCTAAAACCCTCCAAATGTTATGAAAATCTGTTCAGTCATGCGAAGATTTCATGATGAGTACAATATTTTTTGGATTTTACAAAATAACTAATGCATATTTATTATTTTATAAGTAGAAATCTTGTGAGATATATGATATGATGAATGAAATAAATAAATGAATGAAAATTGCCGGCATGGTGGCTCCATGGATAAGTCTTCGGACTGCGTAGGGCAGGGTCCAAGGTTTGAATCCTCACTGAGCCAACGGTCGGTACTTCACTCGTTGAAGAAAGTTAGGCCTACAGGCTCAAGTCAACTGGCAAATGAAGTTTTAATAAAAAAAAAAATGAAAGTGAATGTGAATATGTAACTTTTTTTCATTTCGAACTTTGTATTTGCTCTACGTATACATATATGTAAAGAGTTTGGAACAGTGTCAGTTTGTGTTTTTAAGTAAGGAATTTCGTGAAATAATCGCTTCAAAAAAAATCTATTGCTAAATAATCTCATTAGTGCAAACTTTCCCACATGAACACTGATATACATTTTACCCACAAGAAAGTTAAAAATATGTGTACTAATATAAATTATTCCTATTTGTTATTATTATTATTCATTAGTAAGACGCCGATCGTAGAGATATAGGCGAACATAAGGGGCAAATATGAGGGACGAATGAGTGTGATGAGTGTAAATGAACGAGTGTAGTCATTGTTACTAACTTAAGGTTGACTGTTTCTCAGAAAGAACTTTTTATTAATAGCCCAATAGCCATGGAAACTAAGGGACCTACAGCTTTATATGGAATCTGAACCACATAGTATTAGTCTTATTTTCAGCCAACTGACAAGCTTGACACTCAGTTCTCTTCACTACACAACATCTCTGAACCTTGACTATCACTCAACACCGACACCCTAGACTTCTCTAATAGTGTCCACATCGATGGCAACCATTGAGTGGACACCATGTTGGTATTAAGAGGACCAAGCATGGTGTCTACAATCGCCTACAATCTCCTCAACACTTTGTCCCACCCAAGTAGCTGGGTACAGCACTGTACCAATAGTGCCTACAATCTCCTCAACACTTTGTCCCACCCAAGTAGATGGGTACAGCACTACGCCACTAGTGCCTACAATCTCCTGAACACTTTGTCCCACCCAAGTAGCTGGGTACAGCACTGTGCCACTAGTGCCTACAATCTCCTCAACACTTTGTCCCACCCAAGTAGCTTGGTACAGCACTGCGCCACTAGTGCCTACAATCTCCTCAACACTTTGTCCCACCCAAGTAGCTGGGTACAGCACTGCGCCACTAGTGCCTACTATCTCCTCAACACTCTGTCTCACCCAAGTAGCTGGGTACAGTACTGCGCCACTAGTGCCTACAATCTCCTCAGCACTTTGTCCCACCCAAGTAGCTCGGTAAAGCACTGCGCCACTAGTGCCTACAATCTCCTCAACACTTTGTCCCACCCTAGTAGCTGGGTACCACTGCGCCACTAGTGCCTACAATCTCCTCAGCACTTTGTCCCACCCAAGTAGCTGGGTACAGCACTGAGCCACTAGTGCCTACAATCTCCTCAACACTTTGTCCCACCCAAGTAGCTGGGTACAGCACTGCGCCACTAGTGCCTACAATCTCCTCAGCACTTTGTCCCACCCAAGTAGCTGGGTACAGCACGGAGCCACTAGTGCCTACAATCTCATCAACACTTTGTTCCAAGTAGCTGGGTACAGCACTGCGCCACTAGTGCAGACTTCTACTGTATTGTTAAGCTATAAGTGGTTTTCTGTTTGTTTCTAATAGCATTATTTAATATAAATCTCCTGTAAATCAGGTTCAAATGGGAAAATCAGGTACGTCATTGAATTGCAAATCTAAGGTTAATCGGTTGCAGGATCAATGGGTGAAGAAGTTAAAGGCCAGAACTTAATGGTGCCACTCATCTAAAAACTTTCCATCCAAGAGAGCTTACAAAGCAAGTGATCCATCCACTTTACTTGAAAATGTAAGTATTCTGATAGTAAACACATAAATAACATCGACTTATTTCTTTAACTGTTTATCTAAATAAATTTGTTAAGCATGTGTAAATATTTAATTTTAGGATTCATGCAACAGATGTTGGTTGTTGCCTTCACCATGGGGATCCGATATTATTGCAATATAGAGGTGTAAAACAACGTCAAGCGTGGATGTTCTT
The DNA here is from genome assembly GCA_035578905.1 of Stictocephala bisonia. Classification (NCBI taxonomy): domain Eukaryota; kingdom Metazoa; phylum Arthropoda; class Insecta; order Hemiptera; family Membracidae; genus Stictocephala; species Stictocephala bisonia. The sequence continues at coordinate 1,551,002 of JAQJVL010000182.1, forward strand.
TGAACGGATGACCGGTGAGGGATCCTGTCCTTGCACACAGCCTTCTTGCCCAGTCACTGATAGTGTAGTCACCTTTAAGCCGCAGCCTTCTTGCCCAGTCACTGGTAGTGGTTAGTCACCTTTAAGCCGTTGGTCCCCAAGTTAAGTATTACAGAGGGCTTCTTAGCCTTAACTTTGCCTGGTAAAATAAGACCTTTATTTTTTTATAACAGACATAAGTCTATAAACTTTAATGTCTCATTAATTAGAAATGTACATAGATTAGTTTTCTTTTAAAACCATTCATTCATAAAAACGAACATGTACCCTTATAATTTAATTAATTAATTGCACTTAATTGAAATAAATGAAATTGAACAGCAAATATCATTATCTAGTAAAAGTTATGTTTCATAGATTTTTAAACAGGAATCAAATAATATAATGCACAACAAGATTAAAATCCAGGCTAAAGCATTATAAAATCTGAACCTGACGTTTGAATGTTTTCAAATTAATCTCTTAAAACGGAACTAAATTAATTAAAAATCTGAACTAAGCTTAAGCTTGTTGAGGATACTCTATAGTTTAGAACTCGATAAGCTGACTTCCTTAATAAACGGATTTTATTCCATTTCTCTCTGAATTAGTTTCTCAGTTAACCTGCTTTTTCAAATGAATTTACCAACATGACTAAATACATACAAATAATCGATGTACTTTCTTTACTCTTAATATTTTCTTTTTACTCACTTCAATTGAATTTCATAACAAAGAAAGTTCTGATATTTAAAAGTTGAATAAGTCTAATGACATTAGAAAATTGTGTATGATCATGAAATTTTTCTAAGCAGTTAATATTGAAAACTACTTTAGCTATTTATAAATTTTTAAATTTTGTATAGAATATTTAAAAGACACTTCTTCTTTTTATACAGAAACAACTCAGATCTGCTTTGTGCACTGTTTCTGTATAATGTATTTTAATATTATATTGCTGTGAATACTTTTTAGTGATAATATAATGTTGAAAACAACGTTTGTCTAAGCAAAACTTATAGCTCCACTTTTCAAATTGAGACAACAGCTGGATGAACTTGCTTTAAAAGATTACTGACAGGCCTAAGAACCATCTGATGTTATTCAAGTCTCATTCAGTTTGACAACATCGACTAAATAGCTACATATTATCATCCTAATTGATCTACTATAGCACAAATAATATTGTAATATCAACTGTTAGCATCCATTACTTAATTATATTATTAACAGTTTATTAATAATTTATAAATAAATACATTGTCATTTAACCCCAGGAGTTTCAACTAAACTTACCTTGATGAGGATTTGGACTGTTTTCCCATTACAATTTTAGAAAAATTCTAAGTTAAACATACCACTGTTGTATAAGGAACCAATTCTATTGAATGACTATTTAGTATATATAAATATTATACACATGTTTGAACAATAGGTAAATTTTGAAATATGGCTCTTCCCATATAGATCATATAGGGATTAAGACTATAATGATACATTTCAGGAACGAAATTGAAACAATATTTGATAACATTCCATACACAATGTAGTATCTTTTTTTTGAAAATGTAAGCTATACAGACTGTACATATCATCACAAGTTATTTCAATAGTGAATAATAAAAAAATTACTAAACTACTGCAATCTCCAGTGTTACTGGAGTGAAAAGCATAAGTGAAATAATATAAATAATTATAAATAAATAATAAGTGAAAAGTAATATACGTGCTATAGCTAGCTTAGTAAGGAAGTTTGTAATCAAAACAATACACATTGCTAAAAGATTATTGCAAATTTCAGAAATTAGTAATCATAATTGACACATAAGGATAACTAGTCTAAGTTATCAAATCAGATAGGATAACTTGTATAGTGTATAGGTTAATAAAGCAGTCACATGCCATACTAGGAAAGCTGTATAATGATGTAGTGTAAGTTGTACATGATCATTCAAGGTCACTGGTATTTATTTAATTATTGTTTGAAATTAAAGTTACTGTAAATTATTTATTTGTTTTTATATTTAAAAATAGTTGCTGAGTTATATTTTCTTTGAGCTTTGTTTTTAAAATTACACTGTATAACAAAGAAATATAAACTTTACATTGTTAATTATTTTATGGAACAAATTTTTCCAAACAATAATTGTCTACAACTTGGACTAGAAATGTTTTTGTGGATGTTAATTCAATAATAAAGATGAAAATATCTATTTTACATTCCTTCAGAGGAGCTATAACTTAAAAACTGTATTTTTAAAATTGTATTTCAGTTCAGAACTAACATAAAATTAAAATTTGAGTGACATATTCATTACATATTGAGCTAAAACATTTTAATAAAAATGTCACTTATAAAAACAATGTCTTATCTTTTTCAATATGACTGACAAAGTCAAATATGTAATAAATTGTACTATACTAAAAAAAAACTAAATATTTTGTTACTACTTCAAAACTGTAAAACAATTTTAATCAAAATATCTTTATACAGTTTTAAATAGTCTGTGTTTATGTACATATAACTTTACAATACTGAATTTTACTTATGAATGAAATAATAGTATATATTTTAACTTAAACTAATCAATTTTTAGGTGGATTGATTTGAGCAATAATAGCCTTAAGAGCATCAAAAAGTCGCTCATCATTTTTTTTCACTGCTTCATTGAATTGTTCAAGAAATCCATCCACAGGTGATTTAGTAGTAATTTCTTCTTCTCTTTTCTTAATTTCTTTTTCGTTTGAAGGCTTCTCTTCAAGGACTGGTGGTGGGGCATTTTGGGCTCTTCTGGACTGAACGTATGTAGTTGTTCTGTTACCAATGTCTTTTACTCTCTTTTTCAACGCCAGCTCCACAAGGACTGCTCCTAGATTTGCCTGTGAAAGTTCAGAAGATGTTGTGTTTAACAGAGTTGAAGCTATTTTAGTACCATCTTCAATTGCTCTTGTATTGCCTACTGAGTGAGGCACTGCACCAATTCTTGATTCAATTCCGGTATTTGCAATCCCTGCTTGTCCCGCTTTTCTTGCCTCCTCTAATCCTGTTCCAGCAACTCGTGCTGGGACAGTTATGATGGTAGCTCCAGCCTTGGCACCCTTGCCAATGACATTGATACCATCCCTCAAGATGGTGCGGCGGAGATTGTGCATTGCACCTTCATTTCCCTCACTGTTCTTCGGCGGAGGGCCTTGGATTGTGTCTAGAATGGGACCGAAGATGGAAGTGAATCCTCTGATAACTTGCTTAGAAGCAAAAGAAAGATCATCTCCAAGTTTATTGGCAATTTCTTGGCCTTCATTAGTATCTCCGTATATATCCTAAACATACACATATATGATTAGGTAAAACCCTTGTGTGATAAAACTTAATACTTAATGATTAAGTTCTTAATACAGTGAGAGTTAATACAATACTTAATTAACAAGGCAGCGTTAATAGGGTTTCAGAAACATCCTTAATATTTGATTCTCAAAGTAGTCTGGTGCTCCACTTAGGATCTGTCTCTAAACTAACATGTGTATTTCATTTCATTCAATGTTCACATCAACTGAAATAAAGTAGAAGCCTCTGATCATAAATAGAACATTCCTTTTCAACAGAAAATGATTAATAAAGTTCATAATATTAGGTAAAACTGTACCTTACCGTAACCCTGGCTGTTGGACTACTAATAAAAGGCACTTTCTGAACATAAGTCGAACACAGTTAGTAACCAGACTACACAGGTCATCCACACTCATCCTACAATCATTCATATTTGCCTTCAAATATGCATCAATTTGTGTCTACATCTCATACCTGAATGATCTGAGCCTAGGATTGTTCATCTGTAAAACACAATTATTAAATGTACTAACTAAAACCTTTGAGGACCATCACGAAATCAGATTTACCTATTATAAAATTTGTTTAGTAACATGTCCTAAAACAAACCTTTATTTGTGCTTTTGTGAATTTTACATTCTATAAATATCCTACTGATGTGTATAAAAAACTTCCAACTTCAATAATCTAGAAATAAATTTCCTCAGATTATATAATGAGGGATGTGATCTTAAATCTTTAATGAGTATGTGATTTTTAAACGTTTTTAGATTTTGACTCAATATTTGGTAAAGTTACCTAAATAAAAAAATTTTGTAAAGGTTGGTTTTGTCTTACTGCTGTTAAGAATGTAATTTATTTAATAAAACTAAAAGTAAGGTTTCCTGTTTCAAATATCTCTTCCAAATCAATATCTTTTTCTAAATTTAATTCTTAAATTTACTTTTTAAATGTTTAGATATTTAATTGAAAAATAAAAAAGTATATTCTTTATTTTTTAAATTAACATACAAACTTTTTAGAATAAACAAATAAGAGGGTTCTTCTTCTCCTCTAAATGGTACAATTTAAACACTGAACAATGAAAGATGTAAGCTCTGCAGTGTATGAACAGGCAAACACTCGCAAGATGAAGATTGGATCTTCATGTATCAAAGCTGCCGCCAACGTAATAGGCAATCTAAATATATAGTATATAATTACTACTGTCGGTGCTGGAATTATGTGTACCTGAGTTGAAGGTTGTTTACTAGGAAATTAAGAGGCCTACGAAAAAACCAATCCCAATATTGTTTTTCTCGTTTGATTTTACATAGGACGTATGCATTTTAAAATGTTATTATAGGTTTAAAAAATTTTTTTAGCCTAGTTGAAACAAAAGAAGTACAGGAATTTTACCTATTTTTTACACTGTGCATCAACTTTACACTTTTATTACTAAAAAACTTGTTTATGTATGACATTTATATATCGATACCAGGTTGACAAGAATGTTTTCTATAAGTTTCATAAATTTCAGAATTTTACCTTTTCAACAAAAAAAGTTTTTATAAATTTCCTAAAACAACTTTTTCTTGGCTTCAAGAAATTGTAAAATTAATTGGTTCCTGTTGTAATCCTTATGACATGCTAAAGTAAATGTAATGATTTTAAATTGACAATTTCCATGTAAAATTAATATATCATAACTATACATTTCATAAGGATTACAAGATGACCAAGTAATTAATTTTACATCCTCTTGAAACCAAGAAAACGTTGTTTCAGGAAACATCTATGACAAAAAACTGTGCAGATCCTTATGAAAAAAGTGAACTGATACATTATCATACAACTTACTTACAGGCAATTCAAATAAAATTCAACATCTTTCTGATGTTATTAGCATATTTTGACATTATAATAGTGTCATAAACTGTGTTTTTATCTAATAATTACAAATTATTTCGTATATAGATTATACAGTATTAAGTTTTTTTTTTAAATGAGTTAAAATTTCCATTTTTACCCTAAATATTTAATATTCAAGTCCCTCTTTTGAAAAAGAGAAAAAGTCTATACAGTTCTCTGTATTCAGATTTAAAGTAAGATACTTATACAAGTTATTGCATATTTTAAGATAGTTATATGGAGTAATATAAGTGCTGATTTAGTATTAAATGGGTGAGTGTAGTTTCGTTACTCTTAGAATTGGCTATTGTATAGTTTGGATAGTATGTATAATTTTGTTGGCTATTTTAATGAGTCTCTATGTCTATCCTCCCTCCTGTCTATCTCCCCCACCAGAGGTCCATTCCCTGTCTGACGTTCAATCACTTACTCTAGACTTATCTAGCAGTGCCACAATAATAATTATGACAATTGAACAGACACCCAGTCAACTTGATAACACTGTTTATAGCTCATATCTTCCTCAACCATGTAACTTGCCTGTAAGTAGACGGTTAATCTAACAGCCACCAGTCTTAGCTAATCCCTCTTCCAACTCCCCTCTTTCACACACATGAACAGACACCCAATCAACGTGATAACACTGTTAATAGCTCATCTTCCTCAACCATCTAATTTGCATCTAAGTAGACGGTTAATCTAACAGCCACCAGTCTTAGCTGATCCCTCTTCCAACTCCCCTCTTTCACACACATGAACAGACATCCAGTCAATGTGATAACATTGTTTATAGCTCATCTCTCCTCAACCATATAACTTACCTCTAAGTAGATGGTTAATCTAACAGCCACCAGTCTTAGCTAATCACTCTTCCAACCCCCCCCCCTCCCACACACATGAACAGACATCCAGTCAACGTGATAACATTGTTTATAGCTCATCTCTCCTCAACCATATAACTTACCTCTAAGTAGATGGTTAATCTAACAGCCACCAGTCTTAGCTGATTCCTCTTCCAACTCCCCTCTTTCACACACATGAACAGACATCCAGTCAACGTGATAACATTGTTTATAGCTCACCTCTCCTCAACCATATAACTTGCCTGTAAGTAGATGGTTAATCTAACAGCCACCAGTCTTAGCTAATCACTCTTCCAACTCCCCTCTTTCACACACATGAACAGACATCCAGTCAACGTGATAACACTCTTTATAGCTCACCTCTCCTCAACCATATAACTTGCCTGTAAGTAGATGGTTAATCTAACAGCCACCAGTCTTAGCTAATCACTCTTCCAACTCCCCTCTTTCACACACATGAACAGACATCCAGTCAACGTGATAACATTGTTTATAGCTCACCTCTCCTCAACCATATAACTTGCCTGTAAGTAGATGGTTAATCTAACAGCCACCAGTCTTAGCTAATCACTCTTCCAACTCCCCTCTTTCACACACATGAACAGACACCTAATCAACGTGATAACACTGTTAATAGCTCATCTTCCTCAACCATCTAATTTGCATCTAAGTAGACGGTTAATCTAACAGCCACCAGTCTTAGCTGATTCCTCTTCCAACTCCCCTCTTTCACACACATGAACAGACATCCAGTCAACGTGATAACACTCTTTATAGCTCACCTCTCCTCAACCATATAACTTATCTCTAAGTAGATGGTTAATCTAACAGCCACTAGTCTTAGCTAATCACTCTTCCAACTCCCCTCTTTCACACACATGAACAGACATCCAGTCAACGTGATAACATTGTTTATAGCTCATCTCTCCTCAACCATATAACTTACCTCTAAGTAGATGGTTAATCTAACAGCCACCAGTCTTAGCTAATCACTCTTCCAACCCCCCCTCCCACACACATGAACAGACACCCAGTCAACGTGATAACACTCTTTATAGCTCATCTCTCCTCAACCATATAACTTACCTCTAAGTAGATGGTTAATCTAACAGCCACCAGTCTTAGCTAATCCTCCTTCCAACCCCCCTCCCACAAACATGATCAGCTATTAAATCTTACCTTACACCTACAGGCTTTTATACTAGAAGGTTTGAAAAAAATCCTATCTGTGACTTTTACAATCCATGATTTTCTAGTACCTAGAACGCTAAAACAAATTGATTGTTTATCACCTACTATCATCTTAATATTTTACATGAACAGTGCTCTAGTCATACAAATAGAAGTTGGGATCCATATATTTCACTTTGAATAATATATTCACTCTACATTTTGAGTATATTTCTATTTAGACTTATGATATGATTGGAAATTAGTTTAGAAATTAACAAACCATTTTTGCTAAATTTCAACTAAAACCTAGCTTTTTAAAATTTGTATTAGTTATAATTTTATAGATTAATCACACAAATTCATCTGATAATTTGATAATATGCCAACAAACTGGTCTGTTGCTTAAAAAATAGTAACTTACAAAAATAAAGCTAATATTACTGTATGTATACTACATAAATATTTTTTTATGGCCTAAGTATTATTGATACATTTATTTATTTATTTTCAGTAAAATAAATGCTCAACTCTACCTATATTGAAAGGAGTTGTCTTCCTTTCCAAGCTTGATACAAAAGTTATAGCTATTGAAAATATATCTGTATCAGATTTGATTAGTGTATGCAGTTTATTAATCAAGCCATAATCTTTGATCAAACATACACAACAAAATACATAAAAACTTTAAAAATAATGTTTAGAGAAGGAGCCACTACTTGGAGTCAACACCAAGATGTTATTTAAAGATATTTTTATTTGGAAGACTCTAAAACTAATCATCATCCCAGATTTTCTAATTTACGTAATATTCTTGAGACAAAGCAGGATGTCTTTGTGGGCTCAGTAAGGTGTTGAGGAACATCATTTGCGTCACTGTTTTAATGGCAGTAATTTCCTGTAATGAAGGTGTCCTGTATCTAATTATGGAGCTTGTGAGAAGGTAGATTTGCTTCTTGGAGCTTTGTTGCTGTGAAACAAAACACCACCCTCAATTTAGCTCTTGTTCATCTTATCATTTTGTTCTATTATAAAATTCAAAGAACGCCTTTCATTTCTTTGATGTAAAGTCTACACTGTTAAAGCTCAAGGAGTTCGAATTTCAAGCAATTATAAACTTGAATAGAACTAAATAAATATAAGGTTTCTTAAAAAAAAAGAATAAATAATTTCACTAAGATTATATTCTAAAATCAGTTTTCGGTGTAGTCTTTCTGAATATGAGTGTCCATCTGAATTGTGACACCCAACTACATCTAGTTTAGTCTGGTTTTAACAATTTTAACCCTCGGGGGGGGGGGGAGTAACTCAACAGCCGTGCAATACCTCATTTTATATGTCCTCGTAAGGCAAGAAAAATACATTTAAAAAATTGGAATTGGACCACTCTTAAAACATGGCAGCTTACAAAATGAATGGTGTTTGAAAAGTACCCATGACACCTGTGCAAAAATGACTCAACATAGTCAATTCCTTATCAGGATTCCTTTTCATGATTTATAAAAAGCAACTATCTAAAAGTTTACTTAGAATACAGCTCACTAGGCATAACTAATGGTAAGTGAAGAGACCTACGAACAGGGAACACCAGATACCAATAAGATCACTAACTGAAGATACCTATGGACAGGAAACACCAGATACCAATAAGATCACTAACTGAATATACCTACGAACAGGGAACACCAGATACCAATAAGATCACTAACTGAAGATACCTACGAACAGAGAACATCAGATACCAATAAGATCACTAACTGAAGATACCTATGGACAGGAAACACCAGATACCAATAAGATCACTAACTGAAGATACCTACGAACAGAGAACATCAGATACCAATAAGATCACTAACTGAAGAGACCTACGAACAGAGAACATCAGATAAGTGAAGAGACCTACGAACAGGGAACACCAGATACCAATAAGATCACTAACTGAAGATACCTATGGACAGGAAACACCAGATACCAATAAGATCACTAACTGAATATACCTACGAACAGGGAACACCAGATACCAATAAGATCACTAACTGAAGAGACCTACGAACAGGGAACACCAGATACCAATAAGATCACTAACTGAAGATACCTATGGACAGGAAACACCAGATACCAATAAGATCACTAACTGAAGATACCTACGAACAGAGAACATCAGATACCAATAAGATCACTAACTGAAGAGACCTACGAACAGAGAACATCAGATACCGATAAGATCACTAACTGAAGAATCCTACCATTCTTCATAAAAGAAGCAATTACAGAATATTGATTTTTCAAACTAACCCACCGTAAAACCACAATCTTACAAGGATCCAAATAATTGTTTACAAATGTACTTAGTCTTGATTTTTCCTGTTAAATTAATTTTATAAATTTTTTTAACTTTATTAAATACAATAACAGTCACTTAGGTTTAAATCTGAATGTTGTTTCCTTGGTGGTTTGATTTTGATAACTTGTTGTCTTACCAAGACCTTTCTTTGAAACATATTCAAATATAAAGTACCCTTTGAAAATATTTAGTCACCCTACTGCCTTAAGGCCAACAACTTTGATGGCTCCCCTTACTAATGTACATTACAAACAGATTTTAAATATCTAAAATAACAAAAATATTAATGGAGGTGTAACTTATATTTCAATGTTGAGGGTCGTAATTTTTTAAAGGTGGTCTGACTTAATATTTTATTTGTATTTTTTTTCAATTATAAGTATTTTTTAGACATTATTAAATAGAGTAGTATATTAGTCAAATATTTACTGCTGTGCATATATACAGTACCTCAAATTTTTATAATATATAGTTTTAGTTAAATTAAATTATACAAATACATATGAGTAAATGATACAAAGTTGTTTTTTTATGTTTTAACCATACTTATACTATCAATTATTCCCTTAATTAGCAGAAAATGGTTAATAGTGGTATTGGTAAAATGCAGTTTACTCTATGGAAAAGAAAAATTAAATAAATTAATTTGAAACTAAAAACTAACAAAGCTAATAATTAATAACTAGATTTTTAACAGTAGGAAATATTAATGTTAGTTTAATTTGATATCACATACTTATTTTCTTTTTGTGTCACTAACGGTTAGATGTCAAATATGGCTTCAAAACAAAATGTAGAAAGGAACAGCAATAGAGACAAGGTTATGTTTACGTATTCTGTCCATGGATGCAAAGTCCCTTTACTGAGAATGGAACAATAAAGTCGCTTTGTTATATAAATGCTTATTTGTGTATTCTGGAGGAATATCCTCGTGGAATATATTAGACCAACACATGTTCAAACACAGGAGTAGTCTCAATTTATTTTAATAGAACGCAAACAGAAATATAAGTTAATGAAGAGTAGTTTATGTATCTTAACGTAGGGGTTTGAAGATTCTTTATAGAAATTATTTATGCAATGTTAATTGCAAAATATACTTTTTGACAAAACTTTGAGCAGTAGTTATTTCTATAGTAATTAATTATGAGTGGTGTCAGCAACAGATGAAGGAAATGTCACTACAGTATACAGGGTGTCCATTGATTACTGAATCAAACTTCACCATGTGTTTTATAAAGTCAAAATATACTATAAATCTCTAATAAAGCATAGTCCTATCTCTCTTAGTTTTCTTTCTGTCGGCCATTTTGTATTTTTTACTAAAAAATCTTTATCTTTGAAATCGATAAAGGTATAAACTTAAAACTTTACAAACCTGTTATTCTAACAAAGACCAATATTTTTTTTAAAGTTTGAATTAATTATCACTTCCGGTTTCAAAATGGCGGCCATACTAAGTTTTTGAAGCCTAATAGCTTAAAAACATTAAATTTTATAGTAAATACAAAAGAATAACAAAAATTGTGAAAGTTATTATAAACATTTTAAGACCAAGTCTGTTGTGCTACGATAAATAATAAGGGACAAGTTAAAGTTTTCTTGAGCACATACCTTTATTTACATTTAACATATTAATTAAGTTAATATTGATCATGGATCATTTCAACATCATAATCTCAGCTGATGATTATTAAAACAGCTGATTATTATTTAACAATCTAACCTATTATACAGTATAAATTGAGTAACGGTGAATTGGCCCATTGTTGTTGTCTTTATGTAAACTTCTGAATCAACAGCTTAATATGAAAATAGAACAAATTCACTTAAACCCTACAAATAAAATCCAAACAAGTTAAAAAAAGGCATATTTTTATTAGTAATATTTTTTGAATATTCTAGTTTCAGGAGAACTGTTTAAAATTTGAACAATACATTTTAAATTCTCAGAGAAGATATTTCATTTGAATTTTAGAGGATATGAATTCCAGAGCTAAAAAATCCTTGTATACTCTGGATGTCCTTTTCAAAGCTATCACCTTATTTGCATGTTGGAACATGACATTGGATCTAAGATCAACATTTTAAATGATACAAAAAAAACTGTCAACATAACCATTATATATATGAGTAGAACATCCATAGAACGCCCTTATAGAACTTATTCTATTGCTATTGCTAAGTGAATCTTGAGGATGTCTATATCTGTGTGTGCATTAGTAAAGATAAAGAAAGCAATTGATAGATTTAAACTTAGCTGTGATAAACAACAACACAACACTAGAAAATATTTTCATTTAGAAGAAACCCCCTGTAGGCTCTATTGTTTACTACCGAAAGTAACATTGTTTACAACCGAAAATTTTCCACAGTCAACAACACCTGTTTTTAAAACATGTTTCTAATTTAATAAACAGTTAACATTCCAAAAATGAGTTTTTATTCTGTAGTGTAGTGAAAAGTATCATTCAAAACTCGAGTGAAAGTGTTTTGTATGTTCTCGACCGTTCGAAGTGCTCGACAAATCTCGCACTTCAAACATATGGCTCGAACATGCAAAACCACACTTTCCACTCTTGTTATGAAATATACTATCAATCCTATTAACTTATGATAGATTGTTATTGTTGATTTTAATATGACTGTTTTATTTCTCATATATCAGATTTGGCTTACAAAAGAGCTGTAAGAATGATTTGTCAATGATCTGCTGATTTATATGACAGTAAAATGATTTTGAAAATAAACAGTTGTTCAACTGTAGATAGATTGTTGCTTATAACAATAAGTGAGTGAATATTTGCTTGATTTATAGAAATGCTCTTTAGAAATATTCCCAACGTTACAAGTGTCTGGCATTAACGTTACTAGTTAATTTTTAGATTTTACTTTAATGGTAATTATCTCTAACAACTAAATTGTTGTAACTTAATTAGAGTTTGAGGCTTGAACATTTATTTGATTTGCTGACTTGACTAGTCTAATGCTCCAATATTTTCACAATAATTTGTAATATAAAGCCTCTTTTGCTATGGTTAAATTTTTTTTACATTATTTATATTTCACAAATGGAAGAAAGCATATTTTCAATCTCTTTTGACTTGATCAAATCAGAAAAAGTACCATTTTTTCTTTCTTTTTTTTAAATTGCAAACATTTTTACAGTTAGAGAGAATGTACATTATAATCGTCATTTGTTGTTTTACTTCCATTCTCTGACTCACCAGTGTCAAGGCTACATTTCTTTTCCAGGAATTTGAAGTTACCAGTATGTGCTGTTCCTGTTTCTACTAAGAATATATTTATTTTGATTTTGCTACGGTATATTCACTTTAATAATTTTTTTTATCTATGTTATGTTTTTTCCCTCTTTCATCTTTTGTATGGAGTTTAATCATTGATTTTATCACACAGATAAGTTTCTCATCCAATGTTAAATTTTGTGTCTCAGATTATCATCAGTTTGTTATGGTCCATTGTGGAGTGCTAGTGTAGTCACACTTTAATATAATGCAGTTTAAACCAACTATAGTAGCAGATCTCACTGACTAACCAATTTACTGCCACAAATATTCCAGTCAGAGATCTATTGTAGCTGTACATTATCAAGGATTAAATGCATTGTTTCAGTAATATAGAAATATTTTTTTAATATGTCAGCTGATACTCATATCTTGTACAGCCTTGCATCAACATCCTAACAGTCGTAGCCTTGATTATATAAACCTATAATGGATAAACCATCTAATAGGAATATTTGTGGCAGTAATTTTGTTAGTTAGTGTGGTCCGCAACCACAGCTGTTTTAAACTTCATTACATTTACATGGAGCTACACTAGCGCTCCACAATGGACCACAAAAATAACTGGTATTTTGAGACTCAAAATTTAACATTGGATGGGAAATCTATTTGTGTATAAAATAAATGGTCATAGTTAATCCTAGTTCAACTAGTTTTTTATTTATTTTTTTAAACTAAATATCTAATATATTATTCAACTTTAAATCTAATTATTTATACAATTAATATAAATAAAACCAATATAAACATCTTATAAACCAATGAAAACATCTTTGGTTTGAAAACCCCTACAAATTAGAATATGTTTCTATTCTTGTAAAAACTAAGAATTATTATTTAATAAAAAATTAAAACCTAAATTTGAACGATTAAAAAAATTGTCACCGCTTCCATTCAATTTTATAAAACCTTCAATTCTATATATATTTTTTTAATCAAGCTCCTAAAATCCTAAAATCCACAATTATTCTAGAATTATAAGCCAACATGTATGATTAAAAATATTACCACTAAAGTTTTTACAATTTGAATTATTAAAAAGAAACGAACTGGAACAATAAAACCCTGTTTCCGTTTCCTGCCTTCAGAGTACAACTACTCTGTTGCAATTGTAGGATAGTAATTGTCTAGTTTGTAAAATATTATCACATTATAGTATAAACATATAGTAGCGAAGCTCAGCAGTTTTACTTACAACCAAGCGATGCTAGTGGTGGTGTAGCAAACAAACGATTGAATGTTTTAATTGAATATTTATACTCAATTAATTTGTATTGCTACATAAGTGAACTGCCATGATATCTAGTGGAGAGATGCTGTGGCTCTGCGACACAACCACTAGGATCGCTAGGTCAAGCAGTTGGCATTTTTCTCACTAGTGAGCTTCACTACTCTGTGTTTATGATATGCTGTGATATTATATTGGCACTTAGCATACCAACAAACAAGTAACTCCTAAGCTGGAAAAATATTCTGCTAGACAGCCTGCTTACTAACATTAGTAACCTGGTGACAATATTTAATTCATATACTTTTTCAAATTAAGTTGTTTAAATATTGTTACGGATCACGGCAGTCACCATCGGCACCACCTAGGTCATTGCGCCCTATCCCTGCGCAGGTAACTTCCCGCGGGGCCAAGCCAGGTCTTCCAGGACGGTCTAGAAAGGCAGATTATTTGCCAATAGGTGAATCAAGGCCCTTCCTGAATTTGAGTCAAGAATTTCTACATTGTTCTCCAGGATCACCTCGCCAGTTCCTGAATCTTCTGGGCTTCCACCTCTGGGTTATTGGCCGACCTGACAGTCAGTCAAGAATCAGTATGTGAAAAGTTAGTGACAACCAGTGAAGAGTCAATCAAGATTCAGAGTGAAGAGTCAGTGACAGAGTCAGCCCCAGTGGATGTGATAGTGACAGTCAAGAGACAATGTTTATTTTTAGTGACGGTATAGTGACAGTGCAGCAGTATATTGAGCAGTGTCGGACATTAGATGAACAAAGTGATAAGTAATATAAATTGTTGTAAATATAAGTGATTAATTTAAGTGTCGAAATAGTGTCGAAGTAATAATTTAAATTTGTAAATATTTCATATTGTATAATGTAGTGATTTAGAACTTGTAAATTAAAAGTAACAATTAGTAGCTAGAAGTGGAATCGCCTTTTTTATTCAGGACCCTGTTGGACCGTAACAATATTATTGAATGATTTCTTTTCCATTCCCATACAGTAAGTGCATGAAATAGAATCAAGATGAATTGTGTCTTTAAACTTTTACTGTCAATAGACACTGTCAAGTTGAAAAAGTTAGGTTTTAAAAAGGTAACTTAATTCTTTTTAATTAATATGAAAGTACATTATTAGATCTGTCAAATATTTAAAAAATAAGACATCATTTAACAGCTACATATTGTAAAGAATACTTGAAAGCTAAATTAAAATCCTAAGATCTCAACTAAAAAAAATCATAAAGTGCTATGTAACCAGGTACAACAGAAAATGTTAATGTTGTAAAGCTCACTCGATGATCACAAGGTGGCAACTGTGGCAGGGAGGATCTTGGTGTGTTGGAGCCAGGCCTTTTTCAAATTATTTATTTATTGAGTATTCTCTGGGGTTTTTGTTCTTTGGGTTGTACAATATGAATTTCAAAGTGCCATGCTTAAACAAGGGAAGTTAATTTTGAAAGTCAAGGCTCATGGGGCTATTCTGGTTACCAGTGTGGTGGAGTTGTGGAGGCAGCCGAAGGGGTTGTTGGCGGCCAGTACTCCTGTGACCTGGAGAGAGAGTATGAGTATGTAGGAAGAGCTTGAGGCTTGTAGGCCTCTGCTGGAAGAATGAGAACAAGCAGTTAAGTAATTCATGGAGAATCCTCCCTCCAGGAGTAACTGGAGTAAGTTTTTGTGAAGATGGTTAGCAAATGGTGCATTATGAAACCAATTTTGGGCTGGACTTAGCCTTATTCTATAGAAGGGTTCTTGTAAATAAAAATTATGTCTAGTGTTGTGTTGTTGGTTATAACAGCTAAGTTTAAAACTATAAATTGTTTTCTTCCTCTTTACTAAGACACACACACATAGATAAAATGTACTACTGTCAAGACTCCCTCAGTAATAAAATAAAGTCTTAATGAGCATTTAAGGATGATCTACTCAAAGCTCTAATAGTTGTGTTGACCATTTTTTATAGTTTAAAATGTTTATCCAAGATCCAATGTCATGTTCCAATATGCAAATAAGGTGAAAGCTTTGAAAAGGACATCCAGGGTTTTACGAGGTTTTTTTTAGCTCTGGGATTTTAGCCTCTAGAATTAAATCATAGCCTATAACATTCATAGGAAATGTCTTCTCTTTAAATTTAAGATACATTGTTTCAACTTTGAAACAATATTAGTTCTCTTGAAATTAGAAGCGGAGAGTATTCAAACAATATTACTTCATTACCTCTTTTCACTTGTTTGGATTTTATTATTAGGCTACTGACTATAAGCAACAATTGTTTTATACTAAGTAATTCCGGCCAATCAATGGCTCTTGTGATAGTTATTTTTTTTTAGGTTAGGTTAAAGGGCACTAGGCCAGGAATTGGTATATTGGAGAGATAGGACATCAGCAAACTTGAAGAACAATTTCACTTGAAGACAAGTTCACTGACACCAAGTAGTTGTAACATAAACAAAATAAACACATAAACTCTCTCTCTCTACTCACCTGAAGAAAGTGCTAGTGGCATTGAAAATGTTGTGTGATTATGTGTTTATTTTGTTTATGTTACTACTACTCTGGTGTTAGTGAACTTGTCTTCTAACGTAAGTTTGCTGATGTCCTACCTCTCCAATATACTAATTCTTGTGATAGTTTCTATTAATACTGCAGGCTATTTGAAATCTCCCAAAGTCGATTATGAAGGTGGTGCCTTATACTAATGCAAACTTTTTTTATTTTAAACATCAGATAGTATATCATGCAGCAGAAGTTGCATAAAATCTACTGTTACAGTTGATCTATTTTTGAATATTTCCTAATTTATTTTTTTTTTCTTATTTTCTATTCTATTTAAAATTCTTCTATTTCTTAATTTAGGGGTTATAAATAATTATTCTTTGCTCTTTTGCAATCAATAACATTTCTTATGTACTTCAATATTGTATTTCTTTATTTTAACTTTTCAAAGGCTTGAGAGCCTTATGAATGAAATGTCAACAGTTAGTGCACAGGAATTTCAAAACTTGAGTAGTGTAACCTATAAATTATGAAAACATTGGTCGATATATGGTTATGTTGGAAATCTATTGTAAATGGCAGGCAAGTTACAGTTGATGACTTTAATTATGAAAGAGGAAGTAGAAGGGGGTTTTGTCTTGCTGTGCTTACTAATGTTACTTCCCATGATTCAAACTTAGAAAAACTAAACATAACCTCATTCAGTCCTATGTCATATACTAAATATTATTTTATAATTATATGAGTCATTTTACTTATAGGTATGTATGTATTAGTTACTGACACGCCATCTTAATTTTATTTGTTTAGTGTTTAATATTTCAGGAAATATTTAATTATATTATATATAACATAAATTTTTA
>JAQJVL010000182.1:1568602-1676510 GCA_035578905.1 Stictocephala bisonia
GTCTATCAACCTTCAGAAAATCTAAGAAAAAACTAAATGGTTAAAACAATAAACAAAACATAGAGTATTATTCAATTTGTAAATGTTCAAAATATAACCAATAAAATAAACTTTTTACAAGGCCTTTATAATAATAACACAGAAATAAATTTGTGTTCCTGATGATGCCTATATTCCTAATGATACACATGATTCCTGATGATACACATCTTTGCTCTCTTCAGACAGACAGATGGAAAACTAAGCGTTGTAGGACATATGTTTATAGGAACTTTTATTCTTAGTTTTCGTATACGTATTCATATCCCGAAGTATTGAAGGGTTTTTAATGAACACCCTGTATATCACAATAACTGATATCTAATCAAGTTTACATGATGACAACTATGCTGTTTCTTACTTAGTTACTAAATATTATGAACTTTTGAACTCTGTATTAGTAATCGTGTTCTGTCATGAATGTGTCTATTTCCTATTGGGAGATATTTACTTAGCTTTTCTTTAGGATAAATAAGAAACTTAATCATTGAACACTGTACTGATTATCTTTTTATGAATGCATTACAAAAGTGTTTGAAAGTTTCCTAAATAGTTATATCAAACATAAACACATAACCGAGAACCTCTTGATAACGTTTTTATATTAAATGAGAACGTCTTAATCTGCATATGACACGGTAGAATTGGGAATAGCAAGTCCTTTCTTCTACTTAAACAATGTAAATAACAATTATAAGGTTAGCAATAATATAACCCAAACACATCAAAATAATATTAAAATAAAATATCCTATTAACATTTTAATAAATGTTTATGAATATAGTAATTATTTAGTTATAAATATAAACACAAGCATAAGTAAAATGAAACGATTAAACAATACCTCAAATTTCCTAAACATCCCCAGTAGCACTAACCGTTGGCCCAACGTTGAAAAATGGTTGGCATGGTCGGGGAATCGTTGGCAAAAATTCCAACCTTCTGCCAACGATGGGCCAACATGTTTTTATCGTCATTGGCCCAACAAATTAAATAATTGTTGGCCCGCTGTTGGCCGGTCGTTATTTATTGACTTAATAATGAAATGTGTGTTATCAAGTAGTTAAACACGTAATCTAAAGTTAAAAGTTTAAAACTTCAAGTAAAAGTAAAATAATATATGTAACGGACTTCATTTGATAACTGGAAAACGTAAGTTCGTAGACGCCGACGAAGATTCATCTTACACGATGCGCATGCGCGCGTACGTATGACTGAACCGAACTGCAATGCCGCCAGATTACCGCCATTTTTATGTTCAATTCTTGTCTTGTGTTTGTTGTAATGTAGGTTATCGTGGCGTTCGTTTTGTTTAGTTCTAGTTTCAAAGTTGTGGCAGTTTTTCATAAGAAGAAATTCATCGGTCATTATACTGGTAAGTAAAATGCGAGATGTTTAGAGTTAGTCATAATTATTATTATTAATATATAGTTAATTAAACTAAGCAATTTTTTTGAATGCTCAATTTAATTTGATATGAATTCAATTAATTCTAGCTCTTGGGT
Source organism: Stictocephala bisonia (assembly GCA_035578905.1). NCBI lineage: Eukaryota > Metazoa > Arthropoda > Insecta > Hemiptera > Membracidae > Stictocephala > Stictocephala bisonia. Next base: position 1,570,147 of record JAQJVL010000182.1, read on the forward strand.
GGAATGCAGGTGAATGTTACGTTTTGAGCAACCTTTCAAAATTTTAGAAAGATTTCAAGATTTTAGTTTGTTACATTTATTCATGGTTTTAGAGTAACCTTTTAAAGGTAAACACTCCGGAGCTTTAACCTAAACTTGCCATCTGTTAAGGTAATTTCCTGTAGGCTGTATATAATTATACAATTATCTTGTTTTGTAATGTTTAGATGGACTTTTATTAGTATATTTAAAATATAAAAAGTCAATATTTTAAATACAATTGACCTAGACATACCATTTTTGTGATTGTGCTTACAAAAGAGGCTTGTAAAACAGGCAAACTATTAGGCCTACCAAAGGCAGTTAATAACAATAATCTGATCTCAATTATAATACAGATATTGTGTATAAATTGATATCTAATTTGTATTTCAAAACAGGAGGATAGGCTTCTATCATTATAAACAGAATTAGTATAGAGCAGGTTTAGTATAGAATAATTAGTAGACAAGTGAGGTTACTTCATTCGAGTTGACGTATGCCTTGTGTTTACTGTTTAAATTACAAGACAGTTATTTACTTAAGCTTACTTATTTAGTAGTTTAGTTTATTTCTATATAGGCCTAATATTGTTTAATTGTTATAATATTGATACCTGCAATTTAAATATCTTATATTTTACTATTAGTACTTGGTTTACTTACCTAAACATTGATTGTTTAAGTTTGATTGTATTAACAGCCTCTCAGGGAAGTTCAATCTAAAAGCTCAGCCCTTTTTGCTTATGGCAGTGATTATATAATGATTCGTAACCATAAAACCTTAGTGTTGCAGTTCTATTCTTTCCTAAATAATAATTGGCTATCTATTTATTCAGTTCAAGAAGGTTCAACAGTGGTGTAGCTAAAAAAAAAGGTATTATGCCCAATCAAAAATTCATTAGCATCTAGGCTATTTATGTTACCCTCCATTATTCGATTTGACACAAAAGTTGACAAATTTTCTTTTATATTTTATAGGCCTAGGAGATGTTTCTTGTTATGGAATTAGATAAAAATTCTGGGGGTGGTTTGACTATAGTAAGGCAGGAGTGGATGACTCCGCAAAAAAGAATGTTTTTGGAATGGAATGTTTTGGATGTGGAATGTTGTTGGTATTGGAATGTTATGTGAAAGTTTTATGTATATTACTAATTTAATATTGATTTAAACTGCTTACTATAAATGAAATCTTGATTTGTATTGACTTTGTCCAGCCTGTGTGGAAATTATAATAAAATGTTTTTTATTCTTAATGTAATTGCAAGTAACTGTGTATTGGTGATGGTTTCTAAATATCGCAATTAAAACACTTTCTATTTCTTACACATAACTATGACAGTCAAGGGCCATTCCATGAAAAGTGAGCCTTGGGTAAAAAAAATAAAATTCATTTTTAATAGTGGGTTTATACTTGCTTGTAATCTAAAAGATGTAAAAAAAGTCACACAGAAAACATTTTTTCAAAAAAAATTTTTTTCAAGAGATATCAAACCATAAAGTTTCCTTCATACGTCCACAGCACTTTGGGATTTTTTTTTATTTCAGGTTGGTAATTTTTTTCACAGAACCACAGCTGATTGTTAATTGTTATTGGTAATGTATGTTTGAAGAAGAGATACATTCTACAAACTTCCATTTTTCTAAACATTTTCAGGTAAGTTGTTTACTACTAATTAGCATCTAAAGATAATGATACATTAATGTCACACCCGTGACAGGAAAAGATGAAAAAGTTAAATTTTACTAAATATTAGGTGTAGGGTTATGTTTGAAATAACCAGAAGTTATTTTTAGGTTATAATTAGGCTATTGCTATGCTTTATTAAAATAACTAAAAGAAACTGCAAATTATATTAATTGTTAAAGTTTTGTCACACCCGTGACAGTTTGTGGAGTATTGCAGGTTTAACGTTAACAATTCTGAAATAAATGTTTTCTTATGGAATTTCTAGGTTAGTTCTAGGTAAGCATAACTTGACTATCACACAACATTAAAACTAATTGTTTATCTTTAATAACTATAAGACAAGACTATGTTACAATCTAATTTACAATTTCGGAAAATTGTGCTCTTGTTTTGTGTAATACCTAAAACTGCATACATTTGTGAGCACTAATTTAGCCTATGAAGGTGCTTTAACTTATTGGCCCCAAACATTTGCCTAACTTAGGCCTTGATAAACTTAGACTTAGGCCTACTTTTTTTATTAAATTTTGAAGCTATTTAATGTCAGTCACTGTTTTAAACTGAGTTTGTAAAATGTTGCTGCTTTGGGTTGCAATGCAAAGGCCTAGAGTGTAAGCGGTTGATTCCTGGCAACATAGACACATGGGTTTACATTTCACAGTATTAAGTTTTGTGAATATCTTATGGTTTTACAATACCATTAAGCCTTATTTTTAATTTACCAGCAAAAAAAAAAACTATGTGGCTTTAGGCTGTTTATTTTTTTCAGAATGGCGAAGACCACGTCTGCCGAGCGCATGAGGAAGCATAGGCAAAAATTAAAAGAAGATAAGGAGAAATATGAAAGCCACAAGGAAAAAGAGAAGATTAGGGACAGAAAGAGGCAAGATAATTTCAAGACAACAATTTTACACTCTACCAAGGTACACAATGATTATAAACTAAAAGAAAGAAACCGACAACGGCTACATAGGGAAAGAAAGAGAGTTGCTGAAGTTACCACTAATCTACCCAAAACATCCCCTTATGTGCCAGCATTGGGATCGTTTAAGAGGCCACAGTCACTGGGAAAAGCGGTAAAAAGAGTGAAAAAAGTGCTTCCTTTTAGTCCTAGCAAAAAATCATTGACAAAAGTTGTAGTGTTCAACGATAGACCTAGTATTTACTCATTAGTCTACCAGTCAGATTCTGATGAAGGTGAAACTGAAGATCAGAGACAACCTCAAATTGCTGATATTATACAGCCTGCTGTTAAATTGGTGACTCCAGGAACATTTCTGTTGGTTGAATTCGACCTACAACGCAAACATACTGTAAATAACTATCGCTATGTTGCTATTGCAGAAAGCACTGTGGATAATGATGGAGATGTGAAAATAATGTGTTTGAGATGTGTAGGAGACTCTGGCAAAACATTCAAAGTTGATCAAAAGGACGTGTCATATATCCAGTTTGAAAAGATAATCAGCGTCTTACCACAACCAAAACTGAAATGTGTGAGGAATAACACAGTTTTTATGAGTTTGATGTAAATATTGATGTTTTTGAGAGTGGTTAAGAGATCCATTGGTTAAATGTTTTTTTTGTAATTAAATGCTGTGTAAAAACACTGAAATTGACTGATTTTTCTTACTGTGTCACACCCGTGACATTTCCATGTCACACCCGTGACAGCATATAAAAATTAATTATAAATAACTGATATTAATGAACATTTGTTAAACAAGTGCATTTTATGTAGGGGTTCATGTTTCATTAACCTGAATTGATTTTAGTTCAGTTACTGCAAAGACTTCATAGAATTTTCCATTAGTAGCACTTATTGTTAAGAAGCACTTCCAAAATTTGTCACACCCGTGACAATAGTTTGAACTCAAAAATCTCCTATGTTTTTTTTTCATCAGGTAACTGAAAATTGAATGTAGAAACTAAGTAAGTATTCTTGAGTCTCTTTATGTAGTTTTAATTTACATTGGATAATTTTTGACAGCTATACCACCTAAAAAGAAACCAAAAACATAGTCTAAATGTCACACCCGTGACAATGGAATGACCCTCAAATAAATTCAGTGGTCTACCGGTTATCCGAACTCAGCTATTCAAAATGTTGTTTAACTAAACTCGATTCCAAGCAAGTAAATTAAACAGAGACCCATGTTGTGTGTCCCAGTAGCGCATTAGTGTGAAACAGGGTTTTTTACTTGATAATACATGTTTTTTATTTTATGGTTTCTAGGTGTCAAAACTTGGCATATTGGGTGGAATAAAGATTTCTCGCGCAGTTAGAAATATGCTCCAAGCAATATTCACAAACACAGTTGCAGTAGAGTACAATTGGACGGGGAAACAGAACAAGAAACCTTTGAAGGATTTGGCTGTCGTACAGCTCATACCAGGTAAGCTAATGTTCAAATAAATTGGAAATTAATAGTAACAATTTCTTCTTGCAGAGGCTTAACCCTCTAGGTGTCGCACTAAAAAACCCCTTAGCGTCACGCGATTTTTTGTCGTTTTGCAGAATTTTATTCAAAAATCAACAAAAAATATAAAAATTGACTTAGAGGTTACATGTAGTATATTTTCTAAAAGTACAGTAAATGTGCTATCTAATGGTGTATGGTAAAATTCTCTTACCTTATGTACATGAGATCCACTTTACGCCAAATTTGAAAAATCTGAAATCTATCTTTCTTTCTGTTCATGACCAGGTATATGAAACTTAATTTTATACACAATACCGAAAATCCAAGATATACATATTGTTCAAAATTTTATAAGGAAAAAGAATATGTCTAGATATGTACAGTTTCTACAATTAAAATTGTCAAAAAACACAAAAAACTAAAATATGTACACTGGCTAAAATCACTGTGAGCACTTATTGAGGATGCACTGTCTTCCTTTTCCTTCGAGCCTTTAGGGGCCTCCAAAAATGATGCAGCTTATGGAAACATTCCTTATGCACCCCACAGTTACATCCTGGGCACCAATATGTTGCCTTTCTTTTGCAAATAGGACACAATTTGTTAGATTTATTAGGAATTATTGTTATTTTGTGCGGAGTATCACCTGAAGGGCCAGCAACAGGAGCTATGTCTCTGGTATACGCCAGGGTTTCAACAATACTAATGTAATACTTTACCTTCTTCTATCAATAGGTTTGTCTGTATTTAGGGTGTATAAAATATAAGAATTGTATTGAGAAATGTCCAAGAGATTGTAAAAAATGCGTTTCCTATATTTAGTTGTTTGGCGGTTTCAAGAGAGATTGTAAACAGCTTTATCACTCACATCAACCCCTCCCATGTATTGGTTGTATTTATCTATAAGGATTGGTTTTTTAAATTCCCAACAACAATGTTGTTGTAGAATTGTTCGATATGTGTTTTTCCGAATCGATCGATCGTACTATAAATTATACGTGCGTAAATAGGTGTGTGAATCATCGCCCGAATTCGGGCGAAAATCACCTAGAGGGCTAACTTCATATTAAACAAATTTCCAACGTAATGATATTTTAATACATGGGTTTTTGAAGTTGCAATGTTATTCCTTTGCATACAAAATTTTGAAATGGGTTATATTTAAAAATTAAAATTCCACTATTGACAGTATTAAGCGAAGATAGATGTAATAAGTTAGTGGAGCATACGAGACCACCTAAAAATCAAACATTCCTTGAGGTGACATTCTAAAGCATGCCTGATAGCAAATTAGTTAATGTATAGAAGGCAGACTTAATTAAATTGTAAATGCAGTCTATTGTTTCTGGATGAGCATAGAGACCTTTCTAAATACAATTTTTTGTGGCACATCGCAAACTAAGTAGGAATCTAATAAGTATAATATATATTAGTCCCAATAATAATAAAAAAATAAAAAACATCCATAACATGTTTGTTTATTTACTAAAAAATTAATTTCAAGTTGGCAATAATATAAGTGAACTTAACTTAAACTATGATAACAAACTAAAAACATGATTTACAGTTTGTTATCATGTTTTAAGATTGGCTTACCTAATTTATTGCATTGTGCACCATAAAATTGTTTATTTTATTGAATCAAAATTGTTTAGAAATGTTTCATTTTTATTGATTGTTAGGACTGCTTTATATTTATAATTTTTAAGTATAACAGTAATCATAAGCAAATATTAAACATTTTGGTCTGTTTGGTTTTTAAAACTAGTTTTGAAATTTGTTTTCAGGAATTATCAGGAAAAATCTACATACCCAACAAGCCACCGATGCAGAAATCCATTTGATATATAACGATTAGGAATAGGAAAAGTTTGCCATTAGAGTGCTAATTGTATGTAAATATATGGACGTGGAAAATATTTATTAATGTAATTATGTGTTTTAGATTGTTTGGATATTGATCATTGTGTATTTAACGATATTATAATAATATAAAATGAAATATCAGGGAAATATATAAGGCTACAATAGCTCTTGAAATATTTATATATGTTATAACCTGAAAGGTTATTATTCTGTATATAACTATTTTTTTATCGCTATATATATTTAAATAGCCTTATTATTTATAAAATAGAGCGTGTGTTTAGCCAAATTTTTGTATAAGGGTCATTCCATGTCAAATCAACACACTAAAAATTAAAATTTGTCATCACTATTTTAGATTTGCTAAAATTTGGTATACTTATTGTGGGTGATAAGACTAAGAAAAATACCAAATTTTTAATTTTTACCTCAAACCGTTTACGATTTACAGCTATGTAAAGTTTTCAAAAACTCCCTTAAAAAACGCGAACAGACTTTTTTGAAACTGCTCTAAGAGCTGCCCTAGTTGAGCTATAAAAATAAATTCTGCAGTGTGTATACTAATTTCTATTGAATGTTTATTAATATTACTGTTTCCATGGTAACAAATGATCAGCTGATTTAGTGTTTGTGGTTTTAAATTTCAAGTAAGTTTTATTTTCACCTATATGATTTATAATGTATATATTTCCTAAAACTAGATGAAATTTAGAATATTTTGGCTGTTTCTTATTTTTTTTAATTTTATCATCTTAACATTGTTTTAAGGGGTACCCTCCTCTTTTCATGATTTATAAATTTAGAATGTTTACATATATGTTATATACAACGAAAAAAGGAACAACTTTGTTGATATAATTCATAGTTTATATGATAGCTTACATATTTATGTACATAATATAAGTAGGTTTATAGTAAATAACTATTTGTTTATGAATTATATAACAAACATCTGCACGTTAGGCAAAAATCGCCTCCCACTGGGAAAAAATAACTGCCAGTTCGAGGATTAAAAACTTCTTGTGTGCAACGATAGTAAGTTTTTGCAATATGTTAAATGTATAAACATAAATCAAAAATGTATTTGTCTCTGAGGTAAAGAGGTTTTTATGTATATACTTTTTATTTTGTGTTTTGTCCATTTGTTTTAATAAATCATAATTATGTCGCATATCTCTTTAATTTCTAACCCATTGCTCCCATATTGTGTAATTACAATTAATTTTTTAAAGGAAATTAAGTCAGTTTTAGTAAAGAGCTTTTTTTTAGAATAAAATATTAATTCCAAAATTGACTATTGTTGAATGTTACCGGATATATTGTGCTAATTTTTGAATATTTCAGGTTCTTGACAGTTGATCATATGTTTGGTTAACTTTTGTAAATAATGTAATTAAAGAGTTTTTCATACTCTTTATATTTTTACATTATTAATAGATAATACAAAGCTTGTGAAATTTGATTATATCAAACATAAATGTACAAGTTTTATATTTGATTTCCTGCCATGGCTATAGATTATTTTTGGATTGTATAATATCCAAAGTTAAAGTAGTTAGAGAATTATTATTGAGCATAGTGTCATGGTATATTTATGATAGTATTATTTCAATTTCATGGAATTTGAATTTAAATAATCATAAGATATTGAATGTTGATATTTTACACTTCACTCTCCAATAACGATGGGATTTGAATTAATTGTTTTATTGGGTACTTTAACAGTACAAAAATATTTCAGGCTGCTGAAGTGCACAAAATCTAATTTTGAACAAAAGCAGTATATTTTTCTAGTTTCATTTATGGGCACAAATTTACAGTTGGCTGCTGGTATTTCAAAACTGTTGTCCCAACAACTTTATTATTGGTTGGCCCAACAACATAGTTGATGGTTGGCCCTACGTTGGGAATTGGTTTGTTGGCCAACCGTAAGACTTACTGCCAAAACATACCGTTGGCCAACCGTTAGCAGCTACATTGGGCCAACAATTTGCCAACAATTTTTGCTACTGGGGATAGTAGTTAAAAAGGATGTACTAACATAATTCATTTGTAACAACAAAAAATATCAACATAACCATTTTTAATATTTTCATTTTGAATGCAAGGAAAAAAATCACATTAAAGAAAAAAGGAGGAAAAGATAAAAATAATATTAAGTGCTAACAATCAGTCAAATACATCATCGGGCGGGCGGTATATTGATTTGTTGAAGATTACCAGTGACAGGTGACCTTGCACTAGAATGATAAAGACTACTGACCTTGACACAGAGTAAAGTGAGGAGAAAAAACGCTCTGTAGCCGGTCATGATGCTGCGGGTTTGTGAGCAAAGAAATCACTGGCGGCACCTCTCATTCTTCCTGACTGAGGCTGACCAAGGTCAACCAGTTTTTGTACTCATTATTCACACTACTGGCGGAAAGCTAACACAACCTACTACTTACTTACCTGGTGATTTACTCAAGATTAGGTCATTTATCTAACTAAAGATTATTTTAAAACACTTATGTAATTTCAAATTCAACAGACCTGAAATCTCAGCAATACCTAAACATGCTCTTCAATTAAATTATTTTTTACAAAATTCATTCAACAAAAGAATTAAAAGGCCATAATTACGTATAAAACTACTGTGATACTAAGAAAGATGAACTGTGATATTCCTTGTGAACAATGAACCAAGGCTATTTTGTAACTCTCTGTTATTAAGATGTATAAATGTATTCCCAATCGTTATGTAGTATTGTATTGTTTTAATCAATTAAGAAATGTATTTACCTATAGTATTTTTAATATATATATATTAATATAAATAAATACTTATTATTTTGTATAATTTGTGTTTTGGTATTATGTTATCTTTGATAATGAAAGGCATAATCAATAAAAATATATTTATTGGAATACTGAAGAGCATTTTTTTTCAAATGGTGTAATTATAATGCATGTACAACTTATGCAGTTGTACTGCAATTTATCTTTTACCTTTTACAAGATAACTTTTCTTCCATTCATTCATATCAAATAATTAACAGTTTTTTATTTAACACTGACTGTGAATCCCATATTTTTACGGAGTAACGTAACTTCTGAAAAATGCAGATCCCGTAGTTTTACTGGATCAATGTTTTAACTTTGTTAAATAGCCTATTGAGTATTAATATGGAGTCTAGTACTCTAAATGGTCTCTAGTGATGTTAGTGAGCCGTTTTTACTGCTATAATGCACACACTGTACTGTTTCTTGCAAGAAAGATTGATTAGTAGCCGCAAAACAGCACTGCTATTGTCTGAACGTTTCAAAATCATCGTTTAGTGAATGGACTCTACTTCAAAGTGTAAATAGAGCATGTAAAAAAAACTTATTTTTTTTATGAATAGGGCAATAAAATTATGTTCAAAATTACTTTGTATGCTCAATTGCCCTTGGTTTGATTTTTTTTTTTTCTAAAACACTACTAAAAAACTGATATTATGAGATGACAAAAATGTAACTCAATTGTATACTGATAAAAAGAAGAAGAAATATAGAATCCAGACATGTAATACAACTTTTCTGTGTTTAATGGTTTTAAATCTATGAATCTTTAAAAAGTACATTCTTCAAATGGCTTCCATATTTAGGGCCAGCACTCAAAGTGTTAAATATATGGGCAGATGGGCGGGTATAGATTTTGAATAAGTGTGATAAGTTTAGATAAGCGAATGTATTCATTGTTACAAACTAAGGCCTACTATTCCTTAAAAAGGCAATTAATTAATATCCCAATGATAAAAGGTTGAATGATGTTTTCTGGATTTCAGTTGGAGTTATGCAATTTACATGCATTATTTAATTTTTTAATTTTCCAAAATGTTTTAGAAAAACACATGAAATGTTATATGATGTAGTGATTTCTAAATATTTTAAAGATTTCACTTTTAACAACATAGTATTTATCATTATACCAATTAAAGTGTAACTATAAACACGTCTCAGAACAAAAATTACTATTAACTTTTATTTTAACATAATTCAATCACTTTCAGCTTTTTAAACTGAACAATATAATAGCAATTATGTTATTTAAAAACTCAACAACGAGGAAATGAATGAATAGTAAACTAACTTGGTTATGTAAAACAACACAATTTATTAATGTTTTAACTAGACAGTTTTAATATAAAACATATTATAAAAGAATACCCATCTTAGATAAAAATACAAACATATATGAATAACATTATATGCAAGACTAAAATGATCACTCACTGTAAATGACATGTCTTTATTAATTCATGAAACACTATCTGGATATTAATATAAAAATACTTGTTAAATATTTATTTAATTAATAACTAGATATGTGGCAAAAGACATGTGTAAGACTTAAAAAATAAAAATGAACTAAAAATAAATTTACATTATGTTAATTTTTACTCTGCAAATTGTGAACATGTCTTTAACCTTTATAATTTAAAAATTGATTCACCATATTGTATGTTTATAACAAGAAAATCAATGACTGTTTAATAGTAAAGATTGTTGATGTTTTACTTTTTATTTTTCATAAAGTAATTTGAGGTAGATAAAAAAGGAATTTGTAATTAAAATTTGATAGATATGGAAACAAATTTTCCTTCTCTTTCTATCTCTACAAATAATGGTGTGTTTGAAAGAGAGAACAAGGTTTGTTGAAAATTGTCTACCCTTTCAACTTGGTACTACCCAAGCAGATGTTAATTTAGATTTGGTACTGGAAAACGACTTAGTATGTAGGTTTCTCCTGGAAAATAAAGACATTCTTCAACAATGTCTAATAAAGCAGACAGACAGTTAATCTAATTAAGATAACTTATCAAGAAAATGATCATGCATATCTAGTTTAACAAATATAAAATATAATACTACACAAACTAAAAAGACAATATTCGAATTTTTAGTAAATAGGCTCAAAAATTATCATCAATTCTAAAGTAGATAAGTTCTGTTGAACTTTTTATTATTTCTTACCATGTTACCTAGTGCGAAAATTTTATGAACAAAACTTTGGTCGCAAACCAGCTGCACGATCTTTCTATCATCTAAAATAAAGATTTCATTTTCTTTTACGGAATAAATTTGTCTGATATGACAGTAAGCAATATAACAAAATAAGTATTGTAGTTTAGAGATAACATTATTGTCAGCATAATTTTAACTCTTTAACAATCAACAAAGTGTAGAGATGTTTATACGCAACAGTTTGTTATAATGCTGGCTTAAGTAATGAAATATTATAACAATTATTGCACCAAAATGTATTAGAAAAATAGAAAGAAGGGTATACTCCAGAAATTGGACAACAATATGGCAATACACAAGAAGAATAATGAAGTTAATATAAGTAATATCACAAAGAAAGAAGAAACAGAGATCCTTTTCTTACAGCCTCAGCAAACGCTTCAATGACGTTTAGAATTTAGGTCCATAGACAACGCTGGCATATCAAAATGCACGTTGCTCAGAAGGGTACAGAAAAGTAGTTATAGAGGGGTAGATAAGTCACGTCCCCTTCACCAGATTCTGCTGTCAATGTTCGAAATGAATGTGAAAGAAGTAGGGAGGGAGAAGGGGGAAGAAAGAGAGTCAAGAAAGGAGTTTGGAAAAGATACGAGAGGAAGAGAGTGACAATAGGGCTGCCATTGCCTTCTGCCACAGCCAACTTGAGAACTTACCATTCCACACACCAAGTTCCCTATTCGATATTCATTCAGCACAACATTAGACGTGACCTCTGTTTCTTGCTTCTCCATGGTAACTTTTTTTTTATTCCGCAAATATTTTTCAGAATAATTTTAAAACAAATGTAAACTCAACCAGAAAAATTATTACTAATTACATGTTGGAGGTTTCAGTTCTTAGAGAACTTCCCCAGACAAGAATATAATCTAGAAATTAGTAATGGATGTTTAAAGCCAAAACCAGATACTCTCCTTTGTACTTCACAGAAACCTTCAACTGCATCCATATTTCTGGATTAACAGTTCCAACCAAGAATTGTAGGTTAACTTTAAAATTAGTAAATCAAATAGATAAAGATATCTTAACAACAGTCAAATGTAACATTTAAAGGACAAATGTTGAATGATTTTTGATAAGAATCGGACTATTAAAAGAATAGATTATCTACCTCCACTTATGTTTTACTATTCTTTATCATACCTGATGAAATGTAATCATATACAATCTTAAATGCTAGCCAAGAACATCAGTACTCGAAATAATAACATTATACTGAGATTTTTGCGGATATCAATTGAAAAGTCTGAGATAAAAGAATGAATGAAGAAAAAAAAATAAGATACATAAATTAGTCAGCAATTATCACAATAAAATTTAAGAATTTATCAGTAATAGTAAATAGTACAGTAAGTAGAAGCAAAATATATATTATATGTATTGGAGAAATTACCACTTGTTATTATGTAAGTGAGAATGCTGCTTTTTTACTTAACAAATAGAAAACAAATAGAGATAAATAGAAAACTACAAAATAAACGTAAGTTCAAACCAGAGATAAAAAAATATTTATATTTACAGAAATAATTTACAATAGTTTATGTGGTCCAGTAAAGATATTTAAGCCTAAAAACTAAGTTAATGGTAAATTTTGAATTTATAAAATTTATGTCCATGTAACATTCGCATGACTGACTAATCTACAATAAATAAATAAAATACTCTTGAAACAAGTTTGAAATTCATTTGACTAATTCTAACAAGTATTTGTCTACTCTGTACATTGTACAACTAAGAAATTATGTTATTTTTATGAAAGAAAAACAAAAGTTATCACAGATATAAGTTTTAAGTTGTGCATAAAGTAGGGGTGTGTCAACAGTTGATTAGTTGAGTTAATATCATCATATTTTATAAACCTTTCAACAACTATTTCAGCATAAAACAAACGCATTAAAAATTTCATTTTATGCTAAAAAAAATACAAATTTGCTATACATTATTAATAATTTGTGCACCGTAACAAGACATTTCTTAACATAAATTATTTACTGTATAAATAAATAATTTGTAACAAGCCGCTTATATGACATAAAAAAAATTTACAGAATTTCCCACCTGCCCTGCATACAAACTATATTATGTACAATTTAAATATATTGTTGTTCGATCTGATAGGTCTTGATAAGTTAATCAGTATTGTGGGTGTTAAAACATGCAGATGGCTTAAAATTTTTTATTTGGATAGAAGTAAAAGCCTTCTTGAGGATCTAGTAAAATTAAGGCATTGTAAAGCGACATGCACATGAGGCTAGCAGCAATGAATAGAAATCTTTACATGAAAAACAAACTGATCTTATGGCGAAAAGTCATCCTGTTTCCTTTAGATTTAATAAGTCACAAAAAGAGAGCTCTGCTCTGAGTACAGGCAGTTCGAGAGAGACAGAGATAGTCAGCAGAGGATGCAGCTAAGATAGATATAGTCGATGCACTCTCTCTCACACACACTGACTTAAAAGAAATGTTCTGCATGATCTACCGGCTACTGATCGAACTAGCGTTTTCAAGCTTTCCGGCCAGAGAGGGATAAATTTAGAATAGGGTCTGCACTTCTTAAAGAGATTTGTATTCTTTAGAGAGAGAGAGATATTTGTATTCATTTGTATCATTAAAGATATGCATTGTTAGTAAGCAGAGGCTTCCAGCTACTAGCATGCCAACCTTCGCTTTGGGCGAATACAACTGGCCTGTTTAGTAGCCAACAGCTAGTTCCGTAGTAGCCAACAATATGATTTTCTAATGTTTAGGGCATGACTTATCATGATAACCCACCACTCGCTAAACTTGTGTCACCTGAGCCTCATTAATGCCAGTTGGTAGTAAGTCTCACTTGTTACACCTACAAATAATTATCATAAAAAGTCACAGAACTATTTTTTTTTAATTTGATGTTGAACTGTTGCCAATTTAGTTATTATGGGAGAGAAGTGTTCTTTTAATAGCTGCGTCTACCCTGTCTTTTTAATAGCTGCTTTCAATTCCTGTCTTAGTGCACCTCTTTGATACATACAGAATTACTATATATTTATAAATTAGTATATCAGGAGAGATAGGACATCTAACCTAAAAAGACAAGTCCACCAACATCTCACAGTTGCAAATAAACATAGAGACAACATATTTTTCACAAATGTTCAGTGCCAATGGAACTCAACATTTGTAAAAATTTTTATCAAATAGTATTATCCCCTTATATACTAATTCCTGACCTAGGGCCATTTAGCTTAACCTAAAAATTAATATACACACCCAATGTTATTGCTGAGCCTAATTCAAAACTATGCCATTTGTTTATGTTTGACAGCTGACGATTAACTGGACAAATTAAATAACTCCATATGATTAACCTTGAAACACTGAAGGTCAGTAAGATGGAGCCTTACAGACGAGAATAAAACTATTCCTAGAACCTTCCCTACGAAAATGAGTCTGCACATTTTCACATTATTCCATTAACTGGTTTAGGCGTGATTCTAGGATACATGAGAAAAGTACACATGGTTAGGATCTGAATATTAGTTATAACTGTTACAAGTGTTACAGGGTAGGCTGATGTAATAGGATTATTAAAACACATTATGGTTATAGTTTTTTTGTTGTTAAACTATTGTGCGTATTAAAATGAATGGGAGCGATATTAATTTAACCTAGGGAGATGAGTTCACAAGAGACTTTAACAAGACCACTTAAATGTACAGTATTTCTTACATGACCTCAGATGATTAAAAAAGACAGCATTATTTGAAAGTGTTTATAATCTCATGAACCGTTTTTATTTAAGAACTACTGCCTAGGTAATTTAGAAGTCATTACATACTTAACCTAACATACTATATATAGAACAAATTACATTATCAAACATAACTTAAGCTTTACAATTTTGTAAATTATCAAATTAATAGTATACTATTTGTTTTTAACAGTATAGTGAAAACCTGATTGTCCGTCACCCTATTTTCCGCCAGGTTCTGTTATCCGTCAGTGTCTGGGTTTGTCGCGTCACAATATGACAGCTGTATGACTTTTCCGTCTGGAAGACAACAATTTCCCCCTCCAGCCATCTAGCCCTCATAAGCCTAGTTCCAACAGCCTGTCATCTGTAAGGCCTCGTCTGCTGTCTACCAGATAACAGGTCGTTGGAACAGCTCGCCTGTGTACGCCTGACATACGGAAAGACCGTCCGAGGCTGCCTGAACAGATCCCCTACAACATGGGGAAAGAGGCGGCACTACAAAAGCCTATGGTCGGAGATGAAGTTTTAAGCTGCAACGCCTACACAGGTCACGGGCCATTGGAACGGTCATGTCTGATGATACACAATCGACACGCTATCCGTGTACCGACATCGGGTCGCCTGCTGTCTGCAAAAACACTGGCTGTGGGAACTGGGCTTTAATATATTACTCTGTACTGCAGTTTAGTTTTAAGAATGTTGATAATTAATTTGTGTGCTCATTACATAATGTACAGGCTTATATTTTACTTTAAAACTAGGCCTACTGTAATAAAATCGTAATTGTGACCTGCAGTATATACATTCTGTAACATGTCTTTTTTCTAAACTTTTCATTCTCATTTTGTTAATCAATATGTACTATACAGCATTAAAATTTAACGTGCATAAGCACTAATAATAAGTTTCCAGCGATATAGTGTGAGTGGAAGAATTCTCTATAATCCGTCTATTCTCCAATCCGTCACGGCCACGGTCCCGACCACTACTACGGAAAATAGGGTTTCTACTGTACCTATGTTGTATGCTCAGTTTATTAACTTTAAATTACATTCTTGTTAGTTTTATAACAGCATATTCCTAATTCTCAATAATTGTATAAATTTAGCAATAAAGGAATTAATTCCCCCTCTCTCTTAAACAGTTTTTCAGGCTTAGTAAAAAAATGCAGATGTACTTTGTAGCTAAGAGCAAATTTATTAAATCTATACAATTAGAATAACTGTTTTTTTTAATAAATAATTTATTTTTTTTTTTATTTTTGTTTATTCATAAAACGCTGATCGTCAAGATATTGGCGAATATGGATTTCGAATGAGTGTGATGAGTGTAGATGATGTTGAACTGTAGGTGCATAGTTTTAAAAATATATTTAAAAAAAGACTAAGGTGATATTTTATTATTTTACAGCAATGAACATAGGTTTACAAGTTGGTACTCTTAATCCTCTTTTTATGAAAATATGCTTTAAAAAATTAAATTAAAAGCAGTAACAATAATATCAGTAATTTTAGGTCATGGTTATTTAGCCAGTAACATGGCATGCTAGTCCAAGGCAGATGGTCAATATACATTCCAACATAAACTAATTCTAATTTGTACAAAAGTTTGGTCACATTACATAAACATTATGATTTCTTAATGTTTCTCTTCTGACAAAGAACGGCATACAACGTTTGTTATATAATCACTGTATACAATAGTGAATTAATAATATAATTTATAAATGACTTAGCAAAATAAACACTGTACATTTTAAAACAGATTAAAAAGACATTTAAAGAATAAGAATTAGCACTTTATGTTTAACATGATACAAATTATAATTAATTGATATTAAGTATAATGTTTGTTACTTTTTAAAAAACATTATTTAAAACACATATCTATTGACACACCCCAAAGAAACAATATTGTAATAAGCAGAACATTTAGTCCTAGGCACAGGTGGGTAGGTAACAATATTAACAAGGTAAGGAAGCACTAGCAATGTCGTACATTTACATTATTGTCACACAGTCTCACAGGTGTAAATTTATTGTCGATAAATCACTTCTTAAAGCACCGATCATTTTTCTGACAGCCCTTTTTCTCTGCCTACTCACAAAAAAGTCTAAATGGCTGCCTCTCCAAAACTGTGGATTTAATTCTTTAAGATCCTCTTATCCTCACACAAAACTAACTGCTGGTGATCTTGACGACAATGAGTTTACCCTCCACTTTATTCACACGTACAACTAAATATTCATTTCCCTTCACATCCTCAGTTAAGCTGGTGATCTTGATAACAGTGAGTGTAACATCAACTCCATTCACACATACAACTATTCACTGACCTACTTCCCTTCTTATCCTCACAGACAACTAACTTCTGGTGATCTTGATAACAATGAGTGTAAAATCAACTCCATTCACACATACAACTATTCACTGCCATCCTTCCCTTCTTATCCCCACAGACAACTAACTCCTGGTGATCTTAATGACAATGAGAGTACCATCAACTCCATTAACACATACAACTATTCACTGACCTACTTCCCTTCTTATCCCCACAGACAACTAACTCCTGGTGATCTTAATGACAATGAGAGTACCATCAACTCCATTCACACATACAACTATTCACTGACCTACTTCCCTTCTTATCCTCACAGACAACTAACTTCTGGTGATCTTGATAACAATGAGTGTAAAATCAACTCCATTAACACATACAACTATTCACTGCCATCCTTCCCTTCTTATCCCCACAGACAACTAACTCCTGGTGATCTTAATGACAATGAGAGTACCATCAACTCCATTCACACATACAACTATTCACAGCCCTCTTTCCATTTTTATTCTCAGTTAAATAATCACTGCCCTCTTTTCCTTCTTATCCTCACTTAACTAACTGCTGGTGATATTGATGACAATGAGTGTACTATCATCTCTACTCATACACACAACTATTCACTGCCCTCTTATCCTACTCATCCTCACAGATAACTAACCCCTAGTGATCTTGATGACAATGAGTACCATCAACTCTTATTCACACATACAACTATTCACTTTTATTTTTCCCTACTTATCCTCACAGATAACTAACTCCTGGTGATCTGGTGACAAGGAGTGTACCACTGAGTCTATTCAAACATACAACTATTCACTTCTATTTTCCCCTACTTATTCTCACATATAACTAACTCCTGGTGATCTGGTGACAAGGAGTGTACCACTGAGTCTATTCACACATACAACTATTCACTTCTATTTTTCCCTACTTATTCTCACATATAACTAACTCCTGGTGATTTGGTGACAAGGAGTGTACTTACAACTATTGACTGCCCTCTTTTCTAATCTTTCCATGAAGACAACACATGATGACTGTGAGTGTATCACCAGTGAGTTTATACACCACTTTTCCACCTTACAACATGATCAATGAACTCTGTATCATGGTTTATTACATAGTCTACATACACATATTAATTCCAACTCTTCTTCTCCTACCTAACCACATTGCCAGTAGCCTCTTCATGACAATCCTCTCTATACAAATTTGTAACAGTTTGTTGCACTTATTCCCATTTACATAGGACATTACCCATCGTTATACTGTTTATTTGGTCTAGCCAAAGAATCATAAACTGTAAACAGTTAAATTATAATTTAATGCATTTTACAAAGTACAAAATACTCTCTAATAAGGAACTAGCAATATAGTACTTAACTATTTTGCAATACATTGATGTACCTAGTCTTATTGATGTTAATCAATAAATAATGAATCTTAATTTTCTTCACTGTAGAATTTTCATTCAAATAAAATAATTGTTATAAGAGATAGTCGAGATGGTAGATTAATTTGTATTAAATAGTATTTTAAGCGTACAAAACAATTACAATCATTAGTGTCACTTGAGTTAAAATAATTTCAAACACATAAGCATATTAATACAGCTAAGAGTAATACTGAAACTAGTAGTATTTTGTCAATAAGTATTAAATTTTAAGTATATAAATATCAAAAGTAATAATAGGAAACAAACAGGTGCGGCTACAAATAAAAACCGATGTAAAACTCGGATTCCACGTCCGTTGGGGAGGTATTCTCTCATTTAGCTAGTTCCATACTTGCTGGACTCAAACACTCCTCTTCGGAAGAATGGAGACAGCTCAAGTAATGCAGTCTTGGATGTGTCTGAATAGATCGGAGATGAAGGTATTTGTGACAGGACTTGTAACAGGGCCTTGAGGTAGCGCTCCAGCTGAGGACGTCGTTCTTGGGCGAGCCATTCAGCTTGACGTGAGAAAAGACGACGAGATGGGAAATTTAGGGACCCCACCTGAACACATGATTGTAATATTAATATGGAACTTAACATTTAAACAACTTTATTTTACTTTTTTTATTTTGATATGCATATTTTATTTTGGATGTTTTCACAGCATCATGAAATATGGAATTATTTCTTGGGGAAACAGCCAAATGGCCCAACGCATATTTTTGCTGCAAAAAAACGTGTAGTCAGAATCATTTGTAAGGAACATTATCTGTCACATTGTAAAGCTTTGTTCCTGCAGCTAAAAATATTAACCCTGCCAGCTTTGTTTATTTTGGAATGTGCGTTGTTAGTAAAGAAAAATCCTAAGAAATTTATAAAAAATGAAGATGTACAGTACGCACACTGAAGGTCCGGCCTCCTAGCTGGCCTACTAGTCATATAAAAACATCGACTCTGAGCGAGGCGGTCACAGACAGATCGTAAAGGGTGATTGTTTACACGTTTACGGAGTATTTGTATTTTGCTATTTCTTATAATTAGACCATTATTTAAGATAAAACATCAAATAGGTTAAGAGTTTGAAAGTTAATAAATTAAAACGTATATCAATAACAACAATTAAATAAATCATAAAAAAATTATAAATCAGTTAATAAATATTTAATTGAAATTAAGTAACTAAGAAATATATACTTCTTACTGTCACCAAGAAAAATATTTCTGTGATTTCCCATACCGTTAAAATCATATAATTTTTATTTAAATTGGTTTGAAATAAAAATGACGAGTTGGCAGTGACTCGTTAGTTTTATAAAACTCATGGACAGTTCTTCTAACGACACATTTGTCGAAATCGTCTAGTTCTGTCGCTGTTCTTTTTCTTTTGTATTTTTTGGGAGTTGTGAACGATCAATCTCCTTCCGCTGAAGTGTGTCCAATAAACACTATTCACGCCAAATTTTCTTTATAAAAGTTTTTGAAACGCCATATGCAACTGCAGTTCGTTTTAACGATTTTTTAACGGGGATTCGTTGTTATTCTCTTAATTTGGCTTCATTCGCCATGAACTCACTCTCCAAATAAATTCACTAGCCTGACTTTAGGAATAAAGCAGGCTATAGTTGAGGCAGGAACCACTAAAGGAATAAACTATTTAGGATCTACGTTTACTAATTTTACAACCTTAAGAGTCTGCAGAGGCTGTCGGCCATGTTGGTTTTTAATCTCATTAGAACGATGTTTTTTCGAATCGGACAAATGATCACGCATGTTCAAATTCAACAGTTATTTTTAAACTGACTTTTCCAAACAAATTGCATTTGATCAAGAGTGAAATTACTTGTTGAACTGCTTTGTGGATTCATAATTAGTTCAATAGAATAAATATAAAAATTATTTAGTTTGAAGTTTTTATTTTCACCTATTTTTCAAAACTAGGCGTATGTATTCATAATATCAAAAGCAAACCCAATGCGCAATATGATAGCATTTTAAATGACACCTCATACACAACTTTTGGTAAATAAATAATGATCAATATGGATTCAAATAACGTTGTTTTTATGAGAATAAAACCAGTATGGCTGACAGACTCTGCAAACTCTTAACAGACTTAAGGGACACAAAAAAAACCACAAACTGACTTATTACACAATAGTAGTTAGATGAAAACAAACATATAACCAACTAAATAATTGTTTATCGTACACTTGAGTAAACATTCCTAACACGCTAAACCACAGGCAAATATATCGCACGCAGTCTGGAGATATGTGCAACCGTAGATAACAATTAACGTAACTTATTTTAGAAGCAAGCATGGGAAAGACTCCTAGCGTAGGAAAGTCTGACAGTAGCGAATGTTTCCAGGACTGCAGGAATATTGGGCCCTCCCTCCACCCGTCTCCTCCCTATCACAGCTTGGCGGGCTCGAGGCCGGACCTTCGCCGCACGGTCTATACATAGGTATCCTATTAGGCAAAAGGAGAAAATCCATGTACCTTTAGTAAAGTCTAGTCAGGCTCAAAATAGACCAAGATATACCTGTACAAAAATCTATAACAAGATTCCTCAAAAAATAAGAAAAAAAAATAAGACATAGAAAAGTTCAAGTCAGTGCTAAAAGAACATCTTACAACAAGGCCTTACTGTTCAGTAGAAGAATTTTTAACAAAAGAATAGGCCACAAGAATCCATTTTGATGACCACAGTGCAGACTGCACTTCTAGTGGGAGAACTTCAAGTATCAAATATCAAGTAAGTAAATATCAAGTATATTTAATGTATTTGTGGGAGATTACTCTCTCATGTGCATTTACTGTAGTAAGTGCTGCCGGGTGCTTGATTTACAGACATCAGTGTAAAAAAGCAGTTCAATATTATTTTTTAATGCTTCTTCCAGCTTTGTGTCCTTTTTCAGCAATATTAAGAACAACAAAAATAGTTTTATTCTTGCAATGTGTATGTGTTGAAATGTAGTCTTTTTGGCTACATCAAAAATAGTCAGACAATCATGACAAGCAATAAACTATAAATTCAGCGTAGACGGGCTTGTAATCAAAAAGCTAGAAAAATTCACACATTGCTCACTTTTTATTTAAGTACGATTTTGAAGCAAAAACTGTTTTTACATAACTTAAAAATTACTACAATGAACTTCACAGCTCAAAGTTACTTACATAACCTAAATCTGCATCTCGGATAAGATTTTTGGCTTTGAAACTCAAAAAAACTCCTATTAGCAGGGAACAAAATATTAACTTTCTTCCAAATATTTGAATTTACAAACTCAAATTGTGTATCAAATCAAATCTATTTTATCCTAAACTGCAATAAACACAATTTTGGACACCTAACAATTTTTGGTCCTTACAGAATACAAAAAAAAATTGTTTGCTACTATTTTACACAATACAAGTGTTTACAATATTATAGGGAAAGTCATTTCTCGAACTGAAGTAATCATTTAAATAATGGCGGTGTGTATAGTTATATACCAGTCCCACTGCTCTAAAAACCTAATTTTCTGAATATTTTGGAAAACACTTCAATACTACCAAGGGATATTTTAAAGGATTACTAGCCCAAAATCTCTATATAAAGATAAAAATAAGATAGTTTTTAAGTCCACTGATTAAAAAAATTCAAATATTTTTAAATACTTGTATATCTGTAACTATTCAAAGTTGAACAGTACAGATCACAAATCTAAGGGGAAAAAATACAGGGTATTGTGGTAGTGAGCTTAGGGATGAAACCCCTCAATTGTCGAGGTACCCAATACCTTTCTTCTGAATCAGGAGACACAAATATATATAAGCTCCTGTGAAGACTTAAGATGTGTTGTTTGAATAGCAGCCTCTCAGACAGGTTTTTCAACATTTAATGATTTCTAAAATTACTCTCCATTTTACAAACTAAACAAAGAGTTTTTATGTAACTGAATAATAGCTATAACAGGAAAGATAGAAGAACTGTACAAAATTATACTTAAAAGTTAAATTTCTTCCAAGATGAAAGCAATTATGTCAGATAACATGTTGTTTTAATTTAAATTCCAAGGTCAGCTGTAAATGCATCATTTATGTAAATCTGGGCCCATGGCCAATAACTTAGCGATAAAACAGCTGTAGTATAATGCATTACTATATCTAGAAAAATATTTCAATATAACTCATTGGCATTTTCAATTGCATTTTAATTTATTCTTCTCTGAAATGCTGATCATTATAGTTGAATTTTAATAAATTCAATGACAACAGCTTACTGTTGATCAACTTTCAAGATAATAACATATATTGTCTTTTAATTTATGCACATCGACACCAACTAGAAAATTACTACCCAATTATTAAAAATTCATCATAGAATTCTGACTGAGTCCGGTGTCAACTGTATTATGGTAATGTTTAAAACCTTTACCGATACCACTTTTATATGAATATATTAGGGGTGTGCGAGTAGCGATTTTTGAGTTTGAGCTGAGTCGAGTCATGTAGTTGGAATTTTTATCGAGTATCGAGTATTTTCGAGCGAGTATTTACAAAAGGATTTCCTGTTCACCCAAGACAACTGTAAAAGGCAGACACCATCCTAAGCCTATGTTAAGTTTTGCCAGCATTGTAAATAGATACATCTAAACTGAACATAATAATTTTGATTTGTTGTTTGTTACATTTGATAAAAAAACTGTTTACTTCCTGCCTTCCTACAGTTTTATGTGGCATTGTTTTGTTTAACCTTTTTCCTTAACTTATGACTAATATGATGTGAGAAATTATAATATTAATTGAAACAACGTGGATTATGACGATTCATCTATTCTCTCATATCACAGATCAGATTTTCTATGCAAGCCAATTATACTGTTTCACAGCCGGCCAATATGTTTATCTCATGTTTCCGTTCAAAGTGAACCTCGAAAATGTACAGTAGCGAAGCTTGTTAGCAAAAGTTGCATCCAACCAAACTATCGCCAAATGCAGTCAGTTGCTTTCAGAATTGTCCCGTCTCAACAAAAAATTGATTGTGTATACACCATGAAAAGTGGATCTATGGGTATTAATTAAGTAATAACAAGTTTACAATTTACTGGAAATAAGCTGTGAATATATAATCAAATTTAAAAATCCGGATGATAAAGTAGTTTAATCGATTGATAATAATAACTATCCATTTAATAATAATAACTAAGCAGGTTTACTAAAAATAAATTTTAAAGTCGCTTAGGATGAATTAGTTTTTAAATTATGATCAGTAATGAAATGTGATTGTGTATTCGAATGAAGACCATATAAGTAATCGTCTAATGTAATAGATCTAGCCCATATTGGCGACAAGTTGCAGTCTGAAATATCAGCTATGCGAAGTGCGAATTACTGATATAATGAAGATTGTGGGCAGCTAAATTATAAACTTATGAATAAAAAACGATACGTTTGATAAGGCTTCAATTCAATAGATATTATATCCCTAATCTCTAAATTCATATTTTGTTTAGAAAAGATCTTCCAACAACATGTTTCTCCCTCACTTAGATTGTTTTACAGTTTACATGGACATCGACATAAATATGAACAGGGAACTGCATGAGTTTACGAATCAAAATTATCGTATTTTACCACCGTTTACACTCTAACTGTGCTATTGTCTAACATAGACTGAAAACCATTCAACAATTTGACAGAAAAAAATATTGTATGCGCAAATGTTACACACAGTTTTGGTGATCTAAGGTGTTTACGGAATAATAATCAATAGACGTTAGCCACAGATTTATATATCTATTTTTAATCCAACGGAAAATAAATCAATAATTTTATGTCACACGCTGCTAGAATGCCATTACCATATTTTATATAATATGGTACAATATTTTCTTACCTCAAATCATTGGAGTAAGAATGGAGTAAGAATCTATCCTGCTCAGATTATAAAACAGAATAGACCTCAATTGACTCTCTCATGAGAAATATACAATAATTTCAGTTCCTAAAAGGAGCTGAACGGTTCCTTGCACATACACCACAACCGTGAACCAAGATGGAATTTCGCCTAGAAAAGATGGGAAGATCGGTTCTTGGGACCCTTTTAATTGAGCGATATTACTGATATGAAGGAAAATGGGCATATTTTCCACGGCGTACAGACCATTAGATTTGTGTCGGTAACAGGTTTTTTGAGCATCTTGATCCGGATCCCTCGTCTCCTTTATTGGGTCATTAAGACAATTACCAGCACATATGTTTTATTCACGTTATTTTAGGTTAGGTTACAAGTGACTGGTAGAATCGGTCAACCAACATGTGTGATCGCTACTTTCCCAGCTCTGTTGTTCACTTTGAATTGAACAAGTTCAAATCATTGTGAACGAACTCGACTAGTTTATTTGACTGTTATCGTGTACTTCCTATTCTTAAGTGTATTGTTTAGTTCATAATTACGTGTACCAAACTGACAACGTATGAATAAGGGTAAAATAAAACACAAGGAAGTGTACATTTTTCATTTATAACTTATAAAACTGTTTAATCTTAAAACTAAATTGAGATGTAAATCAGATATTTTGTGAAATACAACTACTCGATCAAATTCTTGAAGTTTTGCGTACTTCCATACCCCTTAGTATATATATTACATTTATTCTTCAATGCTGGGTCATTGACAAAACTAATGTAAAGAAGAACATAACTCCCTCTTTTATAGTAAACTTTAGCAATAAAGTTATATTATTATTATTAAGCTACTCTTTAATAAAATGTAATTGTTCAAATTTCAACTCAACATTTGAAAAAATCTTATTTATAATAAATGATTGTTAACAGTTACAAAAAATTTGTGTTCTAGATTTATTCTATATTAGGCTGGTTAGTACCTTTTATCCATTTTTTTCTCTAAATGTTATAAAAGACATCTCACGGTTTGTTAATGGTTATGTACCAAAAAGGCTAAATTAGTCACTAGGTAGCCATATCTCCATATAGAATTTTTTAGACTTTTGTCTCACAGTACATTTATTACTTATAAGGAGACAAACAATTTTATTCAAAAAATAATTTTGTATCTAACAACCTTAAATGTGTAAGTTTTTATTGTTAATTTGTTACTTGAGTCCTACTTACTACCTTGGATCCATATTTATGTTTCATCTGTAGATGGAGTTCTCGGAAGCGACTATAACGGCGCAGCAATGCCCAACGCTCACCTGAAGCTGTTACTCGTACCTCGTAGGCATAGTGGGTGGCACTGCCAGCTCCACGGAGCACATATGTCGGCACTTGCACTGACAGGCCTGGCTCTGCCTCATCCCATCCTATGTACAGAAACGTGTCATCTCTACATCTCTTTTTCATTGTTTTTATTTATTTGCTTCGAAGATTTTGATTTTAGATAAGTGCACAAATACTTATTAGCCCAATGATAAATAAAAAGATGTACTTAAAAAAGTTGATTCTTTCCAAAATGTATAAAATCAACTATGCTACTAGTCCATTATTATCAAACAATTAGATGAAGTCTATAATTAAACCAAATCCATCCTTGTTTAAAGCTTAAGCTCATATTTTAGGTGTATAAGTTTGACTCTAATTCGTCTTTAAAATTTTAAAAGAAATTAGCTGGTTAAGTTTCTGTCATTAGTCTATTAATTAATCACCTCTTCAAGGTAAATCCATCTTAATTTATAAAAGATAATACATTCATTCATTTAACACATACAAAATCCTAATTACCCATACATCTATGATTCATCTCTCAATAATAATTTATATGACAACCTCCATTTGTACTATACATTTAGTATTCAGATGTTCGATCATGCGGTTTTAATCTTTAAAGGCCAGATGAAGACAAATAAGCTGTTTAACTTTACACAACTCCTATAGATGCTGAAGAATAATAGTTGAGGACTAGAAACACTAGATGCTATATATTTAATAAAGAAAAATACTGGATAGTTAGTTAATAAAACACCAACTAAACAGTGCAATGAAAAAGATGTTTAAATAAAATTCCAGCATTATGAAAGAGGCATCAGTTCTACTAAACTTGGATTCAACTTTTCAGCTATCAAAAATAATTTGAGTTCTTCTTGTATTGGTTTACTCACCATAAGAAGGGTTCAATGAAGGCATTGACCTTGCCATGGAAAAATTGTATGGTGGAAGGTGATCCATAAATTGATTCTGAAATCAAGAGTGTGATTAACTACTGAGAAAAACCATAAACAGTTTAAGGTACCTAATAAAAACATATTTGTATGAATATACCTATGAAGTATTAACACATTTTCAAGTAATTAAAAATACAACACACTGCCCAGGTGCTAAAACAAATAAACTGATGAAACATAACAAAAGATTTGCTACAGGAATCGATGTGGAAAATAGGTCACAAGCACTTGAAGTTATAGACTTCCTTAGTATCCTGAGCAGAACACTTTTTACAGTGAATGGTTTGTCACTATAACAATGTATGTTTTTTCTGCCCATTGACAATATGCATTTGTTACCTATTGCTCCAATTTTGTGTAAATTTTGTTCACTTTTTCTTTCTTCTAACTAGTTAAATAAAATGTTGTATGGCAACGAGTTCTCTCGTCTGCTTAGACTAGCCCATTTTTGTTTGTAGGCTCGTTGGTCTAATGGCTTAACATGACATCCAAACCTAAGATCACACCGGGAGTCAAATCCAGACTGGCTCCGTGACAAGCCACTGCCTTAGTCCTTTAGCAATGGCTGTTCCTTCTAAATAGTTATGTGAGCATGGAAATCTTGAACTAAGCTGCTGATTTTCTGAGGTCAGTATGGATTTTTAATGTAGATATTGCTATTAAAAAACTGGCAATATATTCCAGCTGGATTTTCTTCTTCCTGTTTGTATTAATTATGCAGCTTGATGTGGCCTCAGACAAACAAGAATAATGGTGCATAAATTAAAATACCTGCATTTTAAAAAACAATACTTAATATATAGTTAATATTATTCATATAATCAGAGTTACAATATATCTGTAGAAAAGTGACATGTCTGCTTTTAGACATATGATATATCTACCAAGTAATAAGTCTGCATTGTGTCAACATAAAACCGAAACTACTTCCAATGAGACTCTGTGTTCTCTGTTATGTATTTGACAGTCATTACAATTTGAAAAGAAAGAAAGGAATGTTACTTATAAAAAAAATCTTGATACTTACGGAAACTGAGAGATTCATGATTGGGCTTAAAGGAGACTGCATTCTGTTTCTGAAACCAAATTATTCGTTAAAATGACATTAAATATAATCATACTTATTTAATCATGGATACTTAATATTGGAAAACCTTAAATCATTCTTATTAATCTGTTCATCTGTTAATTAATACTTATTATATTCAAGTTAAGTTGATTGATGTTAACTTAATAGTAGTTTCTACCAACTTGTAATATGCCAACTAAAAAGCTGTTTGTTATAATAAAAATTCTATAGCAACCAATCAGCAGCAAAATACAGAATGTACATGAGCAGGCCTTCAAAAAACAGTACATACTCATAAATTCTTTATATGTTAAGGTTTGATTCAAATTTGTTGAAACATAATAATTGCATGGCTTGAAAAAAACTGTAATGTTATTTATTTCTTCTTAAAACACCTATCATCAACATATGGGCGAATATGAATTTCGACTGAGTGTGATAAGTGTAGATGAGCGAATGTAATCATTGTTACAAACTAAGACTGATAATTTCTTACAAAGTGTCATTAATTAGTAGCCCAATGACAAATTGAACAGCCGGTGGTTAACAGCTGATCTCTTTCAAAATTATAATTAATGTTAATCAGCATATTTTTCTCAAAATGATTAAGAGGACTGTGCAAATTGAGTGATACCCTACTTTTTGATCAGTATAGACATACGGCAGTTATGAACAGTGGCCACCGACTTTTTAAGTTAAGTGCACAATCTGAGTTGTTTTTAACTTTACATTCTTTATCCAAGTCTACATCTGTAAACTCAAAAATACTTTTACTGAACACATAAAAGTCAACCCACCCAACAATCCCACATTGATATTACCCAATACACTGTAAGAGATAAACTGAGATGTAGTCCAGTATTTGTTGCCTAGTGATAAGACTTTATATAGACATAGGTTTAATTGGGTGATTATGCTGTAAACCTCCCACAAAAAAGAATAATGTATAAATGTATGAACTGCCTCAATGTAATTGGGTCTAGTACCTGTATTGGAGCATGAAAATAAAATAAATAAATAAATAAATTGTTCATGTTTAGATATTGTAAACAAAATAGTAATACCAAACTTAGGAGATAGTAAATTATTTAAATTAATTAAAATTAAAAAAAAAACTCACGGCAAGCGGTTGTGGTACGAGAGGTCTTGAGATGAGTGACATATGGGACTGAAATTTTGTGTGGACATACACATTGGGTTGTGAACGTGTTTAGCACTGTCATACTTCAGAGTGCCAGACAATGAGTTTCTGAAAGTAAACAAAACATTATCTCGATTAGGCCGATGACAATTTTTGGACAGTAGTTTTTCAGCTAATTTACTCATATTGAAGGTTGTGTGAAGGATTTTATTTCAAAATGATATCTCTTGTTTATAAAGTCACAATATTAGAGACATGCAGTATGTAAAGTCATGTCTCTACATGATCATTCACATGATCAAAGAGAAGAGTGATTAGATTATGTCATTAGAAAGTTCAATGGTACCAGTGGCAACTCGTACTATAGGTTGACTGGTTAAGTGAATCCCCTACGAAACTTTACACTGGCTGATATTTTCAATATAATTTAATACTTGTATTTGTTAACTCTTTTTATATACTACAAACTCTCCATAGGGATACCAATATTTCATGTAAATAGCCAACCATGCACTGAAGCTTATTTGTATTTGTTAACTCTTTTTCTATATTACCAACTTTCCATAGGGATACCAATATTTCATGTAAATAGCCAACCATGCACTGAAGCTTATTTGTATTTGTTAACTCTTTTTCTATATTACCAATTTTCCATAGGGATACCAATATTTCATGTAAATAGCCAACCATGCACTGAAGCTTATTTGTATTTGTTAACTCTTTTTCTATATTACCAACTTTCCATAGGGATACCAATATTTCATGTAAACAGCCAACCATGCACTGAAGCTTGTTTGTATTTGTTAACTCTTTTTCTATATACAGGGTGGCGCAAAAAGAACGGATGGATTTTAAAAGGCTATAAGTTGGTTAATTTTAATCACACCAAAATTTTAATTACACCAAAACAATCATCAAACAACTCAATTTGAGAGTTGGGTGTTAATAATTATAAGACAATTAACTAATTTTTAAAAATAACATCAGAAAGATGGCGTCCTTCTGCATGAATACACATTGCAAGTCTCTCTTCGAAGTTTTCCATAACTTTGTTCAAAGTGTCCTGTGATACAGTGGCAATTTCTTCACTTATTGCAGCTTTCAATTCTTCGAGTGACCGAGGTTTACGACGATAAACTTTGAATTTCAGGTGTCCCCATAAAAAGAAGTTGCAAGGAGTCAAATCTGGCGAACGTGCAGGCCAATGGAGATCGCCGAAACGTGAAATCACGTGACCAGGAAACATTCCTTGAACGACAGCCATAGATTGATTGATTACTTGTGTGGGCTGTGGCTCCATCCTGTTGAAACCATGTTTGTTCCATATCGAGCCCCAAAGCTTCAAGATTTGGCTGCAAAAATGTGCGTAGCCTTGTCACGTATCGTTCAGAATTAACAGTGACTGTTTGGTCACGCTCTTCAAAAAAAAAAAAGGCTAACGATGACAATCTTAGAGACCCCACACCATACTGTAACTTTAGGACAATGCAGTGGTTTTTGATGCATTTCCTGTGGGTTGTGAGCTGCCCAATAGCAGCAATTCTGCTTGTTTACTGAGCCATTCAAGTGGAAATGAGCTTATCACTCAGCATTACAACATTATTGTCCTTTCCAACGACATCAAGCATTCTCTCGCAAAAAACTCTTCGTTCGTGAAAATCACGTTCATGGAGCTTCTGAACAATCATTATCTTGTAAGGGTGGAATTGTAACCCACATGTCAGGATGCGCTGTAGCGATCGACGTGATATCCCCAAG
This sequence comes from Stictocephala bisonia, assembly GCA_035578905.1. Taxonomy (NCBI): domain Eukaryota; kingdom Metazoa; phylum Arthropoda; class Insecta; order Hemiptera; family Membracidae; genus Stictocephala; species Stictocephala bisonia. The sequence continues at coordinate 1,600,836 of JAQJVL010000182.1, forward strand.
GTCGGAGCACGCCGTCTAGTCGAGCGGTGAGGACTTTCAATAACTGAGGCTCTTGACACTTTCAACATTTTGCGGAGTTCGCGCCGTACGAGGGCGACCAGTCGATTTACTCTTCAACACTGATCCTGTTGTACGAAACGAGTTAACCCAATGAAGTATCGAGTTGCGATCAGGTACCGAACCATTACGCGCGACATTTAACTGTAAACGAAATTTTCGTTGAACAGTGATGACAGATTCATTTGATTTGAAATAGTGTTCAACAGCGAACACGCGATGCTGCACGTTCCACTGCTCCATTGCTACTAAAACTGGACGCTTCAACCAACAAAATGGCGTCGCTCGGCGGTCACTGACCGCTCCCCTCCACTGGTACTACGTTACTCAAATCCATGCGTTCTTTTTGCGCCACCCTGTATTACCAACTCTCCATAGGGATACCAATATTTCATGTTAACAGCCAACCGTGCACTGAAGCAACCAATCTCAGCAAAATATTTTTGTTTTAATCGTAATGCTAAAATCAAGGTAATTCACTTACGTTTCTTCAGCAGAAGTAGAAGCGTCGTCCGATTCTTCACAGCTTCTGTTTTCTTTACCTCTACCTTCTATTTTCTTCTCAAGCCGAACATACTCACGTTTCAGATCTTGAAGAAGCTGTAGACAAATAGCAAACTGTAAATGTATGGAACTTCTTGTTAAAAAAATAAATTATATGAAAATATGTGTCAAGGTTAGATTTTTTTTTAATTTCTTATAAGAATTAAAACAAAAAAAAATATTATTATGAGCTGTGATGTAGTAGGACCTCAAACTTACATTTATTTCATGATTGGTGTCAATATTGTTCAGGTCTGCTTCTAGAGAACGAATAATATGAAGTCTCTGCCTCGTTATTTTTTGCATCAAAGATTTCATTGATTTAGAAATAACTTCTTCTTCGCCTTTTTTTTCTTGATTTTTCATCTGCAAACATTACTGAAACTTTAGTCAAGAAAGTTTACATATGCAGATGATATTGCTTTAGCTTATCAACATAATGACTTCACAGCTACTGAAGAAACACTCACAAACGAATAAATGATTTATTTTCCCAATAATAAACAAAAACAATAAGACAAACAAAAAACTAGGAAATTAACTGATCACTGTTACATGTAGTGTGACCAGTTTAAAATAAAAATATGACTACATACAAAATAAAATACTAAACATCTTGAGTCTAGCAACAATTAAACATCGCTCGCTACCTGTAGTGCAGCTGTATACATTTAAATTCTAATTTAACCGACTTAATTTTATACATTTTACAACAACAACAAAAATGAACAAATATGACATAATGTAAATTATGAATATTTAAAATATTTAGAAATTAATAAACTATGAAAACATCTTACAATATATTAATATAAATCAATTTCACTGTCAATACAATCTCAAAATAAATTTCACTTGGCATTCTTTTTATCAAAAAAAAAAAAACGCTTTCACAAAAGAAAACAATTGTAATGACAACCTGAAAATGATGGGAAATGGTTAGAAATAAAAAAAGTGGCAAGAGAATAACGAAAAGAATGTAAATAAATATGAACAAATTAAATCAATCAGTTAGGAACAATAAATCGGATTTTTCTGATAGCCATTTATATAACAGCAAAATATTCTGAGTGAATTTAGTTGCCTTATACTGTCTGGAAGTATGTTGAAAAATGTTGGCCCTAGATATTGCAATGAATGTTTCATTATAGTTTTTTTTTAACTTTTGGCAATTTAAAATCACCACGGTTAACACTTCGAGTATTATAAAAAAGATTCTTAGTCACTCTGTTTCCGCTCATAATGTAAAGTATTTTGAAGACTTTAAAAACAAAGATATGTTGGATAGGAAGGATATTTAACTGTCTATACAAAGGAAAATAACTTTCTTCCTTTTCTTTTTCCTTTTTTATTTTTCTTCAGAATTATTCGTAAATAGATATTTCGCGTACCGTAATTCGTAGTTTTTCAATTAAAGTCTTAAAAGTGCCAGCCCAACCAATCAATCCATCTTGTAATCTAGAATAAATGAGTGCAATGTATCATGTTCTTAAGAGTGATGTGTTACAAAATGCCTGGAGCAGTATTCAAGAAGAAGCAACGTGGAAATCATCCCTGTAACCTCCAACGAGAACATCGCAGATATCGTCCGTGACGAAAAAAGACGTGAAAAGTTCTATGAAAAGAAGTCATTAGATGCCAAACAGGTGAACCCAGTTTTTTCATAACAAAATGTGTATGTTAATGAACATTTGTCTCCTGAAAACAAAGTTTTTCTGGCTAAAATGAAACAAAAATGTAAGGAGATTGGGTTTACATATGCATGGTATCGTTAGATGCATGGTGTTTGTGTAGATGGCTTAGTTTTACAGCAGTTATATTTTTACAAGAGTTTTCATAAATTGTTAGTGATTTAAAAAATGATGTTATATTGGTAGGTGATATTAATATTAAACTTTTGAATAGTAATGAAACAACAAAAAATTATCAAAGCCTTTTAAATAATAATGGATTGTTATCTCTAGTTAATTCTCCAACAAGAATTACACACTTATCTCAATCTTGTTTGGATCATATTTTTGTATAAGAAACAGAAATATTGACTCTTTCATTAGTTCTGTTTTTGATATTGGTATTACTGACCATTGTTTTTTTGGGCCTAATATTTAAATCTGACTACTTATATTCATCAAAACAGCTAAGAATAGATTAAGTGATCTGGACTGGAACACAATTATCTCAATAAATGATGTCAATCAATTTTTTAACAACTTTTCTGAAAAACTAAATTTCATTGTTAATAGTAGTAGCAAAACATTTAATACAAACAATAAATTAATAAAATTAAAAACTGTAAGTCATTGGGTTTCTCAGCAACTTTTAAATAAAATGAATAGGAAAAAGAAACTTTATAAAATTTCCAAAAGGAGACCATACGTTCAAGTCTGTACAAATTTCTTCACTAAATTCTGCAATGATTTGAAATTAGAAATAATTTCAGTAAAAAATAACTTTACTCTGAGAAAATTGCAAGTCTTAACGGTGACGTATCAAAGCAGTGGAAAATTATTAATAATTTAACCAGTGCAATGAAAAGTACAAGTGTTGAGAAAGTTGAACTTGAGGATGGGACATTTTTATCTGACCCTCAAACAATTGCACAGACAATCAATGATTATCTTATCTCTGCCCAAACAATCTATGTTGGCCAGGTTGTTTTGACCCACCTTGACATGCTTCCTCCTTTGAATATCTATCCACATTCCTTTTTTATTTCCCCAACACCAGAGGAAGAAATAAAACTTATTATTACTAAGCTGAGAAATAACAGTTCTTCTGGTTTTGACAATATTAGCACCAGTGTAATCAAATTTATTAAAGATGTTATTGTTCCATTTTTAGTTCATTTAATTAATATAAGTTTTTCTACAGGTGTGTTTCCAGAAAAACTTAAGTGATTCCTATTTTTAAGAAACAAAACTCTTTCAAACTTAACAACCTGAGACTGATTAGCTTGCTTTCTGTTTTTTCTAAAATGATTGGAAAGGCAATGAATGAAAGATTATTACGATATCTGAATAGTTTCAATTTTTGTAATAGTAATCAATTTGGATTTACTAAAGGGAAGTCAACAGAAGAAGCACTCATTTATGTTTGTAATAAAATCTATGAAAGTATAAATATTAAAAACAAAACTATACAACTTTTTGTTGATTTTTCTAGAACTTTTGACTCTGCAAATCACAACCTTCATTTGAATAAATTGGATGCCGCAGGAGTGAGAGGTGTTGCCTTAAACTGGTTCAAAAGTTTTCTTATTGGCAGAAATCAGCAAGTAAAAATTGGTAACATTTTCAGTAACTTGTGTGTTGTAGAGGCCGGCGTTTCACAAGGATCAGACACCTCTGCGACTCTATTTCTTATTTTTATTAACAATTTGTTAAATCTTAAATTTAATAGAATAATTATTGCTTTTGCAGACGATAAAGCTTTTTTTACACTCATAAAAATATAATTAACTTAGCAAATATTGCTGAATTTGACTTACCTGTTACTTTAAAATACCATTCACTTAATTGCTCCATGATTGATTGTAACTGTCAGTCTATTGGAACAGTAAAATTCTTTAAATACATTGGTTTAATTTTAGATGAAAGATTAAGCTGGGAGAAACACATTTCTTACCTTCATTTAAGGTTGAGAACATCTGTAAGTAAGTTTTACTTTTTGAGAAATTTTTGTAACACATCACTCTTAAGAACATGATACTTTGCACTCATTCCAGGCATTGGATCCTGTCCCTCATCTCGTCCACTTCGCCGGCAAGCTTCTTGTTCAAGTTGCGAAGTTCCTCATTTTCTTTCTTAATCGGTGCCATTTCCACTCTTGATGTCTTATATTAAACCGGTACAAGCGTCAAATTTACTAGAGAGAAACTGTACAGAAGTTGACAGTTCTGACAACTCACCTCTGAAAGTGTTTAAATCGCTTGAAACCTGCATCTTGAGGTCCTGTAATATCTGGACAAAAATTCCTTGGTTAAATTTGTGCTTGTTGCGGAGTTGTTGTGAAGCTTGTTGGCAAAAGCTGCAGCCAATCAAACTGATGCTAAAATTCAGGCGTCATCGCCAAATGCAGTCATTTTCTTTCAGAATTGCCTCCGCTCAACAAAAAATTGATTGTGTACACGCCAAGAAGAGTGGATCTGTATTATGTGGGTATTTAATTCAGTAATAACAAGGTTACAACTTACCGGAAATAAGCTGTGAATTATATAATAAAATTTGAAAATCTGGATGATTAAGACTGTAGTTCAATCGATTGATAATAATAACCAAGCAAGTTTACTACAAATAAATGTTAAAGTCACTTAGGATGAATTAGTTTATAAATTATGATCAGTAATGAAATATGTGCAACTTGAAACTACTTTGATACATGAGGCTACACTGAACAACAGATAAATAATTATTTCATTACGAAAAGTTTATTAAAACCTGGTGTAATCGAATGAAAACTATAGACGTAGTCGGCTAATGTGTAGACTAGCCGACTAAAAAACTAGACTGAACTAGACTGCGGTCTAGACGATATTGGCGACGAGATGCAGTCTGAAATATCAGCTAAGTGCCAACTAGTGATACAGTGAAGATTTTGGGCAGCTAAATTTTAAACCTATGAATAAAAAACGAGATGTTTGATAAGGCTTTGGTTCAGTAAAAATTATTTTCAGTACAATAACACTTTTATCAGTAAACTCTTGTATCCACACAAGTCGGCCGGGTGAGAATTTAATCAGTGTATTATTCCTTATTGAATTTAATAGCTGTAGAAGGCAGGGACACAGAAATACCTTTACTGTGTATGTGTGTATTTATGTATACTATACAGATGCACGTGTACTAATCTCCCTACTCAAATTCATGGTAGATAAATTAAATGATAATTATTAAAACAGATTGAAGATTAATATTTCACATAGAAAAAAATGTTCTTATATAGAAGTTTTTTTATATGAAAAAGTAAAATAAAGCACTGTTTTTACAACTGAAGAAATAAATTTGAAACTAGACCTTGTTGCCGTGATACAGGAGCCTCAGTCGATAACCAGCCTGTTGTCTGGAAGAGCCATCGTTACTTGAGCCGTCATCACTGTCATCCCATCGTTGGAGGCCAACTCCACTGTCAGACATGGTGGGGGGAGAGGGGGGAGATAGAGATGGTGCTGTATGAAAGGTGTCTGGTGAGCTGTGCATGTCTGGCACTTTAGACACTAGGTCTAGGCTTAGCCTACAACAAATAAGAAACGAATCTGAAATCATTTTCTACATGAACTGCAGGTTTTGAATAGCAATTATTGATAGTACATTTATTAATAACAGCTATACAATATTTATTTGTTATGATAATCATTAAACCCTAATACTGTTGGTGAGTAACATTGCATGATCATTCAAGCTTCTTTAAATATTTCCAGTTGGAGGTAGCCATGGGGTAAAGTGCACATGTGTATAATACTCCAATAGAATCCTACAATCTCCAACATAGTGCTAAAACAGTTAATAATTTATCTCAAGAGATGTGTAACTAGACATTTTTTTTTAGAGAGGGTTTGTGATTCCCATAAACAAAGAGAACCAATAAAGTATCTAGGATATATTTATAGCAGATGGATACATTAATAATAATCAATCAATGCCAGACATTTTCCTTGAATGATACTCATTTAAGCATTAGTTGCTAACTAGCAATTCTACTTTATGGAGTGGGTTAGGTAATTATCGTGACTAACCTTCATATTGCCCCTGGCTGCGACTTAATGATGTTGGTTTTGACTGATCGAGTCGTATATATCCTAGTTTGAACTGCTATTTCCCTTGAGTATGCCTTAGGCAATACTAATTTATGTATCTCAGAATGCCAAATACCCATAGTTATTCTGTCTAGCTACTTTATGTACATATTTAAAAAGTTACAACATTTTTAAACATTAAAAATAGAGATGGATTGGTTCCATTTTTTTTTTCCGGTTCCGGTTCGGTTCTTTACTGAAATCGGTTCTCGGTTCTGAGTACTTTTTGAGAAAGTCTTAGAAAATTTGTCCAATACCTTTACGCCAGTGAATCAACAAATTATGTGGAATTAGTTAATGATGGAGTATCAGATGAGGGAGATAAAGGTAGTTGGACATTTGCCATCATTACGTGAAAAATAATAATCATGTGGAATTAGTCAGTAAAAACAGAGCATAGTACTTTGGTGATTTGTTCAATATGAAGTAAAATACACCCTACAAATCTATAAAATGACATACAATATTTCCAATAACTAGAGATTTGGTAACATTTGATTTATTCTCAGGGTATGATTCTTTACATTTTTTGAACAAAGAAAGTATTTACTTTAAATTAAAAAAGGTATACAATTTAGCTAAATGAAATATAATGCTCAAATTAGTATGCAATTTAAATTTACCTTGAGGAAATTACAAAACTTGTAAGCCTACAGAAAATTAAAAAATAACCCGCCATTTTAGGTCTGGTTTAGTAATAAAACTTATTCAAAAACAAATCACAACAATTGATTGAAATGACCACAACTAAATTTAAGAGGTGGATGTAATTGTATAAGTTCAAAAATAAACATCAAAAACAAAAAATAATATAATTAATTTTAAAAAATATATTTTTATTAAATATTGAAAGAAACTATTTTTATCAACTATTGGTTATTTTCTCAATTGGTGATGATACTGAATTAAGAAAATATAAATGCAACTCACATTCATAAAAAACTATACTGCCAATAATACCATAAGTGTTTTTAGAAAAATACATTTTTTTTTAAATTTAAGATATAATAAACTTTTTTGGGTCACTAAATGTAAAGTAAATGCAATTTAAAACATTAATCCAATTTAAGACTTTGTAAAAGAAAAAAAGAAATTAAAATATAACTATTTGAAAATAAAAATGCTAAAACACATTTTGTTTAGTTTTGATACAATATTAAGAAAATTTACAAGTCTAATTAAATAAACTCTAATATCTAAAGTTTGTCATAAAAACCTTTTATTTTTCAAAATACACAATAAAACTAGAAGCATAATTGATTTCAGAATGTTAGACAAGTTGTAAACAGAATGGAATGTTTCCAAAGGTGTTTTTTATCAGGTAGGAAATGATAAGAAAAGGTCAAGATAAATAAGGGTGGAGCTCAGGCAAAGGAGGAATAGACTCTGGGCTCTTGAAAAAAAAATGAATGGCTTTAATTCACTGCCTTTTTGTGTGAATTCCTATTCATTAATGTTATCTGCCTCTTTTATCTGATAAGGAAGTGGTCAGACTATCTGTGAATATTTTATGACTTCCATATTTTGTTTATCTCATAGCCAAATCACGTATTGATAAGGAAGTGGCCTTCTACAGGCAAATATTTTTTATAAAGATATATTGTTTATCTTATGGCCGGATGTCATTTGATTGTTTTGTTTTCAGCACTTTACACATCTCAAACATTTCTGGTTTGAAAGCTATCTCCCCATTTATTTTTCTAGAACCGGAACCGCAGAACCGAGATTTTCCCATTCTCGGTTCTGGTTCTTTTGTCAAAAACCGACAGAACCGAGAACCGACTTTAGGGACCGACCCATCCCTAATTAAAACCCTTTGCACACGGTAAACGTCTATGGATGCAACCTTTGTATTTGAATATAACGCAGCAAATGGCTGTAGACAATACTATATTTGTTGCCCATGCAAATGTTCTTTTATTCGTTAACACAACAAAGTATTTTATCTTAGTTATAAAATTAGAAAATGTTGCTATATTTACTTGAAATCTAATTTGGCTAAAAAGAGTAAAATGCCCAAAAGCACACATATGATTATATTTTTGAGTTACAATAATTTATAATGAGAAACTAAAACTATATCAGTTTTCATTTAGAAATATTTGTACTTTTTTACAATTGCACCCTATACAAGGTTTAGCTCCAATTTAATTCAACACTCAAAGGGTTAATACATATTTCAATAGCAAATATGATCAATGTTGACAGGTCAATGACAACCCACATAGTTTTAGTTTTACATTATCTACCAACTAACGATAGTACACCTTAAATTTTATTTTTTTTCACAGAACGTTTGTACTGCCAGCACAGCCTTTTTTATTCTGGTATTTAGATGATTACTTGCTAATAACTAACTGATAATCTCAACTCCTGTTTGTAACTACCTTACATTATCTTGCTTTCTTAACTAATTTAATATTTTGATAATTTTCTACTAATCTTAACCTCTTTTATTATTTTTTTTCAAAGTTATTTGCAACCAAACAATTTAATTTTTATATATTTAAGGTTAACTATTTAATATCATATATCCAACCACATTTTTGTCAAAGTATATACGAAATATAATTACAACAACAGCTGAACCTAAAAATAATGCATGCAATTTTAAGTGCCATTATCATATAATTACAATGATTGCATCAACATTGCAACACTTCCGCATCTCAATATAACAGAGCTTGGTTTAATCTGATTAAACTTCTGCTACAAATAGTATTTTGTTTTGTTCCAGCTCATTGCGGTTGGGACCCCTGCTATTTTTACTATACATAAATGACCTTCCAAGTGCTATTAAAACCAAATCCTTTTTGTATGCAGACGATATAACATTCTTAAACAGTAATACAAACTTTAACACTTTACAAGACATTGTACATGAAACACTTGATGAAGCATCTTTGTGGTTTAGGACAAATGGTCTTTTATTAAATGAAACTAAAACCCAAAATATCATGTTCAGTTTAAGACAGTCCTGCAAATAACTTACCTAATGATTTCCTTCCCAGTGTTAAATTTCTAGGTATTCATATTGATTGTAACTTATCATGGAACTCTCACGTTGAGTATATTTCTAAAAGATTATCTAGAGTAATCTTTTTACTTAAACACTTAATGGACAGTGTCCCGGAAAGTTATGTAAAAACCGCATACTATGCTTTTTTTCAATCTATAATTAGATACAGACTTATAATATGGGGCTTTAGTACTAAAGTTAGTGACATTCTTATTTTACAAAAGAAGGCCATTAGACTGATAAGTAAAGCACAACCATTGGACCACTGCAAACCACTTTTCATTGAGCTCGAGTTTCAAACTGTTATAATTTTGTATATTTTTGATTTAATGTCATACATTTAAAAAAATAGCCCATCCCTCATTCTTAGCAGCAGCATTCACAGCTATAATACTAGAAATAAAAACAATATTGCCATAGTTTTGCAGACTGAGTAGAACCCAACACAGTCATGTTTTTATTTCCCAGAAGATTTATAATAAATTAAAAGATCTAGTTAATAAATACCCGACAACACTTTTTAAAATCAAACTGTATAACTGGTTGCTAAAAAATCCATTTTATGAACTAGGGGAGTTTTTCAGTATGCAAGATATTAGTTTCTAGATTGTTGGACCTGTACTTTAGAATCATACCTGTTATGTAAATTACTGTTTACGTAAATGACCTTTTGTTAACCATGTTTGTCATTCTAGGTTGAATAATGTATATGTGCAATAAGATTGTTTTGTTTTGACTATGTCTGTTAGATGTATATGTGACTGTGTCAATACTTTATGTAAAACAACAATAAAGATTATTTATTTATTATTTATTTATTTATTGAAACCATTGCCATTAAAATTTGCACAATCTGAGGGTTTCCAACATTTAATGCTACAATATTAGGGGTTCCAACTATACGGCAATACTTGTGGGCCAAAACAGCTGATTTTGCTATAGATTCAAAAAGTGATTATTAAGGTTTTATATTTCTGACACTTAAAAATGCATACATTGTTTTTGGGTTACGTTGTTGTATATTATACTACTATTAACAACATATTGTTGCTAAGTAAGTCCTACTAAACAGTTATCTAATTTAAAAACAAGTAAGAACAAATTTCAACTATAAAAAACATTTTTTTATCTCTAATATAAATGTTACGACTCTTCATTATTACTTTATTTCCTTCATCCCAACACAGTAGTTGGTAAATTACACATCATTATCTCTCAATACATACCATCTATGACAAAAATAATTAACACACTTGATAACACTCCCATCCATTCTACACAATAACACTGAACCTGATCTTAAGTACACCAATCTTTGAATCGTTGGTTGGTCAAGAACATGTATACAAACTTACATTTGTTTTTTCTTTGAAATATCGTCAAAGATATTGTTTGATGTAAGCTCATTTTCAGTAACCTGAAAGGAAAAAAACACTTATCAATAATAATTTATTTTCTTCATATTAAATAGTTAAATCAATTTAAATTGTCTTTACTGGCGGTGAAAACGTTTTCATGGTTTAGAACTAAAAAGAATTTTCATTTGAACTTATGAATTTAAATAAATCTAGTTTTTCAAAAAGATATGTTTTATTAAAAATGTTAAGTGAATTTCTTGTCCCATTAGTGAAATAAGTATGGATGAAATTTTGAAATTAATAAGATAAAAACCACACCGACAAATATTAATAGAGATGTAGTGTCTTTAATGATTTTTTTTTTTTGGGAGAAAGTATTTAATGTGTTTGTATACTGAAGTACTAATTGGAATTATAAAGACTTTACTTATATTTAGAACCACCATTTATTTTATAAAACAAATTAACAAAATTATTTTGTACTGGATCTTTATGGTCACCTTAAATGTGAGGTAGTTGTCAATTTATTATTTTAATAAATATGATTTTCTCCCTCTCCCTCTCCCCCTCTCTCTCTCTCTCTCTCTCTCTCTCTCTCTCTCTCTCTCTCTCTCTCCCCCCTCTATATTAAAGTGGTATGGCTTTTGTATGAGGGAAACTTATCTCAGTCTAAGCATCTTATTTTTACAAAAGAGAAGATTTTTATCTCAATTTTGTTTACTTAAAACCTAAGATGATATAATGGAATTTATCCTCATCTGCTTGTTTCATAAGAGGACTAGAGAAAGTTTTTATCTCTAGTTCGTTTATAATTGGAGATTGGAAATCTCCAACGAATATTTACCATGATTAATGCTCATGAATAAATAATTTAAAACCATAATACTAACTACTAATAATTGTAAGTCGTGCTTTGATATCAAATAGGCTGATTATAAGATGGTACTACTTACTTTGTGTGATATTTTATAAATGGTATATTCCATAAACAGATATATGAGTGAGGATGAGTTGCTACATGAGACTATATAGTATTTAGATGATATTTATTCTAAAAGTATATCTCTGTTTAGAAATATTAACACAACAACACAATGACTAACGTTGTTTCTCTTCAGAGGGGAAGAAGTTACGTCCTGGGAATGAGTAGAACTAGGAGTGCCATGAGGGGCTGGGGGTGTGGTTGACATGTTCTGACCAGATGGTACAGTGAGGTCCACCCAGCACACACCTTCACTCACCTTCTCTGCCTGTAAATATTAGAATTTACATACTCGAGGGAAAGAAATAATAATAATAGAGTTTAATAAATATTGATACAAAGTACGTAAATATTGAAATATATTTTAGTACCATAACATTCACCAACAACAAGAAATTCTTTTAATAGATTGATCACTTTATTATTATTATTATTATTTTCTTTTTACATGAGTGATAAAAAAACACAGAAACAACAATTTAAATAAATAAGTGGGAGTAAGAGTTTTCTAGAAAGTTTAATGAAAATATTCAACAAATATATAATTTAGAATTAAATATATTTTATAACTTGCTCAATCAAATCACTGTTGTTACAAAAAGACAGTTGTCAAAGTGACTTTGTAATTTTAGAATGAAGTAAGCTTTTATAAACATGAGTAGATTAAATGATATATTTAAAATATATTATGAAATTTTATCAGAAAATCAATTGTTGCATAGCTTGAAAACAGGTTTTTATGAATAACAAACAATTGGTCATAAACCCAAAGTAAATGGCGTGTAGAAGAGAGAGAATGTTTACTTTTCCCACCACAGTTTCCCCTCCATCGGCAGTAAGCTGCAAGGTACAGTCACGTACAAAACATATTAAATCAATGATGGAAAGATATTTTAACTTAGTTTAGAACAAATTTAATTATGTTGTTGAAACTGGCAATTACTCTATCATTTAAATCATCAAGAATACTTCAATACAACTCAACTGATTAAACAACACAACAGCTGATCCAATGTAAACACTATGGCAAGTGGGGTCATTGTTGTTATGACAGAGCCCATGCTTCTAGCTGTCACTGTACAAAGAATATATGACAGTGTGTGGTGGGGTCAGAATCTGTTGCGCATGTGCTGTTCGCAGGCCATTAACCATGGATCGGATACTCCCTTGCAATATAAAAATTTCATATCATTTGTCATGAATTCAACAAGATTTTACTAATGGGCTTACAAAATATATACACACTATCAGTAATTTTGGTATCTTAGATGGAGGGTTATGAATGGGTCTTCTATCTTCCTCATCTAAATGTAATGTAAAACTACTTACATTGTAAAAACACAAACATTCATCTGTTGACAAAATATGAATGTTCTATTAAGATAAAAAAAAGGTTTATATTAAACATATATTGAACATTATTCCAGTCTTTTGAAAACTACACAATAAAGTTCTAAAACAGTTCTATTTTTTTAAATCAAATATAAATTTCACTGTAGCCAAAATCTAATGACATTTCTAATTGTCTTATTGATAAAAATGTGCCAGTACAATTTTGAATGCATTCAAACCAAAACCTGCAGCAATGACATATATTGCAAAATTTGGAGTTATAATAAGAGAAGATGTGTGTTTATCCTTAAAAGCATTTTTTATCCACTATGGGTTTGCTAGACCTGTCAAATCTTCAATATGGCCCCACTAACTGTCACTTTTCAGAGATCCTGTATGGCCTTACTTGCAACCTTGCAGATACCGGGGCACACAACATCCCCGCTGGCATCACCCCCACAGGCAATCAATCACCTACTTCATGATGCTGCCTGTCCCTCTCGACATGAACAAGGAGTTGTACTTATGAGCCCTGGAGAAAGAAGAAGAAGACCAAGAAAAAGACTGAGAGGAAGATGAGAAAACCAAATGTGGAAGGATGTAGAAATAAGAGGAATGCATAAAAACAAATGAAGGAAGAGGAAACCTGGAGGGATATACGAAATGAAGGGGACTGTGTAGAACAACCTGTGAAAATATAAACGTCAACAGATGATGATGAATAGGAGAAGACATTTTACATGTCCCTTTATTACAATTGTTAATGAGGGTACCTTTTTGTGAATTGTCATTGTTTGTACAGTGAAGGTGACAAAAAAAGATTGGTTTTGAGTTCAGGAAACTAGATGTTTATGCTTTAAATTAATACAATTATATTTCTAAAATATATCAAATATTTTTTCGTGTTGCAGTAGTTTTCGAAAATTCAAATCATAAAATGGACAAATTACAATGAAGTGCACTAGGAATTACAAAAAAGCAACATTAGACCATTGTTCAGTGATCAAAAATCTCAGAAAAATATGCATAAAAGACTCAGGGTTTGCTGCCAGCATCAGATCATGTGAAGTTTTAATAAGTATTTTTATTAGTGTTTTAGTTTCCTTTTGTATTTGAATTTTGATAGTAAACACATTGACTACATTCTGAAAGACTACATAATTGCGTATCTTAATGATTAACCACGAAACACTATCACTTAGTATAGTCACCTCTCCTAAAAAAATAGTGGGAACAGAAAACAAACTATTCTTGAATACTAAAATTGGCACAACAAGCGGCGCGGTGAGTGACATAACGTTCTCAGGCAATAGCTAAACTAAACTCATACTAAATCATGCATTTGAAACAGAAGCGCTAAGTAAATCAACATAGGCCAACAGGTGTGCCACTAACGCTCTACGTACAGGCTACATTGATCAATGTAGTGCTGCTATGGCGCCCCTGGCGGTGCACATGGAACAATGCACCGCCCGCCCTTGAAATGTATTTATTCAGGGTGAGGCTAGCCGTTGAGTTGCTCGTCGCTTGTTGTGGCAGTCTTGGTGTATGTTTTGGTGTATTTCATTTTCGGATACCGCTATATTTGTGTGAGGGGTGTCTGTACTATGTGATAGTGTTTTGTACTCAGCCTGGGGAGTGTGGAATTATGTTCTCTTTCAGCATTGAACATGTTAATTAGCGTTGGCCACATTCAACGTGTTAATAATAAGTACAATCTTTTAAAGTTAAATGTATTTTATTCATTCATTCATTCATTATCTCAGATTGTGAGTCACCTGATCCACTGCATCCTATACACCCTATAGTTCCAGTTTCTCACGTTAGACCATTTTCCCTTACAAAGAGAAGGAGCTCAACACTGCCAATGGTATGTTTAGATATGGTTCTCCCAAACACCTCTGCCTCAATGTAATGAGGCATCGCACTCACACCACAGTACCTAGCATAGCCTGTCCTTGATAAGCCCCAGCTGCTGGAGGTGCCTTCTCAATGTGTTATGGCTAGTCATCAAGCCTACATAAAGCCTTACCTCTAACTAGAACAACAAACGGTAGGTAAATGCAACGATTGCGGCGACTGTAATGTACAAAGATAAATCAGCTATTTAATTATTAACTATTAACATAAGCTTTCATTGGTAACCAAATCTACCAATCACATGTAAGCCTCCACTTAAACTGTAAGTAGGCTATATACCACTAATCCGCTTGAATTAAAGCCACAATAATAAAAACAAGTAATTTCGTGTTTATTTTGTTTCAGTTGGCTGCCACTTCGGCCCGTATGACACCATGCTAGATGCGTGTGATACGTACCATCTTTTCTTGTTACCATACCTTAGATCTACCCTTCATCAGCAATCTCCTAATATGAACACAGCTAAGATCTTTGATAAATCATGTATAACCCTGGAATGGTAAGCAGTCGTAAATTTTACGACTCACTTTAAATAATTTTCGATAATGACGTCATTTATGCGTTGGCAACCCTGTCCGTCCAGGAGATCTCCTCCCTACGCCTGCCAAGGTCAGTGTCGTCTTGACAGCCGTCCCCTGCACATCGTTTGTGATATATTGACGGTCAGTCATAAGATATACGAGTGCTTACCAACAAAGTTACTTTATACGTGTTGTTTCAAATATTGTTTTACGTTTGTTTATGTGTTAAATATCGTTATTTTCAAGCTAATTTTGCGTTATTGTTTTGTGTAAATAGTTATAGACGTTGTACATGTGCAAATAGTTAATATTCTTTATGTGTAAGTGTGTAAATATTTGTAAATTTTGAAAATGGCTTTGAGGCCTTCTGAAATAGATCGAATTATTGACATTCCAAGCGATAGGTACTGTTCACTAGATAATGGATTAAGTGGTAGTGAATTAGATAATGGCATATTGTCTTATTCAGGTTCAGATAGTTATGAACCATCAAGTACAGACTCTCCAGAAGAGGAGGATTACGAAAACCAATCTAAACGTAAGAGTTGCCATAGTAGGACGTAAGAAGAGTACAACGGAGCTTTTGCAGTCTATGGAGACTTCAAATTCTCAAGCCCATGTGTCAAATTCTCCATTACAGGGGCCAGACAACTTGATGCAAGTTCCTGATTCATCCCACCGACCATGTTATATAAGGACCTTGTGACTCCCCATTTAGAAAGGAGACTCATGCTACCTACCATTCAGAGATCACTGAAATCTATGATCTCTGAAATCTTAAAAAAAGAGACTCTTCCAGATCATCCACCCATCAATAATACAAGAACAACTTGTAAAATATGTCCCACTAAGAAGAGGAGGATGACAACCAATCATTGCATTCACTGTCGTCAAGCTTACTGCAATGAGCACTGAGGAAATGTTTGCTGTAAATGCACTGATCATGACTAAAATTATGGCATTGAGATCTCAGACAATATAATAATGTTGGATATATAGTATTTTTTTTCAATGTCTCTCTACTATAGCCTTTTGATTTTTAAAGTTAATTGTTTTAAATATCATCTCAATTTAAGAAAATTTTTTTTCTTTTTAAGTCGTAAAAGTGTATGTTCTTATTTTTTCAATAATTTCACATTATTAAAATAAAAATTATTCAAAATGAGCATTGTAAAACTGTTTTTCATTATAATAAATAGTTAAAACAATTTTTTGTAGTTGTTTATTATTTGACTTCCTTACATAAAAAAATTTTCAAAAACATCGTAAAATGTACAAATGCTTACCAAGTGTGATTTTAACACTCCCAGCGTCACCTGTCGAAAAATCGACAGCAATCGCGGCGCCGCTGGTGATACCTGTCGATTTTTCGACAGCATGTAAGCGTTTAGAAAATACGATCTCATTTCGTCACTTTATATAGTAACATTATACTATATACTAATATCGTCACATTATATTACATATCAAACGACAGAGGAGATCATACTCTATTTCGTTGTCTTTGGTTTTCTACTGTTCTGTACAAGGAGAAAAAAATCAGCTGATTTATACTAAGCTCTAGTGTTGTTGTCAGTGTTTTGGTGAATGCGACGTAGTAAGTTGGGTTATTATTTGTTTACTTGTTATGTTTGTACAAAATGGGTGACGATTTACGTGATAAATCCAGTGATATAAGAGAGATATTAGTAGAAAATGATAGTGACAGTGGTAGTGACATTGTAGCTGAAGACTTTCCTTCCGATAGTTCTCTTCTGGACTTTTCATCGGGTAGTGATGACAACTACGTTCCTGACTTGGACGATTTAGAGACTTCAGATGATAACGTAAGTCCTACTGATGATGATACACCCATAGACCGTGGGCCCTCTACCTCTACTCATATACCTATACCTAGGCCTAGACAAAATAGACGAAATTTATTGTGGATAAGAGTATACCCTCCTGAACCAGAGGAGGACATAGACCCAGGACAAAGCAACCTGTATATAGTTCAGTTTTTTTAGTGTAATTTTTCTTTTGTAAACAATAAGCTATATAATGTATATATTTTCTTTTTGTGTATAACATTTTGGACAAAACCTATATCTTGGATTTTCTTTTAATTGATTTTTGGATTTCATCATCATGGTGTCAATATAGAAAAAATTTCAAATTTTGGATACTTCTGCATATAATCATGGAGAACATACACAATATACAAGGTATGTAAACAAAACTATTTTTCTAAGATTGCCTAGGTCTTCTAGTTTCCATTGATATATAACACTTGATATTTTCAATTGTTTATGTATATGTTATACATTTTTATGTATAACTCTGCGAAGTACCTAAAAAGGGGCCGACATTAAAGGGTGAAGTAATGGACGCTGGGAGGGTTAAATAAGCTTACCATTCTAGGGTTAAAATAAAAAAATTATATTTCAATTTACCTGATTTGAGTATAATAAATGAATATGACAGATAATTAAAATTGTATCATTCTGCTTTTGTTAAAACAATTATTGTTTCAAATATAACCACTTCATTTAATAAATGTAAGTATGGCATCTAATTATAAAATGATATATCATGGCAATTTTACTCACACCACCATCTTCTGAAGATTTCTCTAATTCTTTGTCAATTTCCTTAATTTTCATTTCCCTCTCACTAACAGATTTAGCTCGGTTTTCAAACTCAGTTTCCAATTTATTTATAGCTTCTTTCTGAAAAAAAAAAAAAATAACAAGCAATTGTTACAACTACATTAACATCTTTACTATAGAAAATTCTATGAATATAATTTATATAAGGACTTCAACTAAGAATTTAGGCTAACTATCTAACTACTAGTTAGTTCAGGCTAGAAACTGATATTACACAGTACAATGCAAATAGATGTTATAAAGAAAGGAATTGACCCATAAGTTTAAACTAAAATGAAATAAAGAAAAATGTGTAAAATTGGAGAAGAGTTTGTTACGAAAGACAATTTTTTAAATATTTGATATCAGAGGTAGCATGGCTTAGTATTGAATAAAGAAATTAATATCAAAGAACTAAAAATAAATTATGATAAAATTAGTTGTACTCGAGCAAGACAATGATAAAATTAGAAGCTTAACTGTGCCACATTTTGCCACAAAGAACTAAACAGTCATGCTAAGCTGAAAGTTAACAACGTCATCTTAAGACTGGACTTTCTGCAGCAATAGTTGGACCATGGATAACTCACAATATCACTCATGATTTTTGAAAATAAGGTCTTAAAAAACAAAGCTTACAGAAACAGACGACTGAAATATGGCCAGGAAATTCAAAGAACATGTCAACAGCAAGAAGTAATAGAATTATATCGACTGGATGAAGAAAGAATGATAAAACAAATCTGAGGAAAAAATTGTGCATAGCATGCCGACTAAACAAACATTGAAAATTTAATGTTATAAGATGAAACAAACACTCCAGTAAATATTTTTTTTTATTTCGTTAGACCTGTTGGTAACATTGGAAGAATGAAACATTGGAAAACCAAATATGAATCATACTGAGAAAACAAAAGCTATGGAAAAATATTCTGAAGACAGATTGGTGAGGCAAAATATCACCTTGTGCATTCATAACCACGGGTGTTACTATTCCCACTAGCATGGTGGATGTATACTTAGTTACACCCATTGATATCGCCTTTATGACTAAACTGTAGTAATCTGCTGCTTCCAGCCGACAGCATTTAAGCTATTCTCATTCATTTTGTAAGTTTATTCTACTGTATAAAATGATGTTGTGAATATGTTTGTTCGTCTTCATTATCTTCTACACAAATACACTGTGCAAAGTTTTATGTGGCAGTTACAATAGAAACTTCTAAAATTATTCAATATTTTATATTTGACTTTGTGGCTTTTTTAACTAAGCTACAGTATGTGTCGTACACCAAAGAAATCCTAAACTAGCTTTGCCTCAGTTTTTGTATGTCACTGATTAATACTTGTTGTCTTCACATTTTATGAGAAAACGGGGATATCTCTTTAATGAAACAGCTAAATTTTGTATTTGTGTGACAAAACTATAGGCGTTTTAAATTTTAAGTGTTCACCTTAGGATTCTGTTTCCATGGTCCGCAAAGTTACCATGTTATTTCTTTGGGTGTTGTTTTTTTCTAGTGAATTTTATTTTATTTAAATTCATCATATATTAAGCAATTTTACGTTTAGTTTATGACAGTTTATCACAGGAATACTGGAATTAAAAATGTAACTAAAAGTAAAAACAATAACTCTTTCCTATTTTTACTGTACACTGTAACCATAATTTTTTTTCTTCGATTAGATTCCTATTATTCACTTCAACAAATTCACAACTATGAAAAATTTACGGGTAGATCCAATTAATTAAATTGCAACATATCCTTGCTTGTGTATATTGATAATTTTACAACATTTCAATTAGTCTCATTTTTTTTATTTTTTCAAATGGAATAATCTTTGAAAATGACGACTCATGCCCACGCTCAGATGTTTATTTATGTGGGCATTATTTTGTTCTCCATTATTAAATGAATTTGTTAAGTTAGGAATTTATGTTTGTAAATAGAAGTGCATTATTTCTTTGTAAATTATTTCTTTTTGTATGAAAATTGGAGGAACAAACTTATTTTGATTTGATTTGAAAAACTACCTAAATTGTGTAATTAATTATGTGGCTAAGAGGCCACATAGCTAGGACACATAAATCCTAGCCTCCCTTATTGTTCAAAATACTTTTAATAATTTTATTGCATTTTTTAAACTAAATTTAGTCTTATAGCTTATAAATAATCTTTTTCTGGTTGTATAATGTCTATAAGTTATGATATTAAAATAAAATAACATTATCTTAACCAGTTAATTATCCTTTTTACTCTAAAGAACATTTAAAACAAGCTTACATGATGGTTAATAATTTCTCCAACAATGCCTTCCTTCAAAGTAGAAGATAGGGAGCTCCATGTACTGGCAGAATCTGACAGTGGGGAAGAGGGCATAGATGATCCCTGCAAACTTGCGGGTACAGTCAAGTCCATCCAACATAGACCTTCACAAAATTTCTCTGCAGCAAGAACCTTTATGAAAAAAATAATAGGGTTTTCTTAGCTAAATCATTTGCTTTCAATAAATTATTATTTAAACAATTTAGTATTACAGTACACCCTCACTGATCCAGCTCAATGTAGTAGGTCGTAGTTCGGATTTAAGGAAAACCAAACGAATGAGAGGCCATTTTTAAAGTAGCACTTTGGGTAGTAATAAATCCCTGAAAATAGTAGGTAGAATACTATATTTAAAGTTATTCAGCCAAACTGCTCTGCCTGTTAGCTTAGCAATTTTGTAGTTTATCGAAAGTAAACCATTTTGTAATGAACACTGTTTTACGAGGTGTGACTAGAAAAAACCAGACAGAGGCTGAAAATAAAATTTCCTTACAAATATTTACAATATGATGTTATCTCCTTCAATGTACTCCCCTCCTCGTTCTCTACACCGCTCCATGCAAGTTTTTCAGTGGGTGTAGCTCTGCTGGAGATCATTTTCTATAAGCCCGTTCATAACTTCCGTCGCTTTTTATTTTATTGTTTCAACAGTCTCAAATCTCATCCCTTTCAATGCTGACTAGACTTAAGGAAACAAAAAAGCCACAGGGGGCCAAGTCAGGTGAGTATGGTGGATGGTCTAACACAGGAATGTTGAACCACTCAATCATCACCATATACTTTTTGTAATAATAAAAATGTTTCACTTGCAGATTTCTCAAGTTTACATGCTGTTCTTTCTGGACACTCAACATTTTTCCGAAGTAGCCTACATAACAAAATGTTATATGCTTACAGCTGACACTACAGGCGGAATGAGTGCGGGAAAGAGTTAAAACTCAAGCAGCGAGTGAAGGGAGAGTCACGTGACCAGCCATACAATATTCAGCCATATTGCATTAGTTCTGTGGCTACGGCAATACTAGTCCGGTTTATTTCTAGCCAAACCTCATATATATAAGGATTTTGTGATGATCTGTTTGTGACGGAACTCGTTTTAAATGGCAATTCCAGTACCCTGCAAAAATGGCAAAATCATAGCCCTGCACCTGATTTTATTTTCGTAGGAGCCGATGGAACGTTGATCTTAATCTTTCGTTTTGAGTCTTGATTTCCCCCAAAATTGATCTCAAACATATCCTTCCAATTTAGTTGTGTTGTATTTAGATTGAATGTAAGAAAACAACTTGTCAGTGACACTCAAAAACTATTTGCATTTGAGTTTTGAATTGTTTATAATTTGTAACTTTGTAATTCTAACCTGTTTTATTTTTTTTTTTTTTTTTTTATTTTGATAAATTATGAATTGTACAATGAAATGACAAAATTTTTCAGGACTATTTTTAGGCTGAATACATTAGGTCAACCGAGGACAAGTCAAGCGAGGTTAGACTGTATTAGTGTTTAAAGATTAAATTCTTAAGTCATGTAATTGTAAGTATATATTACTTACTGTACTCCGACAAGCAGCTCAACACGTGGATAATAAATAAAGTATGGGCTTAATGAGCAGACTTGAATACCAATTAAATATAAATTTACAACAATTAATGTCCCAAAAAGTGAAAATTCAGGACATCTCCTAAGTTTCAGAAAGATACATTCATGTTTAGTTCAGTTCTCAAACACTGTATTTGAATACATTATCTGATTTGTACTAATTGGAAATGTACAATAAATTCATGTTCAAATTAATAAATCAACACACCTTCGAAATGGAGCTATGGTTGTACATTTAATAACATTCAAATAATATATTTTTGCAACTTTTATTAAGTCTTTAATCCTAGATCACTAGTACATTTATACAGTTAAATCTGAATGTCATGCTGAAATTCATGCTGTCAGATGAATTAACGTTTTTTATTCTGTTATACTAGAATATTACTTGGAAAGAATTGTTTGCATATGTCCATAAGTTTGTTGCCTAATTTCTTCTAATTTTCATGAATTTGCAAAATATTGATTGCCAATAGACTTGATTGATTTTAAATTAAGAAATCATTAAAAAATAAATTGCTTTTAATCTCTAACCTCTAAGTATAACCACTAGCATAAAGCAAATGAATAATCATTTTTCCCCATCTAAAACCTTCCAATAGTTGCTTTTTAACACACTATATACAATCTCCTCATAGTATTCAGCCTTAATCAAAGAATATAACAGACTTAAAGCAATAAAATAGATTTTTAACATAATACTTACACTAAGAGGTTTAATACTAGGATCGGTTAAAATGGTGTTATTATTTACGGATAGCACTTCCTGTATTTTCCTTGTGACAAATTCCTTAAATTCCTTCTTTTTTGAATGAATACACTGTTGAACCTCAGCCATTGCTTTACGCTCTACAGAAATCTAAAGAAAACAGAACAAACATAATAAAAACAAAACTAAAAAGTAATGTAAGAAACAGAAAAATGAAACTAAAATGAAAAAAACTGAAAATTAATTATTTTAAAAACCTAGTATATATTGTTAGAATTATTAAGAAGTTTTCATTATCAACGCAATGCTATACATTTTGATTTGCATTTATTAGTTTATTCAAAATTCGGAATAATACTCAGTACATATCAAAGATAAAAATTTTTTTAGATTATCTGGCCTGGTTTGAAACCTATCAATAAAACAATTGTAGAAAGGAATCACTCTTAGGTTCTGGCTATTCATTTGTCTTTGGAACATTGATTGATGACATTTTCTACAGATCAGTTGACCTTGATTTGTAAAAAAGGCTATAAACACGTATACATACTCATTGGCAGTTCATAATCAACCCCATATCTTAACTATCAGCACTTAAGTAAAAGAAATTTTTGGGTAGATGCTTCAAACATACAAGAAATTGGGAGCTATCATTATTTAATACACAATAATATTCAATAAATCTACGTACAGCAGCAATCTCCTCATCTCTTTCACACTGCAGGAGCCGTCTGCTCTTGTCCAGCTCTGCCTCTCTAGTTCTCAGGGCAGCCTGTGTGTAGGCTTGATGATGCTCTAGCCACTGCCAGTCGGAGGCTAAGCGCCGACGTTGGGCCTCATACACCTCCTCCATCTGTTGACGCTCCTGGACAAGTATGTATGTACTGTTACTGACAAAGTTTAATGTATTGAATCAAAAAAAGAATTTATTGTACTAACAAAAATCTTTTGTACTCAAAGGGTTATCTATTTAAATCTCCTCTACTTGTAAACCAGTAGAGTGCTGATGTTTTCCCACCGCCTCAGTGTTCTAACGTCTGAGCTCGCAACAACTTCATTGTTGCTAGCTGTCATTTTTCTTGTAATGACAGTTCAACGCTAGTAGTCATTTTGCTTGTAATGACAGGACAAAGCTAGCAGTCATTTTGCTTGTAATGACAGGGCAACGCTAGCAGTCATTTTGCTTGTAATGACAGGACAACGCTAGCAGTCATAATATTTTTCTATATTTTATGAATAGTATATAAAGTTCTTTGACTTATCTGAAACTAATACCCCAGTTAATACCTACATCAATCTCATTTAACCCTTCTAATTCCATTATCCAGGTGTCCCTAGTCTATTATAAGGGGCTTTTGTAAGCATTTACAAAAAATATTATATTATTACTAAAAAATGGAATACCACCCAAGTTTTTGTTATTGTTTTTAAGGTTTATGAATAGGCAATCAGAAAATAATGAAATATTATACTTTTTTATACACACAATTTACATTTGAGATATATATATCAATAAAAACATACAGCAACATTTTCATTTTTGTTACATTATAGCAAAATAACTAAAAATAGTTTAAACGTGAGAAACCTTTTATTTCTGTTTCAAATGCAGTCGTTTAGCTTAGTACCACAATTCATCACATTTATCTGAGAAATAAGAAAAAAATTGAAAAACTGTAAAGTTTCGCTTTATACTCATGCTTGATATATGTACTACTGTATTACTACAAATAAAAAATAAATCTAACATACTGTAAAATTATTAGGCCTACTAAGCTCCTTCAAAAGGTGAAATTGTGTATTTTACATCTTGAATATATGTCATAGTCAATTATTTATACTATTTAAAATGTTTAGTGGTGTATTCTATTCCAATCCATATTTGTTTTTACATAATGAAAATAGTTAAATTATTATACTACACAAAATAAGATATAAATCTACACAAAACTATTTACAAACAACAAACTTTTCAACTAATAACATAAGAATAATAACCAAAACACATAAATAAACAAACAACTCCTTCACTTGACTGACACCTGAACTGAGATCGGCAAGAGGAAAGCTGATGAATAAACTTTATTTTATCAAATATTCTCAACAGTCTGAGCTGCCAACGAATATAAAATAATAAGTTCAACTCTTTCTAGATTTTTTCTTGCACTAGAATTTTTCTTGCAAAAATAGCGCAACATATGGGCACTTATTTTGCAAAATTACCGATTTCCGGTGTAATTACGGGCGGGCGGGCAATTGCCCCCTCTGCCGGTTTCGTACAGCCGGTTTCGTACATCGTCTTTTTCGCAAAGTATGTGCGGGCGACAAATCGCCCGCTTTGTCCTAAAAGGGTTCATCTGAAAGAAAGTCCTTGACAAAGTCCTCAAGGTTGACTTTGAGATCATGAACTTTATCCTTATTATGACTAGTACAAACATCAGTCATTGATATGTTTATATAGCAATAATGAATTTTATGATATTGACTTTAACTAATTATTAAGTTAGTTTTGATATACAGTATTTGGCTTTGTTTTGATACAGTATTGTCAAGACAATAACATTCTTGATTCTTGAATAAACAGAGATACCATCACTGACTCTCCAGCAAGCCACTTTATCGGTATTTCACATTCTTTGCTGTGAGACCTTAAATCTGCTGCTCTTGCTTTGGATTATATAAAACAATGTCTCCCTTTGTTTTCAAAGAATTGATTGGGTATTAAAGCATGAATATGCTCTTACCAGCTAATGAGCCCAAGCTACTGAAGATAATTGACACTTTGAGCCAATGCCTTTGACAGGACTGGACGAAAAATCTGTCAAGTTTTGTACGATGGAACTCCTGCTACCACTCATGTGTATAGCTTATCTGTCACTTAATCATAGTCTTACTCTCCAAACTTGAAATAGCTACAATTATTTTCTTGCATAAATAAGGAAAAAGGTGTGATACGAGAAATTATAGACCAATATCTTTGATTTCAACTCTTCAAAGTTTATCGAAAGGATCGTTTTGTATAGGCTCCTTCAATACATAAACAACAATACTCTGCTTACTGGGAGACAACATGGATTCAGAAGAGGAAGGTCAACAAACATAAGACTGAAGGATCTGGTTGAAGAAATCAGCAACAACATGAGAGATGGCAAAAGCGTTGCAGGAATGTTCATGGACATAAGTAAACCCTTTGACTTTTCAGGCTAAGATCAATCCTCACGAAGTTAAACTCAGTGGATGGGTTCTTGTCCTGGAAAGAGTGTTGAATTTGATAAATAATCTAATTTCTAATTGGTAATGACTATGGTACTTGTAAATCTTAATGATATTTACTAAAGATATTTCTTCCCTTTTTTCCTTCTCACCATCCCTCCCTCCCCATCCTAACATATAAAGTATATTTTCCAGACTAACAAAAAGAGGAACACATGTTGTATGCGTTCACACGTACTGCTTTGTTCCCTTCACACTGCGTGTACAAAAATGGAAAATTCTGTAAAAAGTAATAAACCAAAAATAAAATTGTGTAGTTATTTATTTTATTTTAAAATTATTATCAGAGAACTGTAAATTTATCCAGACATGCCCTCTTTAAAAAAATCTTAGAAATCTACACTGAATAAAATCACTGAATAAAAAATAAAAAGTCTAGAGCATAAGCAAAAATATTTGTTAAGTATCATTTGTTCTGCCATTTTAGAAAGATGTAAATATGCTGAATATTTTATCCTAGTACTTTCGTCTTTAGTAGATTTATTTTCATGTCAAGCTTTACAGTTCTTACAGCAGCTTTAAAATGGTAGCTGTTAGCTAAATGCTGTCTAACCAATATCAATAAAAAATTACCTGTTCCAGTTGTTTTTGGGCAAGTTCCAAAGCCTCCCTTTTCAAACGTTGTTCTCTTTCCCAGTCTTGTTCCTTTTCAGCTTGTTCCAACTGTAATGAAATTAGTTTTCAAAAACTGGAATGCAAGTGTTTATGAACTTGATTAAGATTTATTTAAAGGTTGCAACATAAAATAAACTTTTATTTAGAACTATTAGTCTTAAAAGCTTGTATCAAAACATTTATTCTTAGCATGCCATTTTTATTGTATTACTGAACCTGTGAATTACAAATTTTAAATTTTTCTTGATTTGTAGCATTTTATTATTAATACTAAAATTCTAGCCACACAATTACTATAAATAAAACTTTACCGTATTTTAAACTCATGAAAAACATTATGCTGAAAAAATGTTATTTAAAGAGAAATGGGGGAGGTGATTTTTTTATGTTTTAAAATTATTTGCTCACTAATGTTAGTAAGGTCAATATGCAATGAATTAGTATAAAAGAAGAGATAGATCATCTGCAAATGAACATAACTTCACTAACACCTTGCAGTAGAGAATACATAATGTCAGAGTAGGTGTGGTTAAGTGGTAGAGAGGACTAAATAGTATTAACTTGGGCACAAAAATACAGGTTATTTTCATTTCATTAAGATAATTCATATTCACAAATATTCAGTTCCATTGGCACTTTCCTCAGTTGAATAGAGAGAGACTCAGAAAAGGTGTTCTCTACTGCAAGGTGTTAGTGGAATTGTCTTCTTAGGTAAGTTTGCTGATGCCCTATCTCTTTTTATACTAAATTGCTATTGAGTAACACTTTTATTGAAATTGGGGTTAGAGGAATGTTGAAAAATATCCAGACGAATGTCCTGTTTCAAACAAATTAATTAAAATTGGAGCAATAATGTTGTTATCGGGCCCCTTGATTGCTTGTATTTAAAATTTACTATAGGATGACTGAAATTATGTAGGAATGACCGGAACCCAAATAGCTCTGTGTTTCACTTGCCCGGCTGGTCTTCCTCCACCAAAAGGCAAACCTATGTGAGGATGGATTTGAAGTGGATGGATTGTCAACTTGAGTTCACACTGGGGAATTACAGTTAATGCCTAGAATTTTTATGGGAAATGTATTTGTAAATTTGATAAGACAAGTAATCTATGTCCCGGTTAGTAAATGAGTTAATGTTTAGGTAGCTGATAGTAGTTGTGTAAGTAATGTCTATTTGCTGAGTTGAAAGAGGTAGTTTAATTTGATTTAAGTCTTGGAATTCAATAGTTGATTATTGTTATTTTATCTCATATCACCTGACCATTCATACATTAACTAAAGAATGATAAAGTGTAATTGAATAATATCAACACTAATTATGTGCCTCCTTTGTGTCCAAATGATAGTTAAAAACAGTATCAATCGAAACATAAAAATTTTTTGTCAATTTCCTTTTCAAAAAGATGACTTCTAAAAAATGTTTACAGGGATTTTTGAGTAAAGTTAAAAAAAACCTTATAGTTTCCTCTGTCCTACTGTGCATGTTTTATTGATAAGATAATCGACAATAACTGCTGCATGCACTTTACTAATTAGTATTAATGTTTACATGCTATTCAAATGGTTTATTGTATTTTCTTTTAATGATGTAATGTAACTGGCTTTGGCTGTTTTACAGCATTGTAAAAATAAATAAATGGGTGGCCGGTTTATTTATTTTTTGTGTATGGTTGGCCGGGTGGGTCATCACCACTGAACGTGTATGGGTGGCCAGGTGGATCATCACCACTGTATGTGTATGGGTGGCTGGGTGGGTCATCAGCACTGTACGTGTATGGGTGACTGGGTGGGTCATCACCACTGTACGTGTATGGGTAGCCGGGTGGATCATCACCACTGTATGTGAATGGGTGGGCGGGTGGGTAACCACCACTGTACGTATATGGGTGGGCGGGTGGGAAATCACCACTGTACGTATATGGGTGGGGATGAGTCAATACCCCTATATGCCTAGTGGGGGCAGGTGGGTTGATACCACTGTATGTCTATGGGTGTGTGAGTTGTTATCAAAGTGAGTCTAGGGGAGTTGGGTGGGATCTGCCCAAGCTTACAAGATATTTTAAATAATTAAATGTTGACGCTCTTAATAATAACCAGCAACAAAAATAATAAACTATTTTTTTAATGAATTGAAAAGAGTTCCTGAACATACTAAGCATAATAAATGTTCATTTATATACTATCATGAACTGCTATCATTTGCATCATCATTGTTATATAGTAAAATTTGGATACTACATCACCTTTTTTATATAAAAGTAAATGAAAAAATCATTCAATTTACACTACCTTAAATGCCTCTCTTTCTTTTTTCAACTCAGCCCTCTCGTTTTGAAGTTTTTCCACTTTTCCAGTCTCTTCACTGCATCAGATAACACAAATAACAAATTACAATTTGAATTGAAACATAATTAATTAAATAGGACAACTAAAGTATTTTCATCTTGATAAAGTACTCCATCCTTAAAAGATTGTTCCATAATGATAACATTGGGTTGATTTTAGTAAATTAATAACAGTTTGTTTGTAAATAAATAAACATGTCTATTTTGAATGTTTGACATTATACTATAGATGCATTTTTAATCTTTTACTATGAGTTTAATCTTCAGCTGTTGAACAAAAATAAATTAAATGAACATGCTTGAAATAGGCTAAATAGGTGGCAAAGCAATTAGTGTGAGTGAGATTCTGTAATCAAATTTAATATTGTGATTTTACGTTATATAGTTAATCTACTATTTTTTGTATTGAATAGTTACATGCAGAGGCCGAAGGCCGAGGTGTATAGAGTGCAGGGAGCGTCGGGGTTTGCACGTCTCCCACAGGCCTTCAAAGTTAATACAGTATGCTTATGGTGAAAAATTGCTGTATTGAAAATGGTGAGAAGTAGTTTTCTTTTAGGTCTACTCCGACTTGCTTCAAAGACTGTCCTTGGGCCTTGTTGATTGTCATGGAAAAACAAACTCTTACCAGAAATTGGATCCTTTTTAACTGAAAGAGTATGTCAGTTGGAATTAATGGGATTCGAAGGATAAAAACAGATTCGCCTTTTCCACATCCAGTCAGAATAACCCCCTCAATTACATTTTTTTTCAGGGATTTAACAAATTATCTTGTTCCATTGCACAGTTTTGGTGGATGGAGGTTCCTCAGTAGCATAATAGGTGCTCCAACTTTTAAGTATAAGGTTGTGGTCGGGCATTCCTGGTGGATTTAGTGTATTAAGAAGTTCTATAGGATAGTTGACTGCATCTTCCATTTCAAAACAGAATTTCTTGTCTCACTTGAAAACTGTTGTAATAGCAGGTTTTTGGGAGTTGAAATGGCTCGTTCACTTAACCATGTTAAGCCTTAGTTTAAGATGTTTTTGTTGTCAGGGTAAACCATCTTAATTAGGCAATGTAAATCAGAGACTACTGTACAGTCATTTTGGTATACTATTTTTCCGTCATTTATTTTTCAAAAACGCAATCTCCTATTGCCAGCAGTATACCTGCAAACTCTCCTGTATTCTTATCTACTTTCAAGTGGACCCTCATGTTAAATATTAGTGATATTGCCTCATTCTTTTTCTAGAGGTATGAGGATTTAATGTAAGCCTTCACCTCGTCAGCTCGGGTTCCACGAAGCACAACAGGAAGGGTTTGCCTGAAGTCTCCGGCAAGTACAACAGTTGCACCCCCATGAGACTGTTGTTGTTTCATATATATTTTAAGGTTTTATCCAGAGCTTCAATGGCACCCTTGAGTAACATGGTACTCTTGTCCCACACTTTTAATCTACAATCTCTTAGAACTGTCATTAGCGAACTGTCTTAGCGAATAAGTCATGTCGCTTTGCTTTGAAATATTACATAATGGAGATTCGTTGTGGTTAAGGTTAAGTGGACATTTAAAGGTAGAATGGACAGTTTTCCCTCCTTCCAAAAGTGTGGCTGCAATTCCAGATTAAGCAACAGCAACTGCAATATTCTTCTCTGATCTGACTTTGGCAAGTAGTAAGTTTAGGAGAGAGGTTTTCCCAGTTCCTACGGTTGCGTCAAGGAAGAATAATTTACCAGTGTTGGAAGTTATTGATGAATTAACTATCTCGTACACCACACTTCCACTTCAGCACCTTATTAATAACTAAATTGTCTTCACAATAAAGTGATTGACTACAGCCCAGTTATTTTTATCATGGTCATAAGGGTGAAAAAAAGAGAAAACAAACCACAGCCAACTAACTATCAGTGCAACAAACTGTTTCACGTCCTAAAGTTATGCTATATTATAAGTCTATTCTTAACCCTTATCAAGCCGTAAGCACATATATATTGACTTTGCTCTAAACGCCGTAAACACATATACGTGTAATAAATAATTACAAAAATAATATTTTCGTAATAATGTTTCTAATTTAATCCGGTAGTGTGTTTGGGTTATGGGCGGTGACTCATGAGAGACACATTGTGCGACTTGTGACCTTTCGTTGGACTGTCAATCACTATGAGACTGGTTTTTGTCTGACAGTGTACATTTCGCAGCGTCGCCTAACGCCACAAGCGCATATACACGCAGCTACTGTCGAGCCGAGCGGTTGTCATTGTCCGACGCCTCACCTCTTTGAAACTGTGTATTTTGTTGCTTTTACCCTTACTTTAGTTTAATATATGTTAGTAATTTATTAGTTTTAAGTGTCGAAATGAATAATCAATAACCTTCCAGGATTTTGATTTTGTGGAAGGTGCTAAATACATTGTATTCAAGTGCTATATGTATTTATTTATTTTTTATTATATGTGTTATGTGCAGGCCTTGTCTGATTACATCAGTAAATGTATTCAATTATACATATTTTATTAATAGTAATAATACTTTGTATTGATTCATACTGTATAAGTGATCTATGCCTGAGGCTTACTTTCAAGTAAAAGTTTGCTTATTTACATATTCATGTTTAAGAAAAAAAGATAAAGTAGGCTAATAAAAGTTTCAAAATTTTATCATATATTTTATTTTTTTGTACAGAATAATAAAAAAATATAATTTTGATTTTTTTACAATAAATTAGCGCTCAATGGAAAAAAGGCATTGTATAAATGGCGCTTTAAGGGTTAATATATTTTAATAGATTGGTTATTTTCACATAATTAGGTGGAAAATTATTAATTTTGTTTAATAAATAACAGATATATGAATTATTTAATGGCACAGTATGCAAATTGATAGAAAACCCTCTGGCACTGGCAGAGAGCAACTTTGAAAATTCCTCTGACAATAAAGGGCTAAATGATCACATTATTGCATGTTTCTCTATTTTAGTGTTTGCTTTAATGTAATGTAAAATATTAAATATGTACAATAATTAATTAGATGATCAACGGCTCTTCATTTTTCATTGGGCTATTAATGACACTTTCTAAGGAATAGTCATCCTTAGTTTGTAACAATGACTACATTCGCTCATCTACACTCATCACACTCATTCGAAATCCATATTCGCCTATATCTGACAATCGGCGTCTTATGAATAAATAAATTAGTAAAACTTACATAAATTATTTATATTATTGATTAGAATATTATTGTGTGTTGTGTTACAGTAAATGATATCATGTTACAGTAATGTAGGATAATTAATATCGCGTTACAGTAAATGTGAGATTGTGGGTAAATCAGTAAAGTTTGATCAGCAACCCTGGTCTGACAATTCTTAAGCTAGAGGCTCGCACAGTAAATGTTGTTTACAAGGAAAAGAAGCAATTAAAATTATTGTCAAATACAAAGGGACTTCACAGTTTTAACCTAGGTTTAACTATAAAATTTCAAAATAAATTGATCATTATTATTATTTGTTTTTATTTATGAAACCTTAGTTCAACCCGTGCGATGAACAGGCACAACAGCTAGTCAATAAATATAAATATAGGGCTTATATGGTAAATCCATGAAAACTGATCCTTAGGGGCAGTAATTTTAATTTTCTTATATTTCTTTCCTTTTTAAATAAGTGCAAGTGTTCCTTAGTCAAGTGATATTACTATATTAAAGTCAAAAATATATCCTGTCAATGAGGATTTTAAACTTTGTCATTATATTTCATCTTATGGAAATACTTTAAATAACTAAGACAACGCTTGTTTAGTGGTCGGTATAAAGAAATTAAGACAACAAAATACACAAATAAATGCCTATTGTTATCAATTAATGATAGTAACTCAAGTTCAAAACATATGGCTTGACATCACAGACGTAATACCTGTATGATGTCTGAAGATTTTCTGAAGATTGTGTGAGGTCGGTAGTGGACCAACTGAGCAGAGAGAGTCGGGATAAGTTGAGATTGGAATGTTTCCCTTCCTTACGCAACTTCTCTGCTTCTACAGGATCATTATAGCGGAACATGTTGTTTCGGCCAAGCAATATCTGGCAGCCTGTACAGACCATCTGAAGGTAAGCTGTATGAAATCCATAAACATTCTTGTAAAAAAATATTTAACAGACTAAAACTTAGTTTTCTGTTCTGGGATAACCATAGTCAAGCGTTTTTTTTTTTTTTTCTCTGGTCCCTCCTTCTTAATTTCTAATGATAATAGAAGAGACAGGGTATTGGTAAACTCACCAATAGAGATAAATTTACTAAAAACAAACACTAGATATATAAGACACAACATGACACAAAAATGTTCAATGCCACTGACACCTTCCTCAGACGTAGACTAGAGTTACAATAATAAACGGGTAAGTGACAGGAGTCCAATTGTAAGATAAGGTGCAAATTGAAATTCCAAGGTTCGAGCCCCCAATTAAGTTGATAATCGGTACTTCTCTCTTTGAATAGAGTTCATCAACTTTAATTAATGGACGTTTTATGTGTATTGGCAAGCGAAACCAAACCTAGTATGAAATCAGGATTGGTAGAGGTTTCGTTTGTCAGAAAGTGACAGAAGTGTTTGTAAGGAGTTTTTTTTTTTCAAGATACTCAATCTTTACGATATAGTTGAGTTTCGTAGCGATATAGAGGTATTTGATGAAAGATATTTAGTAAAAGAATGGATATTAGAGACTATTTTTGGTTTTGGATTGGTTTCGGAACTTTACTACATGGATCTGGTTTTTGATGTGGTTGAAATGTCAATCTCTTTTTGGGAGGTATTCAAATTTGGTTATTGTAATGAATAAACTACATGAGGAAATAATGTGTTTGGAAATATTAGGAAATAATATGTTTGGAAATATAAACAGTGTGGAGTGTTTGATGCTGTTGTGATAAAAACTGATATCAGGAAGGTATTGTTATGTATTGTTGTTTGAAGAACATCATTACCCAGTCCAATATCAGCATCACGGAAGATGATGAGCGTAGAGGAAGATAACCAAGTGAAACCTGGCAATACAATGAATATTTTTTTTAATAAAATTGTTTAGCAAGAAGTACCTCGTTAAAATAATCCTTATTTTAATTTGTATTGCTATGCATAACTGACCCTGAGATAGCCTGGTAGGCTTGTCAACAAGGCAACCATTGACCCAGCACTGAGCCTGGTTGTGAGGCACCAGCGTCGCTGCTCCTCCACTCAGCACAATGCTGCAATGCTGCTGATCTACATCCAGTCCATTCAGAACAATGTCAGGCTTCTGGAGAGCCTCGTCAGTCCCAATAACTGTCTCCCCGTCCTAAACGCAACATAAATAAACATTTCTGAGCTACCATAAATGTAGGCTTTATCTCTCTTATTGTATATTGTGCTGTTTATGGATTAATACAATAAGTTTTGTTTTTTTAATTATTATTTAAATAAACAGATAAAAAGTAAACAAACTTATCAATCAATTATGTTTTTAAAAATTATTCATCAATAAGATCTTTGTAGTGACACTTTTTACCACATATTTACAAACGTATGGTAAATTTGTCTTCCACTATACAAACCAGATATATATATATCTTAAATTGTAGATTTATAGTAGAGAGAGAGAAACTGAAAAATGTTTCCAGCTTCGAGTTTTATTACGAGAGGTAGATTAGTGTACCATTTTGTGCTTTTCCCTTGTTTAAATCAATTTATTTCTCTATTTTGTTTTTTTATTTTCTTGTTTGGGGTTAGTTTCTTATAAAAAGCATACAACTTTTTAGTTGTATTATTTTTTTATTCAGTAACTCATAAATCACATAAATCATTCAGTAACTCAAACTGAATAGATAATATATTCAGAATTTTTAATGGAATTTCCTTTAATAATCAATGGAAGGAATGAAGGACCTATGAGTAGACCATAAGTAGAAAGCAAATAAATATAACACACCATTAACAAAGCAACTAATAGATTCATACAAAATGAACAAAAATGAAACACAAAAAGTGAGTTATGGCACTGACAAGAACATATGCTTTTTCTTTTAAAGATCATTGGTGAATTATTTAAAATATCATCACCAAGTGCTCAAACATTCAAAGTAGTTTGAGCCTATATGAAATCACAAACTTTTGCTACTTATTGTTAATATTTAAAAGAGAGTCAGCGTATAGTGCATATAGTCTTAGTCTTACAGTATACATAAAAAGATAATAATTAGTTCAGTTTTTACATGTTCTTCAAATTCTTGAATGGTGAAGAGAGAATTTTGTCTCAGTCATATTTTAAAAGGTTTGCCAGTCATATTTTAAAGATTTTTTATATCCCACAGTTTATGTATTAAAGGAGAAAATTGAATATTTCATATAAAATATGGCCAAGATGCCTACTTTAGTACTATAAAAAAAAAAAATAATACCACGAAAACTTGTGCCCACTTAAATTCCAGTCAGTGAATTCTGTAAATCTACCACTTCAATCAAGTTGTGTTACTAAAATAATATATGTGAAAATCCTGATTAAATTTAAGAAAGTAAATGTTGTTAGTTTTGATCATACCTTAAGATGATAAAGCGTGACACCAGTGCTCAGCAGGTTGTCATCAATCCCTATAAGATGTGGCATATCTGAGTCCAGGACTACTCCTGTACCTGCCTTGCGTAGTCCTAATGCCTTCTGTTCCTGCAGGATCTTCTGGGTCTCACGCCACTTCTCTGCCCAGTTCTCAGTCAACACCTTCTCTTGCGCCTCCTTCCGCTGTAGTGTTGCCAGCATTTGAGGGTTCTCCAGAGTCTATAAATGAAAAATTAATTATTTATTAATATTCACAACTAAAATAACACTAGAGTCAAGAGATAAAATAACAAATTAAACATCTGATTTCAAAATAAAACCTAAAAACTGTTATATAATTATAAATAATAACATATTTAAAACTGACAAAGTTATTATAAGGTCTGAAATAATTATTTTATTTTTATTTATTCATTTCATAAGACGCCAATCGTCAAGATATGGGCGAATATGGATTTCGAATGAGTGTGATGAGTGTAGATGAGTGTAGATGAGCGAATGTAGTCATTGTTACAAACTAAGGCCGACTATTCCTTAGAAAGTGTCATTAATTAATAGCCCAATGACAAATGAACAGCCGGTGGTTATCAGCTGATCCTTCTCAAAAATAAAAGGAACACCTTGGATCATTTATGAGAATTTCAAAATGGCACAAATTTGAGACACTAACAATAAAATTAATGTCTAGTTATTTATAGAGTATAGGTGTAGTTAACTGGAAATGATCAAACAATGTCATTTTTCGTTAAAACCATCCAATAATAAACTATCCATTTTTTTAATTCATCGGTAGTAAAAGAAATATATAAACTAAATGAAACTAAGAATCTCATAAAATATTCTATCTTACCACTTCACTACCCAAAAGGCCTTTGAGTTTGGTGATTTCATCTCTGAGTTCCTTGATGAGCTTGACATTAGGATCCTCATTGATTGTAGGTTTGTTGATGATGTTTTTGGCTCTGTTTGCGTACCTTAGAGTGCTCAGCGTCTCGCTGTAGTTGCAGTCTGCTGGCGAGATGGCTGTAAGAAAAAAAACTATTAATTTGTGCAAATTCAATTGCTAGAATTCTAAAAAACTACAATACTGAGAAACCTTAAAAACGGAAGACTAAAACTAAAAATCTGAACAGCCTAAAGTCTTGCAAATTTTGGATTTATTGGGTAGTCAACAATTGATCACAGCAATGAACTAATTATTTAGCTAGTCTTGATTGAAAAATCTGAACTAAACTGATTTATTTTATACTAAGAATGAAATTAATGTAAGACTAACAAATTACCAAATATATTTCTAAAATTTGGATGATAAAATACACTATCCTCCAGCGAGAAGGATTATGTATATGCTTCTTACGTTAAAA
The DNA here is from genome assembly GCA_035578905.1 of Stictocephala bisonia. Taxonomy (NCBI): domain Eukaryota; kingdom Metazoa; phylum Arthropoda; class Insecta; order Hemiptera; family Membracidae; genus Stictocephala; species Stictocephala bisonia. The sequence goes on from JAQJVL010000182.1 coordinate 1,637,788, forward strand.
AAGTCACCAATCGAAGTTTGCTATAAAGTGTACTGAATGTTTTTAACATTAAAACTTCAAAGAAAGCACAACTGTACTTTAGAAAAATGTATATAATTTTGACTGTGTAAACATACAAAAATAAATCAGGAGAAAATTTGTAACTCTTTCGTTTAACTAATAAATACTTTTATCCAGATTAAGATAACTAGTTTCATAAAAATTAGTAATGTCTCACTCAAAAACCATTTCTACTACGGTTTCGCATTGTGTATACCCCAAAGCAGAATGCTTTCAATCTTTCTACGACGGTGTAAAAAAAAACTTTCTGCAAGTACTATATTATGGTAGCAATAGCGTAAAATATCGGCTGGAAAAATATATTAGTTATGCTGTATATTTTCCAACTGTAGAATGTAGCCTAAAGATGTTTACCTAGATAATAAGATATAAAACAATGTTATAAATTAAAATATTTTAAAAGGCCTTTTGAATCAATACATTATTATTATTATTTTGTACCTTACGTTCAAACTCAGTACACAAATAAGAAAGTTAAAACAAAGTAACTAATGAGACAGTTTAAATTGTTTTATTTTTAATATTTGGAGAGCAAACAAACCTCTCTGGGTGGACCTTAGTTTTTTTAATTATGGTCAAATTCAAAGGATCCTAATAATTACGATTATTTATTGAACTAAACAAAGAAATTTTCTCTTGTGATAATGAATAGTAAAATAATAATTGCTTAAAAAGATACTTCTAAAAAGAGAGGAATGTGGTGACGTCCCTTACTTGATAAGTCAAGGTCGTTGTGAGCAAATAACTGAAAACAATATTTGAGACTAACTCATTGTCAGCGAGCAATTCTATATAATTAAATTCTAGATGTTATTTTGAGTATTTATTCACTCAAGTATTGATATTTTTCTATGTCAAAAAATGAGTTATTTTGTTTGATAAATATCCTTCGTTTATATATTATGATGGTGTAAGTAAACCTACTGTTTTAACCACAAATATATGAATTATATTCCCGAATGTTTAATATAGAAGTAAAATATTAAATTAAGGGACACAAACTATGATTATTTATGTTTTATTCAAGTTTATTTGACCAAGATTATAACGATAACCGCTAATTCATTGATGACAGATGCAAAATATCAATTTTAATACACACTTATGCTTTGTAGTTCTTTATTACATAACCTGACTGAATTCCGATAACCTGCCTCATTCTACGGTGATCTATGTCCCGATTAAATCCGGACAGTCCCGATTTTGAGGGTTTTATCCCAGCATCCTGATAAATGAGTATTATGTCCCAATTTTTCCATTGTAATGTGTTTTGTGCTAGGAGATGTTTAAATATTTTTAGAATAACATTTTATGCATAAGCCATTTCCAGCCATCATGGTAGGTACTTATTAGATATTTTTGAGACCATAAAGAAGATGGAAGGAGACCAGATCTCAGCTACTGATGACCTTACTGTTACAGAGTTAACCTTACTGTGAATCACTAATCATTGCCACAATCACTGTGAATAGTTATTAATCATTAGCCCTATAAAATATGGAAAATATTTACATAATGTCTATCGATAATTCAAGCAGTCAAACCTTGATAAAAAAGCTATTTTTGAAGATTAAAATTTCAAAATTTTCCTGGGAGAGGACTCCGATCTCCCTCCCTGGGGGTATTTTATAACCCCCAGCCCCCCTTCAGAGTTTCCCGATTTCAGTTCCAAAATATATGGTCACAGTAAATGGTAAAGAGAAACACCATGTTTCTTTCCACCATGATCTGCCGGCTTACTAGCAGAAACTGTCGGACTGTACTGTACTGAAAATAATAACCAATATTTCTATTGGTTGCAGACGTGTACATCACAGAACAACCTAGATTATGTCATGTGTTTTAAGATTTTTAAGTAGTATTTACTCCGATATGTTACTACAAACAATACGTATCTCCAGAAGCAATGAATGATAACATAACTTAATTGAATTTATCATTGCTCAAACACAATATAACGATCCAATCGTAATTAGAAAGTAGGAGTGAAGAGATGGGTAGTTCACGAATGATCAAGTGAAATGAACTGTCAGCTTAGTGAATGCGTGAACAAGTTCGTTCATTATGATTTGGACTAGTTCAGTTCAAAGTGAACATCAAAGCTGGGAAGGACCACTGACAAAATCATTATATGTAATTATTTATTTTTATCAATATTAGTAATAAAAACTGAAATTTGAAGAAGGTTGGTTGAACAAATTTGTAAGTATAAATAATAAAAACATGTCTATGAAATGAAACTCATAACAAAACTATAAATTACTCCAACCGTCGCTTGAACAAGTCGTTGTTTGTTGCGTCATTACAGTGAACAATTCGGTTGTGTACTAGTTATGCAAATGAAAATAGCGAAGTGTGGTTAGAGTTTATGCAAACTTGCGCATGCACTGAAGGTGACCGGCGCCTGACTTTTGTCTCACTGCAGTTAGCTGTTGTTCATTTCGTAAAATCGCAAATGCCATCTGTCATTCTGAATTAGTCAGTACAAAGTTGGTTATTAAGTTGCACTACAAATACGGTTGTTATTGATTGTTTATTCACAAAACACTATTTACCTGTATATACAGATATAAATAAAGATAAAAAAAAACCAGATATCGTTCTGCAGAAATTAATGTTGTAATTTTGGAGTAAGGAAAATAGTTTCTCAATTAGATGATTTCTTTCTGCAGCCGTCTTTTTTGTTCTGCGACAATGTCGCTCTGTTGCACATTATTCTGCTTTTGGGTGTGTAGATAAGCTTCATAACACTGAATTGTTTTATTTTTAATTTTGCTAAATTGTATACTGTATATTAAAATTAAATTACAACACTTTGCAGGTCTAGTTTTAGACTGAGATAAAGGGAGGTTCGGGTGACCAAGCCCAGTCTAGTGAAGTTATAATGTATCGGCAGAATGTAATACAATCTATTATTCCTTCTAAAATATAAATGCGCATTTCTCTAGGATTAAATATTTATGAATGAGCTACTTGAACAAATTCCTCTTAGGGCATAGTTTCTGTAACCATACTAACACATTTATAACAACAATTATTTTAGTATTGAACTTGAATGTAATAAAAAAAGGTTAAATAAAAATATAACAGCAAGTATAACAGAATTTTACAACAAAAAATATTAAAAAATTATAAAAAATAATTATTACCCATGAAAATTCTTTTCATATTATATTGAATATTAATATTGTACAATACCTGCAATCATAATAGTCTTGGAGTTTCCACCAAGGCTGTCTTTGAGCAACCACGTGAGCACTGAGTCTCGATAGGGGATAAAGGCACTTTTACGGGCACCTTCAGGAGTAGAAATCTCTGCCAGGGCAGATATAACAGAGCCCAGTGTGACCAGGGACTTGTTGATGTGTGCACCTTCCTTCAGCCGCTGACCCGTTGCCCCTGTGGCATCAGCCCTCTCACTGCAACATCCAAGTTACAATTTGATATGGTTCTTATCCATTTAGAATCTAGATTGATGTACATTTCACACAAAAACTATCTTGTTAACAGAAAAAAATCAGTGAGATCCATGGCTGGCTTAGGTTCAAGAGAAACCCGTAAAGAGGCCTTCAAGAGCTTCATGATCCCCACAGTTGTGAATTTGGAGACAGTGCTCTGTTAACTATGCCCTGCTTCACCATAGGTTAACACTTTCTGAAAAAAGTCAACATATACTGGTGCAAAAATGTTCAACCTGCTGCCTAACCACATCGAGGACTCTAACCTTCAATGGAAGAGGCTGTTGACAACCTTGCATCGGAGAGAGCTTTATATTCTGTGAGGGAATTCATGGCATGGAAAGAAGATTGAAGTTGTGGTTACTAACCTAGAACATTTAACACTCATGAGCCTAACTAATTCTCAAGACAACTGAAATTAATTATATATGACTATTATAAATGTAATATTTTCTTTCTTTTGAAAATAGCTTTCTAAACTTTTCTATATTCTGTATTCCTTTCTTGAATTATACAGCTGTACTGTACTCAATGTTCATAGACTAAGCTTGCTCAATAGCTTAGTTGCTAAACCAGCCTTGCATAGACAACCAAGTAAAAAATGTTTTCTGTATTTCAAGATTAATTCACGTACGTTTATTCCATGGTGACACTTGCATTTTTATGTGGCAAACAAATAATAGTGTTAAATTAAACAAAATAATTAATTATTAACTCTAGACTTGCCAATCAACAGATATATGTATTGGTCCAGTAATTCTGGCACCATAACAAATACATCATAAGTTATTTTATTTACGTTAGTTAAAATATTCTAGGAAATGTAACAAAAAACGTAAATTAGAAAAATAACAACAATTACAAAACGGTTACCACATCAAATACCAAAATGTGTCTATCATGCTGGTTTTAAAAGCTTGAAGAACTCGTAGCTCAAAGTTATAAAACTATTTATATTAACGAGATGATAATCATATAAACAGAATGGGTTTTTAACAAGAGGGAAAGAAACATAGCCATGACACAGGCGTGTCTTAGGAATCTCAATACCTAATAATTTTTGAGACAGCTACTTTCTCAATGATTATGCCAATAAAGGCATATTGTGACTGATTATGTAATGTGCTGTGGACAAATATTATATATTTTCAAATTCTACTGAGTTGGTGAATGTCAAAAAAAGCTATATCACTATGTTCTGTGAAATGAATCTAATAACTACAAAATAAAACCAAAAAAAATAACTACAAAATATCAACTCAACAATTACACTTACCTGCCAGCTAAATCAACCAGGTGTACTTTGGAGACTGTCTCACTTGGTAAGTCATTGGAGAAGCCTGCCTGTACAAACTGAAGAGTGAAAATGGCATGACTTCGACTGCTTGTGTCATTCATGTTTGTGGATGCTGTTGTCCGGACGCTATTTCCTCTAGCCATCAATTCCTGGGTACACATGTACATGTTATTCTAAAGGTGCTCCAAATAATGAATGGAGGTAATCCTACAACACAATTAGATGAGACTCAAGAAAAAGTCAATTGCTTAAGCATAATTTTGCGGATAAAATGAAAGTAAATTGAAAAAGTGACAGCTGTAGTTTTGTTCCAGGGAGTCATAATTTGTTCACAAGAGCTGGCACGGTCCAAACTGTCCCCTTCCCATGGATTGGTAGAAATTTACCTTCCTCAATACTTCTACTTCCAGGATCTTGTGCTCTGTACCATACAGCACTTTAATACTTAATGAGATCAATTGATAGGACAGAAAGGTCATTTACTCATGTTCAATGACTTAACTAAGCTTTTTACAATAGAGCCAATGACTTTTTTTGAGAGAGTGAGAGATATCTTTTTAAAAAGTTTCTATAACACTTCTTCTTATGTTCTACTGAAGATGAGGCTGGTGGCCATAAAATATCTCCACTTGATTTACTATCAGAGGACTTATCGCAAGGACTTTTTTTGAAAAGGCAAGCCTGCTTTTCAATTTTTTTTTTTTTACCATCCATTTCCAACTCCAGTTTCCCAGGTGTAGTTAACAAGCCCTCTCCATCTCGTCTTGTCTGCACACCACTTGCTCACATGTATTCTTCCTAGTTAGCTTCTCTTCCTTCTACTTCTTTGATTGAATCCAACCATCTTTTTCTTGGCCTTCCTATCGGTAGTATCCCAAGCATTTCCTTAATGAAGCATTTTCTTGCCGTTCTTGTCCCTTCCATCCTCATTAATTCCATCCATTCATGTGCTTTTCTATACCAAAAACAAAACAATCATATTCAATGATGTTTCCCCTTAAGCATGTTACTTAGGAGTGTACAACCACTTTTAAAGGTGGCACGTGGTATTCAAATCTGTTTCTTAGTAGGTTGCCTAAGATTCTGCTTTTATGATTATTACTATTATTATTCATTTCTTATCATTTATTGAAATATTGATTACCTCAACATGTCAATTAATTGTTTTGCACATAGATTATTATTAATTATGATTACACATTATTCATTGTACCTTTTAGTACTTTTATTTTTATTTACTATGTTATTTTCGTTATTATTTTATAGAAAAAAATCTCACTCGTCAGCTTACACGGGCCTGCAGGCCTGTGCGTGAACTTTATTCAACAAGTAAAATACCGGCCGTTAGCTCAGTTGGAGATTCGGACCTTGGACCATGCACTCTGCAGTCTGAAGCCTTAGCCACTGAACCACCATGCCGGCAACTTGTTTCAGACCATTTTATTTTCTGGTTTGTTTGAAACAGTCAGTTATTTCATTGACTGTTTTTATTGTTTTCTGGTAAACTGAGTTAACTTAACAAGTTGATTGTACGATTCATGCATTTACAAACAGAGAAACCAATAATCAAAACACATAACAGTCGTCTCAGAGAATTATAAGTTAACAAACTGTGTATATGTGATGGAAAAGTTATATTTAGACAGAGAAAATTGATATAGCTGGAATTAGCGTGTAGTCACTTTGGTATAGGAATATAATTGGTTATTGGTGAGTTGGTTAGTGGTGAGTTGGTTAGTGGTGAGTTCGTTAGTATTGAGTTGGTTAGTGGTGAGTTCGTTAGTGTTGAGTTGGTTAGTGTTGAGTTGGTTAGTGTTGAGTTAGTTAGTGGTGAGTTTGTTAGTGGTGAGTTGGTTGGTGTTGAGTTAGTTAGTGGTGAGTTTGTTAGTGGTGAGTTGGTTAGTAGTGAGGTTTAATCTAAATCAGAATCAACTAATTCAAATTTAAAAGAGGTCATCTGATTATTCTCTGATATTACCTTGCCACTGGAATATTAATGAATGACTCTTCCTAAATAAAAGTTGACCTTAGTTTGTACCTCAATTATTACAGAGAGCTAATGTGCTCCTGCACATTAATTAACATTCACACTTTATCTCTATCATAATAATATTACAAATAAATGATATAAACCATAGATAAAACACTGAGACTAGAGGAATGCTATTTAAAAGCGCTATTGTTAAATTTTAATAGGTTGGAAAAGGTACATGTGGGAGGGCTTGAAAGTTATGTATATAAGATGGTTGTGGAGTCTTATCAAGTTGCTGATTATTTTAGAGCTGACATTTTACCTGTCATGATTTTGTCTACAATACACATATAGTGCTCAAATGACAATTCAATACAGCCAATCTTATGTCAATACAATATTTATGTGTCTGATAATCGCAAATCAAATTTTAATTTTTACTTTATAATATTGAAATAGTATGAAAAAAGTCACTATGAAAGCTCATTTATACTGCATCTGTTCTTTGTAATTGTTTTTTTTGTTTGTTTAGTTCAACCAAAAGACATTAATAATATCACTGAAATGTCAGCTGATTTGACAGTGAAGTTCATTCCATACAATTCACAAAATAGAATTTTATTGTTAGAAGCAGTTCAGTTATCCATCTAATGAATACCCTCGGCCGTCTAATTACTCCCCTTGGACTTAATGTTTATTAGAGTAAAACTTATTAAAGTAAATTTGCAATATTTTGATTTTTTTATTTATTCATAAGACGCCGATCGTCAAGATATGGGCGAATATTGATTTCGAATGAGTGTGATGAGTGTAGATGAGCGAATGTAGTCATCGTTACAAACTAAGGCCGACTATTCCTTAGAAAGTGTAATTAATTAATAGCCCAATTACAAATGAACAATCGGTGATTATCAGCTGATACTTCTCTTTAAAGAATTCTAAGCATTACAAATCCTGAAGTATTATTGAGAAACTTCACTAGTAATTAGTAGTCAGATTTTGGTATGTGCTACACTTTTATTTTCTTTTTCATCTTTAAAACAATGTTAGGATACTTTTTGTTTATTTAGTTTAAAAACAATAATACATCAGCTTGGTATTGGTCTTTGATTAGCAACTATGTTGCTGTTAAAGAGATTATCTAAATTAAGTTCAATCAAAATTATTCATCCAAAGTCATCTTATTGGAAAAGAAAACCAGAAGGATTGTTTCTACTTGTCTACATACAATCCTTCTACAAACAATTGTTCTATTCTCTTAGATACAATAAGAAAACCACAGTATAGCCTTATTATCAGATGGGACTGCAGATATTAACTAAAGAATGTCTGAAAAAAGAAATATAAGAGACTATTTACTTAACAATAATTTGTAATACAATAAAGACAAAGATTTTTAAAATCAACTCAACACAAATTTAGCACAACAGGGTGAGCACAGTATCTTTACTTTTTGGAAAAGAATTTTGTAGGTTTTTCTTGCATCTACACTGAGCATAGTTTCCTTTTTAACGTGAGGAAGCTCTGCCAGTGCTGTCTCTTCCTATTGCTCAAAACAGATCATCACTTCATCCAAGGCAGATGTTGTTTCTTCCACATGTCCATTTGCAGAACACAGCTCACAAAGTTTAATGGTTGGTGCCTGTTACATGATCTGATTGGAAACTCTCAAATTTCTGAACTAGAAAAGTTTTTATTATTTTTCTCAATCAAATGGTAGAACTTTTCAAAAATTACTTTTTACCATCCTATACATTTCATCATGGTTTTATTGCATGTACATGTTTACTAGTAAAAAGTCGCCTCTGCAGGAGTGCTATCGTAAACGTAGTTGGTATATTTAAATTTTAATATATTCTTGCTTTAAAGATCTATTACATATTTGATCTTTAAATCTAAAGAAACACAATTGAATTATAATTTGTTTTATATCTTTATAAATGCTTTGTTTATATCTTTTATATCTATTGGATTTGCCTAATTATCTGAATTATGATCTATTGCAGGGAAATAGACCAAAATTATTTCTAGTTACATTTTCTAAACTCTATCTAGATAATGTCTCAGTGTACTAAAAAATTCTAGCTGTTACAATATGCTAGCTGGTTAAGTACATCAATTCAGGTTCACACTTATTTTCAAAAAACTTACCAAATTTTCATTATTCATGATCTATACTAAATCAACTGATAGGATAAGATACAAACAATACCAAGCTATGTTAGAGAATTATTGCATTATATTGTAATATCAGCTCAGCTCAATTACATTGCCAAACAAATGTCCTAGTTTTCCATAATTTTCAACATGATTATTTTTTTGAGTAAGACACTTGATTATATCATTATTTATAAATAGATACGAGGTACGTCCGGAAAGTAAGTTCCGTTTCCATTTATATCCGCGGCAGACGCTCTGTATCAAGGAGAAGAAACGTGCGCCATTTTGAGATCGCTGTCAGTCTCGTACGCTTTGTTGTGCTTGTTTAAAATGTCGGTGTTGATCAAAAATCCCGCCGCTTGTGAAATCAGATCTGTGATTCGTTTTCTAAATGCTAAGAAAGTGAAACCGATTGACATTTATCGGCAAATTTGCGAGGTTTACGGACAAAATGCGATGAGTGATTCAATGGTGAGAAGATGGGTCCGACAGTTTAATGAAGGACGTAATGAAGTGCATGATGAAGAACGAATTGGGCGTCCATCTTTGATTACAGAAGAACTGGTTCACACGATTGATGAGAAGATCAAGGAAAACCGTAAGTTTACAATGAGTGCTCTCGCTATGGAATTCCCCCAAATCTCATGATCACGATTCATGAAATTGTTACCGAAAAACTGAAATTTCGAAAACTTTGCTCACGTTGGGTACCGAAAATTCTTACTGAGCAACACAAAACACAACGGATGGGTAGCGCAATTCAGTTTTTGAACCGTTATGATGAAGGCGGTGAAGATTTTCTGTCACAGATAGTCACAGGAGATGAAACTTGGGTTTCTTATGACACCCCAGAAACTAAGCGGCAATCAATGGAATGGAGGCACACTTCATCTCCAGCAAAGGTTAAGCCGAAACAAATCTTGACACCTCGAAAAATCATGTGCACAGTGTTTTGGGACAGGAAAGGCATCTTACTGATTGATTTCTTACCGCGAGGTCAAACAATCAATGCAGAAGTTTACTGCGAGACACTGAGGAAATTGCGCCGCGCAATACAGAATAAGCGCCGAGGATTTCTGTCCAAACGTGTTGTTTTTCTTCACGACAATGCACGACCACACACTGCAAATGTGACGAAAAACCTCATACAGGGATTTGGTTGGGACGTGTTTGACCATCCTCCGTACAGCCCTGACCTCGCTCCTAGCGACTTTCATCTGTTCTTACATCTGAAGTCTTTCCTTGGCGGTCAACACTTCAACGATGACGAAGAGCTGAAAGAAAATGTTTCCAAATGGTTGAAGACACAGGCGGCAACCTTCTATGAAGAAGGCATAGAAAAACTTGTGCCACGCTATGACAAATGCCTGCAAAATTTCGGCAGTTATGTAGAAAAGTAGTTTAAGAGTTGTAGATTTTAGTGCAATAAATATTTTTTCTGTATCTGTAGACAAATTATTTTTATTACCAAACGGAACTTACTTTCTGGACGTACCTCGTATTTCGCGCAATATGAATGTTCATGCAGGTAATTTGATTAGTTATTGAGGTCTGCCAATACAGCTGGTTTAAACTTATATATATATACATATGATACTACATTAGAGCTACACCAACAAACTAAAAAACAGATGATTACAGACAAATTCACCATTGGATGAGAAATGTATCTTTGTGTATATAAAAAGAATTGTAAGCCTTACTTTAATATATAGAACTAAAATTTCAATACACATTAAATACAGTACATAAACTTTGACTAATATAAATTCATGGCAAAAAAACAAATCATCATTAAAATAAGTACCCATTAACGTTTTAAATTTACTTATATCTAAGTATAAGAGAACTTAAACTGAACTGCATTAAACAACTGACCTGTATGTGGGCATACTCTGATACCAAGTGGCGGGAGAGGTCACTGACGTAAGGGCCACTGCGTGGGTGTTCCCGAACACGCAAGTTGTGGCCAGATGAATTCTCACGGAGCAGATCTTTCACTCGCTCATTGTATATTTCCAGGTAGCTGACCTCTGTGCTATAGCTAGCACCTGAAGCCATCCTACCGAACAACGATTCACATATCCGAGGGATCAGACCCTGGTTGTCCTGCAAATTGATGAAAAATAAAACATGAAAAAATTACCTTATGAATTTTTATTAACAATTGATTATTCTAACCACTTCCTATTGCCTTACAAAGAGTATTTAAAATAAAGATGAATAAAAGAAAACCTTTGTTGCTGCCAACTTTAAATATATTTTTTTAGGTCTTTTGGAGATCTTAACAGAAGTAACATAGTGTAGTAATATGAAAAGATACCAAAATTATCTGGAGAAAAATTTTTGAAATATATTTATATCAAAATATGTACATTACATTAACTATCCACCAGAGAAATATATAGGCATCTTATTTAATTTGCTGTTTTCCATTAGTATTTTAATTGATAGTAAAAATCTCTACATGCAGGGACACTCAAAAGTTAATCAAGGCTGTGCTTTTCTTTGGTATTTTGTTTGGGTTTTTTTTCATTATTTCACAAGTTGTTTACTAAAAATTATTTAACAATTTTACCGAAGCACCTGTATCTAGGACCAAAAGTCAATTAGTGTTTTTAAGTACTGCTAATGTTGTTAACCTTGAGTTTTCTATCTCTCACCAGCATCCTTAATTCTAGCCTTTGTTAGATAAAATATGTTGTATTCAACTTGGGTGTGGCATTGAAAAGCAAAATCCTGATGGAAATACAGTAGAGCGCCGATTATCCGAACTAATTGGGGACAAGGGGTGTTCGGATAACTGAATATTCGGATAATCGAACATGAAAAGACAAAATTTTTAAATTATATATGTAACGAAATTCTTAGTAGTTAAAAGGCTATAAAATTATCAAACTAAAATTATTCATGTAATTCTATTATGAAATCAATCAGAATGCATGGATATAACTTTTAAAGAACAATTTATTATACATAGATACAGTACAATGCATACTTTTATTTAGAGATAAAGTCCAAAATTTGTTTTTGCTTTAGCCCTGACACTCTTTTTTTCCTGCTAAATCTTGTAAGCGTTTCAAATTGAGCAGTTGGAGAGCATCACTTTCATCTTGTCTTTCCAACCACTTCATTGTCGTCTCCAAGCAGTGGAAAGCCTCCTCATGTGATGGTCCTTTATTTTCTTCAACGTGATCTTCGTCGTCATCAGGCTCCTCGTTTTCATCCTCATTAAGCCTTTGAACACTGGGAATTATTTCATCATCTGTTTGAACCTCATATCCAGGGTCATCCTCGTCACATTCTAGCCATTCATGAATGTTTTCCTGGTCACATTCCTCAAAACCAGGTGACTGGTTTATAAGCTCAGCTACCTCCGAAACAAACTGGCTGTTTGGAACCTCTTGAGTAGAAGATGGATTTTCCTCCAATTGTTCATTGGCCTCGTCTGCTTTATAAAGCTTACCCCAAGCTCTTCTCAGAGTGGTTTCTTTGACAATAGTCCAGGCTTCTGCTGCCATGTACACAGCATCCTTCAGATTAATGTCTTTGTAGAGTTGGAAGATAGGTTTGTCTTCTTCTTGGCCAATAAGAACCATACGCAATAATGCCTTACGGTAGAAACGTTTGAACGACTCTTATAACTCCCTGGTCCATTGGTTGGAGTATGGATGTAACGTTGGGAGGCAAAAAAATTACCTTAAATTTTCCATTTTCTCTTTCAAGAGAAAGAGTTGAGGTATGACATGTAGCATTGTCAATCAATAAAAGCACATTTCCTTGGTTCCCAGTTTCACGCTGATGTTTTTTTACCTCTGGGATGAATACCTTTTCATACCATTCAACAAAAATATCAGAAGACATCAATGAATTGGTTTGATTTTTGTAAGTGACAGGCAAAGTCTTTATTCCCTTGAAACAACGTGGATTTTTGGACTTCCCTATAATAAGCAATGGAAGCTTATGGCTTCCCGTTATATTTACTCACACCATTGCAGTTATGCGGGATTTGCTAGCTTTGAATCCAGGTGCTGACATTTCATTTTTAGAAACTAGAGATTTAGTCAGCATCTTTTTCCAGTAAAGGCCAGTTTCATCGGCGTTATACACATTGTCAGGGTTAACAGCCTCTTTTTCTATCAAATTTTTAAATGAAATTTTAAAACTTTCAGCTGCTGCAACATCAGCAGACAATTTTTCCCCTTGAATATCTATTTCTCGTATTCCATGGTGGGATTTAAAACGCTTCGCCACCCAGTAGAAGCTTTAAAATCAGCATCACCACCGAGCTTATTGTTCATTTCAAGCGCTTTTTTGCATATCAAAGGGCCACTTATAGGCTGTCCTTGACCACGTACCTGCATGAACCATGTATAAACTGCTGTCTCCAAATCTTGGTTTTTGGCAGTTTTTATTGTTTTTCTGTTCAAGCTTCCATCAGCACTGTCAAGCACACACGCAAATTTCAAGATAGAATCGCTCTTCTTTTTTATTTCTGAAATTGTTGCTTTACCAACACCGTATTATTGAGCTAAACTTGCTCCACTAGAACCACTTTTCAATCGCTTTATTGTAGTAAGTTTATACGACACACTTAGAACAACGCGTTTCCTTTTTGAAGACATTGCAACAGAACTGTCTCGAACCAAACGTCACAACAAACAGCACAACAGCACTACGATCCATTCCCGGCAAAGGCTCACAAGCCACTGGCACTGACTAGTGACTATACTACGAGCACCGAGTCACGTAGGCCGTAGGCGGCAGACGTATTTAAGCGCTGCATAGAGTGAACGACACCGGCGCAGCGGGAGTTTCGGTTGGCACGCGAATTTGAATTACGTACTTGAGAATCACGTTCAAAATATGAATTACAGTACATACATATTAGGGCGTTCGGATAACCGACAGTTCGGATGACCGACGTTCGGATAATCGGCGCTCTACTGTATGTGAGAGCCTTACTTTGAAGAACCTGGTTTCTTGTTATTTTAATTAACACTAGTTATACAAGGGCTGTTTTTTATTTCAACCTCAGATAATGCTGTGAAACAGCCATTAAACAACAAAACAATGGATCCCTTTCACTAGATCCTCACTCATTGCAGAGCAGCTGGCAGCATTACGTGATGATCTAGTGCTTCTTGCAAATGGCTACTACAATTGATTATTCCACCTCGTGCGAGGTGTTAATCAATTCTTGCAAGCTGAAGGACTAAGAAATTCATCGAAGAATGCATGAGTATATGATGAAAACTTTATGAGTGACAGTGTAGTGCGTGTTTGGTTCAGAAAATGTAAAGATAGACAAGTTGATGTTAATGACAAAGCAGAACAAGGAGGCAAGTCTGTCACAAAAGAAGACCTCACTGAACAAACAATTAAAGGCAATTGGATGCTAACTATTAGTGAGTTGCCTGATAAATTTCTTGAAATATCAAGATCATCTTTCTACACTATTGTAATGGAACACCTTGGCTAGAAGAAACCTTGTGTTCAATGTATTCAAAAGATGTTGAATGATGGCCACTTTAGAAGCTTGACGAATAGCGTTGTTGTTAATAGTTTTTTGCTCAATACGAAGCTGATAATTTTCATTGCGTCTGTATGACATTCCATGAACAATTCACCAAACAAACTCAAAAAATGAAAAGAAACTTTCGACAACAAGAAGATTACGGCTACTGTGTTTTGGATGACAAAAATGTCCTGCTTCTGGAATTTTAACTGTCAGGGACCACAATAAATGCAGAAGGATACTGTGAAAAATTACGAATGTTGCTGAGAGACATTCAAAACAAAGGAAGAGGAATGCTCACTACTGGAGTTTTGGTCATACATGACAATGTCTGTCCTCACAGTGCTGCTCTGACAAAACGGCTTCTTGACAGGTTTCGATAGGACATTTTTGAAGACCCAGCAAATAACCTTTACTTAGCTTTGAGTGACTGGAAAGGTAAATTTTCTGAACCAACGACACACTTCAAGACTGCACTAAAACGCATCTCAAATCACTGGTGGCAACTTTCTACAAAATGGTATTGGAAAGCTGATAAATAATAGACATGTTTATAGACAACAGTACAGGTGGTTTGCCTCGTCGATATGTCCTTTACTTCAAGTGTTTCATTGGTCCATTGGTCTCAGCTGGTTACCCAAGGCTGTCTATATTGTGAGTAAAATTATACAATTCAACAATTTATTTGTTGTTGCTTGGTTATACGAGTACAATGCTAAGTTGTCTTTTTGGTGACAGAAATTATTGTCTTGAGCTCCACTGTATTCAGGAATTTGTACTCTTTCTTGGGGCCATTTCGTCAGCTGGTTCTTGAAACACTGAGGTGACTGATTCCTTGATTATTGGGGCAAGTGGTTGAAAAATACTATATGAGGGTTTCTTCTCGAGAAGGAGAGGCAGCAGGGTTAAACTTGTGGCCTGTCTTGTGTTGTATAGGTATTGTGTAAATGGTTTCCTTATGACTCTTACAAATTAATATTTGGCACAGCCTCTCCATAGACTAAAACCATATGTCAAATGTGCATGAATAAGACTAAAATAGATGCCTTTAAAACCTCAAGGGAGCAAATTTATGCCGTTCTCAATATCAAGAGAGAGTTTTCTTTCGTTATGATATTATAAATTTACTTATTTTATTGAACTACACATTGTTTCTAAAGTAAGTGATAGTTCATGTGACATAATGTAGGCCAACTGTACACTATTGCTGTTGATAAAGTCTAAAACAAAAATGTGTACAGTATTCACATAGGTATAAGAGTGATACATAAAAGAGTGTCAACATTACTTCTAAACCTAGAACATAATATATAGTATAAAAACATATATGTTATAAACATATCTAATCCAATCAATTACATTTGTCACAAGGCAAAATTTACCTAAATCCCACATATTCCTCTAACGAATAAAGTAGAAGATTTAATAAATAGTTTTAGGTTTTTTTTTATGTTTATATTGTTAATTTGATTTCCTTGGGGATAATGTTAAAAAATCTGTTTCCAGTTACCAAATCCAATTCAAATTTTAATACTGCACACTTAATAAATATGTAATTTACACTTAAGACAATCAAATTATACAAAACTCTTTTATTTACATAAATTATAAAAACAATTTAATATTTTGTAACAAACTGTAGACCATGGATGGATATTGTTTAATAAAGGAATTTATCACTAGTTTTAAAGTGGGATGAAATTGCAAGTTTCCTTTTTTCCTAATTCTTTAAGAGACTCATTGAAATAAAATTCACTTTCCCAGCCTACAGATTATTTTAGTATACACTCTATATGAGGGTGATTTTTTAAAATACCATATATTAAATGTCCCACTATAATTATTATATCTAAGTGTATTTGTAACTGCATTGTTGTAACTATCACCTAAATATCTGATTTAACATGCATATTATTTTATTACTTTAACTCAAACTTTTATTTTAATCTGTTTTATTTCAATTTAATTTCTTATTTTATTTATCAGTAAACACAACTTGTACTCTATTGATTATAGTGAAAAAAATAAAATTAGTATATGATTACAGCCTTTTAAATGATCTCCAACTTACAATATTAGACCAAAATGTCAAAAGTTTATTAGAAAAGGTATTTTAGTATGTCGTATTATAATTTTAATTCCATGTCACTGACAGCATTGCTCAGTATAGTGACCTTTTCAATGACATAAGCCAGGCAAATTTCAGGTGGATGATGTCATTCTCTTAAAACAGGTTTGCAATCATCAAAACTGGCCTTGATTTTAGATTGAGTCTCAACCTTGCATTTCAGAATTGACCCACTTCAAATACTAGGTTATTGGCATTCTCTTCCTGTTGAATCCACAACATCAGTTCCTTGACTCAGAATATAAATATGACTATTTTATCAAATTTAACACATAATTTTAACAACAATAAATTAGTGAATAGATGTTGGCTCCAAAAGCCAAATGTCATTCCAGGAGGTTTATAAATTATTCATCATGTATATACGTAATGCTAAATTTATTGTACATCTAATTGTAATTAACCTTATAATCATAGTTAATCTGTATGGTTTCAAGATATATAAGTTATTTGAATTCTCTTCTAATGTATAAAACCGTTACAGATTGCTAACACAGTGAAAGTGTACAACTTTTAACTTTCAAATTTTACTCAAATTAAATAAATACTGTATATATTTTCCTCATATGAGTTGAACTGAACATTTTTATGTGTAGAAAATATTTATGAATGACAAAAAGAATAAAACTTTTATTGCACCATAGAATGATTTGAGTGTAATATTTCTTTTATTAAAAACATGGGCAGTTTTAATTCGACTAATTCTGGTGTAAGTGTATTTATTCTTAGTATTAATAATAATAATAATAATAATAATTTTTATTTGCCACACAAATTTTATATCATTGACAATGTCATAGCAGCAGCTATTGCAATAGCTTGTGTCATACATACTAATTACTAAAATTAGACTATTTATGAATCTACCAGTAGACTTTAAAGTCAAATTAGTAATAAAAAATGTGTACTTTAAAAATTAAAAATTAAGGTCAATTGCGTTAAAAAATTCATCTAAATTGTAAAATGGGTTTTTTAAAAGCCAGCAGTAAAATTTATTTTTGAATTCAGAAAAAGAGTACTGATTAATTTTAGGTTCCAAAAAATTGTAAATTTTAAGGGACAATACTATATGACTATCCAGAGTCTTATTCAAACGATAAAAGTCAATTTTAGCATTTTTCTTTCCACGTGTATTATAGTTATGGAAAGATTGTTTGAATTTTAAGAATTCTGAATTTGTAATAGTATAAGTAACCAAGTCAAATATGTAAAGATTTATAATGGTTTGAAATTGGAAATCAATAAAAAGTGGTTTGCAGTGTTCTCTGGAGTCACATTTCTTAAGAACTCTTAAAGCTTTTTTTTGTAAAGTTAATAGTTCTTTAATTCTGGTACAATTACCATAAAGAACTAAACCGTACCTGAATACAGACTGAAAATATGCAAAATAGGCTGTTCTTATATAAATTTTTGGTACAATATTGTTCAATCTATTCAAAAGATAAATTACCCTTGATAGTCGTTTATTTAAATAGTCTATGTGATCGTTCCAGGTTAGCTGATTGTCAATATAAACCCCCAAAAATTTAATCGAATCCACAAAATTTTCATCCAATGAAATAGAACTAGGCTTAAGATGAAATAGTATGTTTTTTGTTTTATTACAATTTAGCAAAAATCCATTTGAATTAAACCAATTTAAAGCTTTAGAAAGAGTCTCATTAGCCATAATTTCCAGATCATTAATGTTTTTGCTTACGTTAAAGAAAGTTGTGTCATCGGCGTAAAGAATAATTTTAGAATCAATTGTCGATGGAAGATCATTGATATATATCAAAAATAGGAGGGGACCCAGGACAGAGCCCTGTGGGACACCCCACTCCACTTTCAATTCTTTTGACCACCTTCCATTGACACAAACGGTTTGCCTACGGTTGTTTAAATAGGATTCAAAAAATTTTAAAGATGGTTTACAGAAACCATAATGTTTTAATTTTGCAATTAGAATTTTACTTTCAACACAATCAAAAGCCTTGCTCAGGTCACAAAAAGTGGCCTGCGCAAAGGCTTTGTCTTCAAAAGATAGGTGAATTTGTCTGACTAAGTTATCTAAAGCATTGAACGTTGATCTGCCCTGTCTAAAGCCGAATTGTGATGAATTAAAAATATTGTTGTTTTCTAAAAATGAGTAAATTTGTTTGTATACTAACTGTTCAATTAATTTTCCAAGTACCGGGATTATTGATATAGGTCGATAGCTGTGAGGATTGTGTTTTGGTCCATTTTTGTAAATTGGGCATACACGAGAAATTTTAAGTTGATTGGGAAAAATGCCATCACTAAGCAGACGATTTACACATACTGCTAGAGGTTCAGTCAAACCAACAATAATTCTTTTCAGTAAATTATTTGACATATTATAAAAATCATTACTATCTGAATTTTTCATATTTTTAACAGCATCAAGAACATCTTTTTCTGTTACTGCTGACCATTTAAAATGATTTAAACTATTATGGGTAGACCTATTGTCATCACTTAAAAGGTTTGGCAATTTACAATTTGTTTTAATTTTTATTTCCCTAACTGAATTAATAAAATACCTGTTCAATACATCAGGTTCAATGTTAGGCTCACTTTTCTTGTTGACTTCTGTGTTATATTTAATAACATCCCATGCAGCTTTGCATTTGTTTTTGCTAACTTCAATATATTTAACATTTGTGACAAACTTTGCTTCATTAATAGATTTTCTGTATTGATGTTTTAATTTTGCAAAACTTAATTTAATATCACAATTGTTTTTATCATTATTACATTTCATTAGACAATCTAAAAATAACAATCTATTTTTCATTTCAGCCAATTCAAATGTATACCAATCCTGGTTCAACTTCTTTTTCTTTGGTTTTTCAGTTTTCACTTTAATAGTTCTTGAGTAATAGTTTAAATGATTTATTATAACATTAAATATGTGTAAAAACATAGTATCTGACGATTCATAACTACACTTGTGTAGCAAGAATGACCAGTCATGTGAGGCTAAACATGAAGATAAAGCTTCTATATTTTTCTTAGGCAAGTAAAATTTTATCTGGTAGTGCTTTAATGTTGTAAAACTGCCATTGAAATTAGAATTATTTGCATTAAAATCTGTTTGAACCAAAATTCCATCATGGTCGGAAAAGGGAAAGTGAAAAGTTGTTACAATTTGAATTTTTAAATGTTGTTTTAAAATAAAAATATTATCTAGGCAATTGTTGCCTCTAGTAGGTGTGTTATTATAGTGATAGAAATTATATTGTTTAAACAAGTTAAGCAGCTCCCTTGAGGTTTTGCTATTTTTTGTCACATCAAAACTACCATTAAAATCACCCCCTATTAGAATATCATAATAGTTCCATTGTGACATAAAATTTAAAAACAATTCTAGAATTCTAAGGAATCGATAAGGATCACCATTAGGAGAGTGATAGACAGAAACTACAATGGTTTTAGTGCTATCCAGAAATGCTGCCGATGCTTCAAAATTTAGTTCTTCACAAAATTGGCTCACATCACATTTCCTTGAAATTAAATTATTATGAACAAATATAGAGGAACCACCTCTAATGTGATTTGTTCTACAGTAAGCATCAGCACAATGGAACTCGCAAGGAAAGGATAAATTAATTTCATTTGTTAACATTACCTCACTAGTGATCTAATAGTGACCCTCTTTGATGGCATTACTGTTAGCAAAAAAATCATGTAACTAACCATACATTACTTGCGAAACCAGACCAATATTTAGTTTTGAACCACCTTAGAGATGGTAACATTGCTTACGAAGGTGTCAAGGTCATGTTGTAATGTGTGACTAATGACATGAGTCATAAATCACATCTACTTTCACTAATTATACTTTCAAATAACAATCTCTACTTACAACCTAAGACTTATATAGAAACATCTTTTTTACAATGTTAAAATAAATGTCAGCTATTTTTACTTTTACACATATTTAATTACCTTGTTCTCACTTAAATGTGTCATTAAAGTATAACATACAAACCACTAAATTAATTACTAATTCTAATTTAATTACAATTAATAGTAGTATATTGTAATTGTGTATATTTGCGCACAGCGATGTTTTTGTGGGTTTTACAAATAAATAATACTGTTTTCATGTTATTTTACAAAATAAATTATAAAAATATAAAACTAATATCTATAAAAGAAAACTGCCTGCAATATATGTATTACAATTAAAAAAAACTCCAGTAACATAAATGGAAATCCAAGGCCATTTTTAAATATCATATTAACCCCCCCCCCCCCAAATAAAATCCAACAAATGTATAGAAAGAAACGGCTAGAATATGTGTCAAAATTGTGAATGGTATACAGATACGAACATATGAATTAAATATGTCAAGGTTAAGAGGTTTAAATATAGTACTGGGTACATAAAAATCTCAATTGGTTACATGACCGACGTTTCCTTATACTTGCTAATGGAGTAATGTTGTTTTTTTACAAATTGTTCAGTTTCTTTGCAATCTTATACAATTTTAAACAATTAGAAATACACTACTGTGCCTACTATCTATATTATTAGATTTATCAAATTTGTAATTTTATTAAAATAGCAATACTTTATTAATTAATAATATACTTCTACTGCGTTTGATTATTCGTTTTATTAGAATATCATATCAAAGTCCAGATTTGAGCGATCAAGACATACAGTTTTCTTAAATCATGTTCAAACATGATTATGATGTAAATATTCAAAGATGATTATTATGTAAATATACACACTCATGTTGAAACACGACTATGATATTAATATATACAATACATGTTCAAACATTTTTATAAAGTAAATATACACAATTCTTGTTCAAACATGATTAGGCCCTACTTAGTAAATATACACAGTTCAAGTTCAAACATGTGAATCGTGTATATGCCTTCACACTCAGGTTTGGAGTGAAAGTTTTACTAAACCACTAATTTCATGTAAGCTGCTGTTTATGACATTTTTCCAATTTTTTTCTCCGTTTAGTTGCTGAAGTCACTAATTTTTATTTTTATTTTTTATTTTATTTTTGATGGGCTACAGATTTTCATATTAGCGTTGATAAACATTGATTAAAAATCAAGTTAAAAAGGATCAATGGGTATTAAAAAAACCGTGGAATACTAAAAACTCTATTTTTAGATTTAGAATTAAGCTAAGATATGGAGCTATGGAACGCTTGAACTAACAGAAGCACATTTCCTTCTTTTAAGAAAAGATGGAATGCCTACAAAAGCAATACCTCATTTGTGGTGGTCTACTCAATAACAATTTAAATATATATAAAAATAGGGATTATTAATAACAACTCTGCTCTCCTAACTCATAAAATGAAAATTAAATAACTTTTAACTAGGATCTTAGGATCATTTACATTGATACCAGAGGAGAGAAAAATATTGTTTCCTCTAAAAATTTTAATAATAAAGGACATAACTCTGTTATTTGAATGCAGTACACATTTCTCAATATTAATGGATATCATCATTAATTCAAACATCCTAAATTATAATATAAAGTTTATTTAAATTAGTTATTTTACAATTTTTTTTCTCCGATTAGTTCAATATTATTATAAAATCAATACATACTAGGGGACACCCCTACACGCTACATGTGCCAGTCTCGTCACTTGCTGCACTCGTTACACATCAGCCTTCGGCCTCGGCCAGTAACTTTTGACTACAAATAATAGTAGGTTAACTGTATAACGTAAAATCAAAATATTAAATTTATTTACATCATCTCACTCACATTACTTGCGTTGTGTACCGGGTCTTGGACCGGTACAGTTTCGTTTTTTTTCGTCATTGTCTGCCAGGCTGCCTGAGATTCGTTTTTGCCCTGCGTTTCGTGTACTTGGTGGCCGTTGGCCCAGTTCCGTTTCGTTCCGTGTTCCAGCAGCTTCGGTCAAGTTGGCCTGTCGGTTCACTTGTTCTTTGCAGCGTCGTCAAGTCATGGTTGCCGGCTGAAAGGTTCCCAAAACTCCAGGGTCCTCGAGTAGGACGCTTCTACCCTCGGCCTGCCGTCCGGGGATTTTCTACCATCTGCGCTGCCAGCCTGGCCTGAGGACCATGTATAGAGGCCATTGGTGACCCTTCTGCCCCAGCTACATCTTTGGGTATGAGTCTTCTGTCCTCAGGTCAGTGCTTTCCTTTTATTTTCCCGGCGGCTGAGCTGGGGGTCTCTAACAGTGAAATTAAAAAAAAAAGAAAAAAAGGAAGAAAAAAAGAAGTTTGTGGAACTGTATGTGGCCTAGGCCTAAAAAACTCGAACAGTGATTTTAGGAAACACAGCCATGGGGGACATTGTTATGGATATTGCAAATTTAAGAAACAAAGAAGGGTTTTTAAAATATAAAATAAAAAAAAATTGTGTTAATATTTATTGTTGTTAATCTTTAGTTTATTTTATTGTTATAGTTATTCAAATTTTTATATTTTGTTAGGCCCTACTGTTAAACTATAGTATTCTTTATTTATATGTTTAGGCCTAGTGATTTAGTTATTTATTTATTTATTTCGTGTTTTGGTATTATTGATGTCAGGGGATAATAGATGTCTTGAAGTGACTGTTTACTACGGTACCGTGTTATCTTTTCTTTTAAATTGTTTAATTTTTAAACTCACCAAAAGGGGATTATTGTGCTTTTAGATAAATTTAATTCGGAGCTGCCCAGGGATTCCGGCTTACTCCCTGGCCCGGTGGAATCAAGGGATATGTGGGCTGAATTGCCGGTTTAATTGTTGTTTTCCAGATGTTTTCTAAATTTTCACTTTTATTTTGGGGTTATCTAAATTTGTTTCTTAATGGTCATTTTTAAATGGTTAATAATTTGCCTTACGTTTTGGGTGTCTCAGGCCCAACCGCAGATAGGCCATAGGCCAGGTAATTGTTCACTTTGGTATTTGTAGAGTTTGTGGTATTTATAGCGTTTGTTATTATTGTGTGTTAATTTGTTAATGTTAGTTATCTTGTCATTTATTTAAGTGGAATTTATATTGTGGCCTTCTGCCTATTTTATATGGTGGCCTTCTGCCGTTTTTGTTTTTTAAATGATGTTTCTTGAAATAAAATTAGTTTTGCTCAGCGGCCGAGTGTTATTTTGACCCTCCAACTGCCACCCGTGATCCCATCGCTCGATTTGTTTTGAGCCATCCCCCAGTTGGCACGCTTTCCAGCTTTGGTGGGGGGATGGGTCTCAATTGGTAGCAGAGCGTGGTTGCCTAAAAAAAATAAAAAAAAAAAAAAAAAAAAAAAAAAAAACTCACTTGGTTGTTGACGGTGGGTGTTTGCCAGTTAGTAGTAGGCCATGGTTGGCCGACCTACCGTCAAGGTGTCTTGGTATTGTAAAAAAAAAAAAAAAAAAAAAAATAATAAATAAAAATTATTTAAAAAGCAAAACAATTAGAAAACCCTAATAAATAATTTAACTAAAAAAAAAAAATAAAAAAAAAAAAAAAAAACAGGCAATCCGCTTGGTTACGTTGTTGAATGGGTTTCATGGGTGGATTGGAGTGGTCGGCAGTGGCTCGGTAGGCTGAGGGTTTAGTTCGTCTTGGACCCTGGAGTTGTCGTTTTTTTTGTGTGTATTGTTGAGAATTGTTGCGTTAGAGATGGCCTATCTGCAGAATGTTGCGCTCCTGGTCAAGGAGGAGTTGATTTTCGAATTGAGGTCGCGGGGTGTGACTCCGGAAGGGGATGTTTTGAATCTCCGGAGGTTGCTGCGGGAGCAGTTGTCCGCGGGTACGGCGGTGGATTGGTCTGACCTGCTGGAGGTTGGTGATGAGTTGGGGATTTGTAAACGGAAGGTGGAAGATTGGGAAGGGGTGTTAGAGGATTTGCAGTTTGAACCTCCAGTGGGTCGGGACCGGGCCTGCCGCCTTGCACGTTTGGGGCATCTGCTTGCCCGTTTAAGGCTGGTCAACCGGGCGCCGGGGTTGGAACCGTCGGATAGGGCGTGGATCTTGGAGAGTGTATCTAGGCTTGAGGAGATTTTTCAGGCACTCTCCGGTTCCACGACTCCTACGGGTCTGGGTCAGCGGCCTAATTTCACACTTTCTCCTAACGTGTCGAGGCCGCAGGCTGAGGCAACGGCTTTCACTGTGCCTGAGGCTCCTTCTGAGCCTGCAGGCGTTTCTGTTGGGGTCGCTTGTGGGTCGGCTCCAGCTGCCGTTCCTACTGCTTCTTTGGGTTCACCTGCTCTTCTGCAGCTGAGCTACCACAAGCTACCTAACCCTCTCACGCCCATGATCCAGAATCTCCCTGTGATCGATGGGATGGATCCTGAGGAGCTTCTTAAGTTTCTGGTGGCCTTTCTCAGACTTAGTGAGATGCCCGGCATGCAGGCTGGGGACTTGCTTCGTTTGGTTTTCCCTTATTGTAGAGGTCCCGTTGGGGAGTTGCTGAGTTCTGTCTTGGCCAGTGATGCCTCGGTGGACTCGTTCCATCGAGAGTTACTTTCGTCATTTCTTCCCCTTCGACTCAGGGAGAGGATGGTCATGGACAGATTTTATCGGTCGCAGGGTAGGGGCGAGTCTCTGGCAGCCTATGTCTCTTCAGTCAAGGAAGCTCGTCAAGCGTTGCGCCTCACCCTTTCTGAAGCTGACACCGTTCGTGTCATCCTGGATGGCATTTCTCCAGAAGAACGGTGCAGATTGGTTTTTGCTGGTGTTCCTTCTACTTTTCGGGAGCTGCATCAGCTGTGCATTGTTTCGCGCAGCGTGCAGTTCTCAGACCAGCAAGGGCGGGATTCTGAGAGTCATCGTGCTCTCCCCACCCGTCGACCGGCTATGTCTGTAGGTGTGAGACAGCCAGTGGGGGGTCGTGGTTCTCGGCCTCCTGTTGTGTGTTTTGCTTGTGGCCAACCTGGTCACATTCGACGTGACTGTCCACGTGCTCGAGGTCGTGGGGCGGGAAACGCTCAGCGCGGGGGGTTGCCTCCACAGTAGCTCCCCGCGTTGTTGCGAGTGACCGTGGCCATTTGCCTTTGACACGTGCCCATAGCAGGAGTGTCGGGGATTTTTCGGGCCTTGCTGGCATGGCTTCCCTGGGACTTAGTGCGGTCACCTCGGTGTGTCCTGGCGTTTTTGTTTCTTTTGGTGGTAGGGTGTGTCGAGCCCTTCTTGATTCTGGTTCGGCATGCAGTATCATCAGCCTTTCTCTTTTTGAGTCCCTTGACGCCTTAGGACTTGTCAGGCACACCGAGCCTTCTTCTATTACTTGCTGGACGGCATCCCAAACTCCTCTACCCATACTTCTAAAGGCGTCATTACATTTTAAAATTGAAGGATTTTCCTGGAGGTGGGGTTTTCTTGTTGCCAAGGACCTGGCGGTTTCTTGTATCCTAGGGGCAGACTTCATTTCTAAAAGTGGTATGGTGCTTGACCTCCAGAAGCGCCAGATATTTTTCAAGTTTAAGCGGCGAGTTTTGGTGCCTCTAGTAGGTGATTCTGACTGCCCTCCTGCAGTCAGAGAGGTGGGTTGTGAGCCCGAACAACCCAAGGTGGATCCAGTTGGTCATCTCCCCCCTGAGCAGGCGGAGGCCATTAGGAGGCTGTGTTTGCGGTTTCCTGATGTGCTTACGGCTGAGCTTGGGGTCACTTCTCTTCTGGAGTATGAGATCCACCTCACCGATTCTCAGCCCGTTAGAGGTCATCCGTACAAACTTGCTCCCCCAAAGATGGAGGTTATGAGGGCTATGATTGAGGATCTTCTGAGCAAGGGTGTGATTGAACCGTCTCGTTCTGCTTATGCCAGTCCAGCTTTTCTTGTGCCCAAGCCTAATGGTAAGTCTAGGCTTGTGATGGATTATCGGAGGCTCAACGCTAAGGTCGCTATTGACTCGGTACCTCTGCCTGATTTGCATTCTGCGTTTGATTGGTTCGGTAAGGCTAAGTTTTTCAGTGTTTTTGATTTGAACCAGGCCTACCATCAGATTCCATTGAAGAAGGAATCACGGCCCATGACTAGCTTCTGTGTTCCCTGGAATCTCTATCAGTTCACTAGGGTTCCTATGGGTCTTGCTGTGGGTGCCCAGACTCTTACTCGTCTGCTTGATTCCATCTTCCATGATGTGAAGTTCAAGTTTGTTTTCAATTACCTGGACGATCTTCTTGTCTACAGTGAGACTTTCGGGGAACACATGCAACATCTGGAGGAAGTTCTTAGTCGCCTTAAGTCAGCTGGCCTTACCGTCAATCCAGAGAAAGTCACTTTTGCTCGTCCTGAGATTTCTTTTCTGGGTCATCTTATCTCTTCTCGAGGCGTCTGCATAGATCCTGCGAGGACCCAGGGCATTCGGGATTTTCCTCCTCCCAGAGATGCCAAGGGGATTGCCCGTTTTGTGGGGATGGTGAATTTTTACCGTCGCTTCATCCCTAACGTGGCCGAGCTTGCTGCCCCGTTGAACGAGCTGCGTAAGAAAGGTGTCCCTTTTGTGTGGGGCCAAGCTCAGCAGACTGCCTTTGATGCTCTCAAGGAGGCTATCATGCAACCTCCTGTCCTGCGTATGCCTGATTTCAGCAGAGAATTTGTTCTTCAGACTGATGCCTCCTCCTCCGCCATTGCTGCTGTTCTTTCTCAGGAGTTTGATGGGGTCAGGCAGCCCATCGCTTTTGCTTCGAGGACGTTGTCTCACCAGGAAAGGAAAGCTTCTTCCATCTATGAGTTAGAGTGTCTGGCTGTTGTCTTTGGTACGGACAAGTTTCGGCGTTTCTTGGAACACGCTGAGTTCTTGCTGGAGACAGACAATCAGGCACTGTCTTGGCTTCTTGCCCATCCCAGACAGCTTGGGAAAATTGGTCGCTGGGTGGTCAAAATTTCTGCTTTCAAGTTCCGAGTCCAACATCTTAGGGGTACCCAGAATGTCATCGCGGATGCTCTTTCCCGCATGTATCATGAACCCAGTGATCCACCGACTGAGGCTGTTGCTCAGTGTGGTGCTGTTCTTCTGGATTTTCCTCTGGCTTTTGACGACCTACTGTCCCATCAACAGAAAGATCCCGAGCTGTCAGTCATCTTAGGTGAGCTTCAAGAGGGAGGTGCCCACCCTCCCTATTTTCTGTCCAAAGGGGTACTCTGTTGCCGTCCTCGACAGAGGGGTGAACCCCGTGTAGTGCTGCCTAGTCATCTAGTACCGATGGTCTTTCAGTATTATCACTCTTCTCTTGTGGGCGGTCATCTTGGCATTCATAAGACCATCGCTAAGATTCGTAGGTACTTCATCTGGAAGGGCATGGACCGGGATGTTGCTGGCAGAGTGCGGGCTTGTCACCTGTGCTCTCTCAGCAAGCCTAGTCAGAATGCAAGGTTAGGGTTGTTATCTTCTGAGGTGGCCGAGCGTCCTTTTGAGAAGGTGTTCATCGACTACGTGGGTCCTTTTCCCCGTAGCAAGTCAGGTAGCTCCTACCTACTTGTTTGTGTGGATGCTTTCTCGAAGTTCGTTTGGCTTTTCCCACTTCGGAGTGCCACGGCTAAGCTCACCATCCGTGCTCTCCAGTCCCAACTCTTCCAGCACTTTGGTGTGCCTTCCACTCTTGTGTCCGACAACGGTAGCCAGTTTACCTCCCATGAGTTTCGTAGGTTCTGTTTTGGCAATGGTATCAGGCATGTGACTACCTCTCCTTATTACCCACAGCCTTCTCATGCAGAGCGGTTCAACCGCAATCTTCGGTCTGCCCTTATTACTTTCCATGCTGAGAAGCAGAACACCTGGGATGAGAGTCTCTCTTGGCTCCAGCTTGCTTTTAATTCTTCCAAGCATGAGAGTCACAATGCCACTCCCTTCGAAATTCTACATGGCTACCCTCCTAACAACCCTTTGTCCAACTTGTGGAGGTTAGAGGATCTTCTACCTACGCCAGGTGCCACTGACGTAGTGTCCACGTGGCGGGCTGCTCGGCGCAACCTGCTACGTGCTAGAGAGAGAGTGAGGAGGAGGTATGATAAGGGTCGTACTCCTAACCCTTTTCAGGTTGGAGATCTGGTTCTTTGTCAGGCTCACCCGGTCAGTTCGGCCGCGGAACGAAGAGCTGCAAAGTTGTGCTATCGGTGGTCTGGTCCCCACCGCATCGACAGGTTTTTGTCACCGGTGACTGCTCTGCTGGTTGATCCCCAGTCAGGCAGGGTGTTTAGGAAAGCCCATGTGTCCCAGCTTAAGGCTTTCCGGGGAACGGTTGGTCCAGGAGTTGGTGTTCCTGGGGGTTTCTTGGGGCAAAGAGATTGATCACCTCTGCGCCCTAGGTGGCTGTTCTGAGAGAGTCTTCCTTCTCTCTTTTTTCTTGTCGGGCCCGACAGTCAGGGTAGTTTGCTCCCTGTTCGAGGGGTTTCCCCTCTTAGGTTCTCTTGGACGTCCTTGGAACACCACTCTTCGGAGGTCTTCGTCTTCTCTGGGTTCCCTGAGGTACCGAGTGTTCTCCCCTGCCTGGGTGTGTTGAGGTTTGCAGAGGGAGGTTGTACCGGGTCTTGGACCGGTACAGTTTCGTTTTTTTTCGTCATTGTCTGCCAGGCTGCCTGAGATTCGTTTTTGCCCTGCGTTTCGTGTACTTGGTGGCCGTTGGCCCAGTTCCGTTTCGTTCCGTGTTCCAGCAGCTTCGGTCAAGTTGGCCTGTCGGTTCACTTGTTCTTTGCAGCGTCGTCAAGTCATGGTTGCCGGCTGAAAGGTTCCCAAAACTCCAGGGTCCTCGAGTAGGACGCTTCTACCCTCGGCCTGCCGTCCGGGGATTTTCTACCATCTGCGCTGCCAGCCTGGCCTGAGGACCATGTATAGAGGCCATTGGTGACCCTTCTGCCCCAGCTACATCTTTGGGTATGAGTCTTCTGTCCTCAGGTCAGTGCTTTCCTTTTATTTTCCCGGCGGCTGAGCTGGGGGTCTCTAACAGTGAAATTAAAAAAAAAAGAAAAAAAGGAAGAAAAAAAGAAGTTTGTGGAACTGTATGTGGCCTAGGCCTAAAAAACTCGAACAGTGATTTTAGGAAACACAGCCATGGGGGACATTGTTATGGATATTGCAAATTTAAGAAACAAAGAAGGGTTTTTAAAATATAAAATAAAAAAAAATTGTGTTAATATTTATTGTTGTTAATCTTTAGTTTATTTTATTGTTATAGTTATTCAAATTTTTATATTTTGTTAGGCCCTACTGTTAAACTATAGTATTCTTTA
Organism: Stictocephala bisonia; assembly: GCA_035578905.1. NCBI lineage: Eukaryota > Metazoa > Arthropoda > Insecta > Hemiptera > Membracidae > Stictocephala > Stictocephala bisonia. Next base: position 1,667,552 of record JAQJVL010000182.1, read on the forward strand.
TTTATATGTTTAGGCCTAGTGATTTAGTTATTTATTTATTTATTTCGTGTTTTGGTATTATTGATGTCAGGGGATAATAGATGTCTTGAAGTGACTGTTTACTACGGTACCGTGTTATCTTTTCTTTTAAATTGTTTAATTTTTAAACTCACCAAAAGGGGATTATTGTGCTTTTAGATAAATTTAATTCGGAGCTGCCCAGGGATTCCGGCTTACTCCCTGGCCCGGTGGAATCAAGGGATATGTGGGCTGAATTGCCGGTTTAATTGTTGTTTTCCAGATGTTTTCTAAATTTTCACTTTTATTTTGGGGTTATCTAAATTTGTTTCTTAATGGTCATTTTTAAATGGTTAATAATTTGCCTTACGTTTTGGGTGTCTCAGGCCCAACCGCAGATAGGCCATAGGCCAGGTAATTGTTCACTTTGGTATTTGTAGAGTTTGTGGTATTTATAGCGTTTGTTATTATTGTGTGTTAATTTGTTAATGTTAGTTATCTTGTCATTTATTTAAGTGGAATTTATATTGTGGCCTTCTGCCTATTTTATATGGTGGCCTTCTGCCGTTTTTGTTTTTTAAATGATGTTTCTTGAAATAAAATTAGTTTTGCTCAGCGGCCGAGTGTTATTTTGACCCTCCAACTGCCACCCGTGATCCCATCGCTCGATTTGTTTTGAGCCATCCCCCAGTTGGCACGCTTTCCAGCTTTGGTGGGGGGATGGGTCTCAGTTGCTACCTATTTATTAGTATAAATACCCAATGATATTACTTAGTCTGTTTCAAATGTGTTTATTTTATATGTATTTGTTTCACAGGTAAAGATTAATTAGTCACATAAAATAACTGCATTAAATTACCATTTAACCATGCCTACAACCTTTCCTGGTTTAACGTTATGAAAGATCTAACATCATCTATATTACAAACACCATTGTTTTTATTTCAAATTTTTCGATTCATATAAATCTCTCTCCATGTTATGCTTATGGCCAAAAAACGAACTCTGAGGGCTTTCCTTGCACTTCAGGGTGAAATATTCGAAGAAGTAAGACCTTATTGCACAACTACGGACAGAGGCAAATTTTTTGACACCTCAACCGTTTAAATTGGTTAAGAAATAAAGGAGCAGTTACGTTGACGAAAACCGGCTTCATGTATTGTATATAAGGATGACAATTTAAAAATAACTTAACATTCCTACTAGCTGGGTTTTAAAAATTAAACGTTTTCCACATAACTCAAAGTTGATATTAATTAATTGATTTCAACTCATCAATACTGTTTCATTTCAATATCAATTGATGCTACAGTTATTGCTTGGCACTAAACACCTGCTATGAGCACCGCTGTATTTGTAACATGACGTCAACTCACCGGTGAACCCATCATGGTGAAAGTTTTCCCACTGCCCGTCTGTCCATATGCAAATACACAGGCATTGTAACCTTCAAAAGCAGCATCTACCACATCTTTCCCAAGGTCTCCAAACACCTGAAAATATGTTATATATTATCAATTTGTTGTCATAAATATATTATATATTGATTCTAGTAAAGTGTTTAGTGTTATAGACCGTATTATTTCTGGCAACATTAGTGTGTAAATAAAACAGTACCAATCCATATAATCCTTACTTCTATTCTCTTATAAATACATGTCTATACTTGTTATTTTATCCCCCATTTGACTTTGTGGTACTGGACTGATCAAAATATCCTAATATTTAAAGTGATTTCAATCGTATTAAAATTTACTCTGACGATTGATGGCTCATTTGGTACTAAAAAAAGAAATTATACATTGGAAAAATAATGTTATCTAATTATTTCAATACATTCTTGAGTGTTTTTCATTTTTATTTCAATTGTTTGTGCTTATGGAAAATTCTGACCTTAACTCAAGATGAGCTAAACTACAATTTATAGCTAAATTGTAATTTTACTATTATTTGTAAATTACAAGATGAGCTTAAAAAAAGGGTCTATAAAAGGCAAAATTTTGTGATTATAAGTTATATTAGCCATAGCCCTTGCTTTGCTACGGTGTGGTTCTCTATGCTTGCTTATCCTTCCTTTCATGGTCATCTCTAAACCATCACATCAATACTAAACTTCGGCCTGCTGCCATTTAACAATGAAAACCACATTAGCCAAGCTTTTAGGTGATGTTTATGTTTTTTGTATCATCTGTTTGAAATAAATTATTAAATTAAAATAATGCAAATTCTACTCTTATCGAAAAAAGAAAACATTAAGGGGCTGTTTCCACCATTTAGTAATTGAATTTAAGAAAATCCATTCTCGTATGTCTATATGATAAAAAAGCTAATTTCTCTTCAAATTTCATCAGAATTTCTTCAGTGATTCCGAAGATGTTGTGATGAGTGATTATATCGTTTTTGGATTTTAAACATTAAAAGATTACTAATTTATACCTTGATTTGAAATGTAAAATAATTTTTAAGCAAGCTGTAGTATCGGCTCAACGGTATTCAAGCAATTGTCTGGTAGTTTTAGAAACTTAATGTTCTCTTACACATTACGCAATAAATACTTTATAATTTTGGTTACTTTTTCAAATATAGGGAAATTGGAAAATTAAGTCATATTTCGGTTAAGAACTGCTTAACTTGGATAAGAATCATTTACAGAGCACTGACTAAACGGTATCATCAGCGAATGTGATGACATGCTATCTCCATCATAATTATGTCAGGTGACTCACTGTCATAAATCACCATAACAGCAATATCTATGACCATAATCACACCGTAGACATTAACTTTGGATATGGCAAGGGTGCACCAATATTGTATTTTTACTTATAGATTATGTTCTAACGCATGCATTACAGATATTTATTGACCCAAGACATTTAAATAAATTTCTTTATTTGTAGGCCTAGCAATAGATAAAGATTCAATTTCAATTCAATTCAAATATGTTTATTACTTGCGAAAAAAATACAAATTTGTACAAGCAGTTTATATTTATCTCTCTAGCTCAAGGCTAATTAAGAGAAAATCTATAATCTTTACAATTATCTAATAAACAATAAAATCTATTATCTTTACAATTATTAGTGTTACAATTATATGTGAAACATATTTTTATACATATATATTATAGTACTTTTTTTTTTTTTTTTTTTTTTGGGAACTTCCTTAAATCAAAAAACAATATAACAATAATCAGATAACAATAATTATAAAAGTTTTAAATAAATAACATAACATACAATGGGATAAATCTAACATTGGACTATTATATATATATAACAAAACAACTCAATAAAATCTTTAGAATCAACAAAAAACAAAAACAACAAGAAACCAGTTTTAAATTCTAAAATTTACAAACACAATTAATTATACTAAAAAAATATTAAGTACGTGAAATAATTCAATAAAAAATAAATCATACAATATTTAACTCGCCTATCGTTCAAAGACACAAAAACTAAATCTTTAAAAACTAAAGGTTAATTTTAAAAAGGTTTGCTATCTTACTGATTCACAGTTTCTTGTGGTATGCCGATTTAACCCAATATTTATAATAAAGATAATTTAAGTAAAATTTTTAGTTTTTAAAGGTGTTTTATTCTTAGGTAGGTCGACCCCCCCCCCCCCCACATTAATCTTGGGTACGCCCCTGATCGTTTTTATGGCTTTCAAAGCCAGCTACCAAACTAAAAAGAGGAGGAATAAAATATTATAAATCAGACTAGGAAATAATATACAAATAAAATAAAATCTAAAGTACAAAGTACTTGTGTCTTAATGTTTAAATATTGATCTCCCGTCATAGAGCTAATTCCAAAATTCATAATTTTTTTAACACATGCTTCTTTGACTGAATGAAGACAGGCTAATTTGCCTGAAAAAAATAGAGTGGGCAATCATTAACTATGTGATCCATAGTTTTAATTTATTTACACTTAAAAAAGATATTAAAACATAGTCTTATATTGATTTGTTATATTGAAATGTACCTATCAACTTATATTACAATTAGATATTATTATCTATTAGTAAGATTGTTCCCCTTCATATTTTGTCGATAACAACAATTGTTAGTAAATTCATTCAAGTAAATATATCCAAACAAAAATGTCTAAGGCTCCTCAAAGCAAGAATATGATATAACCTTTTTTAGAACTAGTTTATACAGTATCTATGTACTTTTCTTAGTTTTGCAATACAGTATATTATTTGTTTACTCATTTATATGTCGTTTGTATATAGTTTATAATTATTATTAGTTTTTTATTACTGCCTGACTTGACAGTTTGCAATTGTTATTGTTTTTATTTATACATTTTAAGATATTTAAAGTTTAGAATTTGTATTTTTTTTATATATATAATAATATTGAGAATTCTTCTTTTATTATATTAATTATTTTTTCTCACTGCCCACTACTGTAATAATATATATCTTGCAATTATATAGCACCGATGTAATGGGGACAATTGTCTGTTTTAGTGCATGTCAATAATAAAATAAAAATAAATAAATAAAACTATAAAACATTTTATTGTGAATTGGTGTGCTTATTCTGAATAAAAACTAGACTGAGGTGAGTGAAGTCTGATACAGCAGTTATACAGTAAACCGGTATTGTTCATTATAAAATATACAGTGAAACAATACACTGGGACTGAAATGAGAGAGGAAACACTATCTAGAGAGATAAGGTCTACCTGGTCCTGAGAGGCAAAGTTGGGTTGGCTCTGATCCATTGACCAGTAGGAGTGGTCGAATGTGAAGTCCTTGTATTGCTCTGGACTCTGGAACAGGATAAAGTACTGGTGCTTACTTCACTACATAACCATTAGCGTTGTATCAATACATCAAACAAATATAGTTTATCTGATATAGTTTCAATTGGCCAATCATATTACAATCAAATTTAATAGTTTTGATTTGGTTATGAAGTTTTGATTTCTGTTCTTTTGAAAAAATTAACTAGGCCCTCATTAAAAATATCTTTTTAGTTTTTTTATTGGTTTCAAGAAATTATCAATAGTAAAAACATATGTATTTATCAATGAATGTTTATTTACATTTTATATTTTATAAATTTATTTCATATATTAATGTTCTGATGAAATTCTAATCAACAAACATCACAATTAGATTATAATTATTTAAAGACAAAAGTTTTCATTCCTGTCCTTTTCAATAAATGTTTAAAACAGGAAAAAATACAATATAATGCAACCAAAAAAATTGTTTGGCCAACAGACTAAATACAATTTTATCCATATGAAAAAATGTAATGTATGTGTGTCTGTGATGTCTTTTATAAATTACTACACCTTTTATTTGATCATTATGAAACTTCTTTAAGCTAGGAATGTTTCCCCAGGGAGGGTTTTGGGCTGTTTTATTTGCTCCCAACCATCGGGTTCCACCTCACTGCCCTTTAAGTTACAGATGGCTGAGTCTTACTATGCTCGCCGACTCAACTGTACTAACCGTGGTCATAGAAGTATTTCATTTTTGCCACCAAAGACTAATAAATATTTTATATATATCCCTAAGAAAATATTACAGTTTCATTTATTGTTTAGTAATAGTATGCTATCATTATACAGATGTTACAAAAGGATAACATTTTCCATATATTTTAACACATTCATTGCTAAGTAAATAGTATATCCTTTGACAAATGCTAAAAAACTATTAGTCATTTCTGAAAACTATCTAATAAATAGTAAAAATATAAAACATAAAAACGAATAAACCTCAAAAGTCACATAACCTCTAAATACAAATGTATAGAACGCAAAACAATCAGGTTCAACAATAAACCATCAATTAGTGGTGATCAGCTGTTTTAGTTCATGACACACAAGTGTGTCATCCGCACACCGCGTAAGCTCAACTTGATGCACAAGTGTGTTTCCAACAGTGAACGTGTTAAAATGTCAAAACCATATGTTAATTATTTATTTAATTTATACTATTTAAATAAATAAGAAACGTTTTAAATTAACACTATTTTAATGTAACTTTTAGTAAACAGTCAATTATGTTTATTAGAAATGTCTCCTTGCCAAAAAAATGTAACTTGCCAAACAGACGATTCAGAAACAGTTATAATTAGTTGCAATGATTTAAAAAGACAGGTTATTTTTACAAACAGAATTACAAAATGATTAGCTACCGGTGCATTTATATTGTACCGGCACATAACATTTTCTCGTTTTTCAATTCCCTGATTAGTATAACGTTTAAAGAAAATTACCCCCACCCTGTCCTACTTCTATTAACCTCTTCTCAAGGTTACGCGCACATTTAGGCTGGGCCAACTTTAGTCTAAAGGAGTTGTTTCATCTATCTAACTGGTCGGTAGCGTAGTTGGTTCAATCCCAGCTTCATGTGCTAAAGGTTGTCAGTTCGATCCCAATCAGAGTCAATACATTTTGAGAAGGATCAGCTGATAACCACTGGCTGTTCATTTGTCATTGGGCTATTAATTAATGACACTTTCTAAGGAATAGTCGGCCTTAGTTTGTAACAATGACTACATTCGCTCATCTACACTCATCACACTCATTCGAAATCCATATTCGCCCATATCTTGACGATCGGCGTCTTATAAATAAAAATAAAAAAAAATAAAAAAAATCATAAGCTGTTAAATGAAAACAAATGAAATAAAAAATGTTAAAATAGGCTAAGTATATACAGAGGCATATAGCTGTACTCGTAACCTTTGTTTATAGTTGAACTAACCATGTTTCAACCTAAGACTTCCTCACAGAGAAAAAATATATTACTAAAAACTGATTTTGGTGAACGACTCATAATGTTTATCTTAACTAAGAATATTATGTCAGACTAATATATTCTAATTCTTTATATATCATGATAGTATTACTTAGTATTACATCTTTATTTACAACAAAAATCCAGAAGACACTATTGTTTCATATTTCTCTTGGCTCAATTTAAATGAGCTGTGATGTGTTCAATCAAATCGACTCAGCTGTACTGTAATATACTTTTACGTATTCTTTCATTTGAGTTCCTCTTTTCACCAAGGCAAGGTCACTAATACAGTGAGTACTAATAATTTTGCTCAGCTGTACACCTCCATCAATATGCTCAATATGCTCATTGAAATTCAACATTTAATTTTAATACAATCTAAACTTTACTATTTGTATCATGGAGCAAAGCAGGGATGAACAAAAATATATACAATAAAATAAGTCAAAACCGTTTTAATGATTTAATAAATAAGATCATAAAAGAAACAAATTCTCCTTGGGTTTCACTTTTCATACCCTTATTTTTTATTTGTACTAAAATAACTGTAAACTCCTCATCAGCTACAATTCTCTATATGTATAATTCATCAGTTTTGTTTTAAATGTTACTAAAGGTAGACAAGCACTTCAATGGATTTCTAAATGAACTTCAATGTGCTGTTGAATTTTTAGTTTAACTGAGTTTGCACTTGATGCAAATTTAATAGAAAACAATATTTACCATTCAAAAACATTCTGACTAAGTGATGATTAATGATTAAGAATCATCTTAGGAAAATTCTAGGTTCTAATAGAAGATTATATATTTTGAAAATCAATATAAGAATAGTTAATATAGAATTATTCTTCTGAGTTTTTTATATCATGTATTTTTATATTATGCTTAAAAACACAACCACAAAAAGGCAATTGACAATATTTTTAAAGTATACCATAATGTGTATTAATTCTTTGGAGGAACTAGAAAAAATAGAAGATTTCTCAAAATTTCAATAGAAAGTAATTATATAAAAAAATACTCTTCATCACTGTAAGACTAATTTTCATCAACGAAAATGTCAAACTGTACCAAACTTATAAGTTGATCATTAACTGTATATTATAAACAATTTGAGTTTCTTTTTTTCATTCATAAATCAAATCCACAATACTCTTACGTAAAAACAATTGTTCAATTCTCTACTAATAATAGCTCCTGATACAATAAATATTAATTGCTTATTTGTCCCTTCTTATTGCGCATGCATATATACGATATTCTTTTATATCAAACTAGTTTTAAGTTATATTGTTCTTTATGCTATTTAGTAGTAGTGGCCGACAACATTCCGACTGTTCTGGACTCGTTTCCCCACACACAGGCAGCCGCCCATGTGGGGAACCAATTTCATGTATTTTTGTATATATTTCTTTGTATATGTTATAAGGAGGAAATAAATAGATTTTTCATTTCATTTCAATTACTTTTACGACCAGGGCCTTAGAGATTATGGCAGGTAATGATAAAACAAAAGGCGGGAGGGGCCTGGCTCCTTCAAGGTAGTGAAAAATATAATATTCTTTATAACTGTGTAATAAATCATAGACCAGGTAATAATATGCTCAAAGCTCTATATTATATAAAGAAATAGAGATAAATTAACAATGAAAATAAATGTATGATAGTATAAATATGATGAGGTCGGTATTGCGGTCTAGCTGGGGAGCCTGACATAGCCCTGTGCACAACACTGCCAATTTAAATATTGTTGTTTTACTGAAAATCTACAACATTTTAGAATCCGTAATTAATAAGTCACCTTGAAAAAAATTTAATTATTGGCTTCTGTTAAATCCCTTGAAATTAAAATTGTCTTTATTGTATATACAAATAGCAAAGTTAGGGCTACATAGTTCTTTCTTATGCTTAATCATTATATTTCGTGTTATTTTTTGTAAATAATATTATATTTTAAATTTCTGATTATTAATTATACTTTTAAGCATTTTAAGGAAGTGGTTTTCATTAAATTAACTGATTTTTAATTTTTTTTTATCAGTATAGTAATTTCAACTCCTTTTAAATAATTTTAACCCCAACATAATAACATTTTATATATTGCACTGATGTTAGCATAGATAGAGGCAAAGATTAAGAAAAGACTGCTTTTCCAAGAAAAGAAAATTACATGGTGAAGGTT
>JAQJVL010000183.1:0-225000 GCA_035578905.1 Stictocephala bisonia
AAAAAATGGGGAAATGTTTTTGGGTGGTAGGTTTTTTGGAAGCGTGAAACACCTGGTATGGGATGGAAGTGTACCACAAAGGGCCAAGGTAGCAATGTTTAAAACTTATTATAAACCCATGGTGACGTATGGAGCTGAGACGTGGAGATTATCGGAAAGGGAGTGGAGTAGGATACAAGCGGGGGAGATGAGATTTCTAAGAGCCATCAAAGGCAAAACACGAAGAGATAGGATCCAGAATGACGAGATAAGAAGAGGTTTAACTGAAGAGAGTTTGAGAATGGGGGTGGAGAGGTCACGGTTAAGATGGTACGGGCATGTGAAGAGGATGAGACAAGAAAGAATACCTAGAAGAATGGAGGAGATGGAAGTGGTGGGCAGAAGACCCAGAGGAAGACCTAGGGGAAGATGGTTGGATGGCGTGAAAGTCGATGTGGAGAAGAGGGGGGTTGTGTGGGGGGAGGTGATGAGAAGAGAGATGTGGAATAACAAACAGGAATGGAGAGGCTTGGTGAACACCCGAACCCAGGAGTGAACTGGAGCGGGTTTCCGGATATGTATGTATGTATGTATGTACAGTACAATAAAGTTATGAAACGTACAGCATGTATCATGTTGAGATATTATTTTTATTCAGACAAATATGTATCTACATTTTTTAGCACTTTTTTTATATAAGGATTATCTCTCATCTTATGGATAGTTTCCCGGAGATGATGTTACTTTTCAAAATTGTTTTTTCTGGTACCAAGAATCACTGTGATTTATTTTTGTATATTTTACTGGGATGGCGATGGGCATGGAATTATATTTACGTGTTTGTTTTTCAATTATTTCAGTTACTTATAACACATCTTATAAAGGATCCATCGAAAACACAGCTTTGTTTCCTTTATATTGTAATTTCTTATTTTCTGATTCTCCACTTTGTTATAAATTTACTTCACTTATTTTGTGGTGTTGTTAACTTGATTTTGATGAATGTGTTTGCTGAATTACCTTCCCTATAGTTGTGGTTATTTTGACTCTTGACTTGTATGTTCTTTAAAGGTGATAGGACCCTCCCTCTTTTCGCTCAGCAAGTTTTCCTCTGTTTGGGAACTTTACAACTCTGGTCTTGGCAGGAGAGGCTGAAGTTCACAAGAGCTAATAGATAGTCTTTTAACCCTAGATGGTTAATACTAGGTGACACATTATGAACTCCCAACTGTAAAGTGCTTCTATTCAGCGCTTTGCAAGCTTTTTTTGTAAAAATTATAAAAATTTTAAATATGCTCCAAATGTCAATTTTATCATTTTGTATTTCTTCTCAAGAACTGTACTTTCACATACTATCATCATAACTTACAAAAGGAAATGTAAATAATTATTGTCTAGAAAAGATTATTTGTAGGAAAAGAATATATCCCTAAGGAGGGTCTAACTTATAACCCTCCTTGGGAGTATTACAAAATTTTTGTAAATAATTTCAAGATAGCCAAATTGTTTATTTTGTGCACTATAATAATATGTTGTTACATTTTATATAAACTACTAGCTTTTTTTTTAATTGTTTGTTTACATAAAACGCAAAAAATGAAAAATGTGCCAAGTTACAGTATGATCATTGTAGGTAATCAAATAGTACGTGTAAAAATTCTAAAAAATTACCATTGAATAGACAAGATAAAGTTCTTTAGGAAAAATATTCTTATTGTACCCACATAAGAAGTTTTATATTTTTAGTTTGTTGTGGAAAATAAAAATGTTACCACAGAAACAAAAAATTACATGACAATTCATAAATAAGGGGTATGTATAATTTTTTTGCTACATGTACTTTATTAGTAAAATCTATTAGCTACAAGAAAATGTAAAATATAAGAATATATTCCAAATAGTATAAAATTTATAACACCAAAAGTCAGTGTGCGCAAATTGTGTAAACAGCTCTTGAAAAGTTGTGCATATTGTAATCATAGTAAAAAATATTAAAATTATGAAGGATTTTTTTCCGAGAACAAAAACTGATAAAACAGATATTTCTGACAACATTTAAGTTTTGACGTAGGAGAATAACATACTGCGTTATACTGTCGTCGATAAATAAAATAAAATCGTCATTTTGAGCGAACACAAATAATACAATTTTTTCCCAAGATCTTAGATTATTATGAGAATGCTAAACTAATACCATATTTTTACATGTCTTATTTGATCAAATTGGATAAAAAAATAAATGTTTAGGCTAGTACCTACATAAATATATACACGGTTGTAAAAATACACTAAAAGAATGAAATATTTTACTCATTCTTAGTTCTCCAGCCTGGTTTTAGCCCTATATTGCATTATTAGTATGTAGGATTGTTATTATTAAGATTTTGAAGTGCTAGTGCTTTCATATAAATATAATGTAATGTTGATTAGTGGTTGGACTTGTTGAATAGTGCCTAAAACTAATTTCTTTTCATGCACTGTCACTTCCACTAAAATATATTATATATGAACTACAATACACTTTTCACTACACTACACTTTCATTTCATTTCAATTCACTACACTTATTATGGTAAATACGAGCGGTCGAGAGAGTGTTTTGTATAAACCAAAATGGCTAAATGTACACTGACGACCGTTCTTCTACATCATCGTTGTCAAGTGACCACTTTACGTGTATGGTTGGGCGGGGGGAGGGGGTCAATACCAAAGTGCGTGAATGGGTGGTCAGGTGTGTCAATGCCAAAGTACGTGTATGGGTGGCCGGGTGGGTAAATACCACTTTACGTGTATGGATAGGCGGGTGGGTCAATGCCAAAGTGTGTGTATGGGTGGGCGGGTGGGCAGACAGTAGATCCGTTACACTACTACGTATCTATCAGTTGTATCAGTTTCACTATAATGATATACACCCGCAGAAAGTAGATCCGTTACACTACTACGTATCAGTCAGTTCTATCAGTTTAACTAAAATGATATACACCCGCACATTTCAAAATTCAAAATCATCTTTATTGACATAAGGTACAAATCCATACAGCCAATAGTATCAGTTACAGCTAAATATAACGTACAGCACGAAATTTCCTTGAGACAGTACCAACCGATGCAAGAACTTTCTGGCTTTCTACCAAATTTTTTAATATCGCAATAAATAATTTATTTATTACAAATATTTACAACAGCTTATAACGCACTAATACTGGCTTTTGAAAGAACATGCAAACAAGGGTATACAAACACATTTTTTGTAAAACAACCAAAGCACCTACAAAATTGCAATTTGTTTTGTTGGCTAGAGTATTTCATTCACTGCAGACTGGCAGTTTATTCAACTGATTCCGACTATTAGTTATTGTACAGTTATGCGACAAACATCAGCTATTTTTCCCAATCCCGATCCCCCGCCGGGCGGGAATTGAGCGGGAATTTCAAATTGCACGTTTTAAATGTATTCCTACGTTTATAAAATTGTATTAAAAATTATAAAAAATATGAAATGTACAGAACAGAACATTCCGCATCGATTGGTACCAAGTTTGTCCCGCTTGCTTTATGATAAACATATGTTTTATTGAGTTTTACAACAGAACATGTGACTTTTGATACTTCCGCGATTGCGTATACGTTTGAAAATAGCACGCGAAGCATCAGGATTCACGATCTAGGCTTAAACTATTTTGAATTTGGAAGCCCCGTCAGAAACTAGGTTGGACACGAGTGTGTCCAAAGAGGCGTTTAGGAACTGTAAGGAATCCAGAAATCGTAAAGATTCAAGGGTGACTGAAATGTACCGCTCACTGGTTGTAGCGATACATGACAGTTTTTCTTTTTTGAATTTGCCTAGCCCTTGGATCAAGTGGTGGCAGTCATAACCTCTGAGGTTATGGAAAAAGACTGGAATGTGTTTAGGTACTTGGTAGTTTAAGTTACATGAATTGTGGGCGGGTCCCAAGAATTCACCCGTTAAATGATTATGATTGGCTACTTTGTCTCCGTGTAATGGTTTTTGACAAAGGTGACAGGTGGTAGCATTTTTGAAAACAATTTTGTCTTGCGGAGACATATTAATAGGAGTATTTTTATGAATAATTGGTAAGAGCTCTTTAGACTCCTCAATCAAACAATTTAGAAAAGTATCTACAACGTCGGGGCCGCTATAGACTTTGGGTTGTTTTACTGGTTTGCCATCACTGTCAATAATTACATAGCAAAAACCAGAAGGGACGTGATGGGCAGTGTTTGTCGTGTGTGAAGTAGTAGGGTCATTCAGTGCTGTGTCGATTGGAACTACAAAGGACTCGAAGTCGCAGTAAATAGTGAATGGTACTTTGTGTGTTAGTGTATAGTTTTTAAAATACATAAGTTTTTCGTCTTCAGTAGGAAGTCTGGTCTTTTGTGCACCGTGTGGTGAACACAAAGGTAAGTGGTTAGTAAGTAAGTCATTAGTACGAAATCTGTGTAGGCAGTAGTCACAGTAGAACATAGCTGAACGGTGTTTAGTTAAGTGAGCTAAAAGTCGGGATAAGTTAGTGATTAAACAGTAGTGGGAGGTGGTGTCAGTAGTCAGTAGTAACAAGTTGATGTGATGAAGTCTGAATTTTTCTTTGGTTATACGCAAAGGATAAATTTCGTCTTTTTCAAATCCAAAGACATTTACGGATAAAGCGGGGTTCAATTTTTCAAATTTGTCTAAATCGGTAATTTTGACAGGATAGCTAATCCCAGACATGTTTATATTACATTCTAAAGATTTATAATAAGTTATTCGTCTATTTCGGTCAGGGTACAGATGGGCAAGTACAGAGTACAGGAAACATTTTTGATCGTCGTTCTTAATATTTACAATTCCCTGTTTGGAATGGTTAATTTTTTTCGGAGTGGGTATGTAAGAAGAGGCGTACAAAGGTTGAAATTTAACAATGAACAGATCTAGGTGTAAAACGTTTTCAATTACCCACCCACTACCTTGACTAACCCACCTACCCACACTTTCTAAAATTTTGTCTGTAGCCTCGGAATACTGAGTATCTAGAGAGTCGGAAGGTAGCAAAGGACGAGTTTTACCGTGAAAGAAGGGAGTTGTAGTCATTTCTTCGTTGTTAACAATTTTTGTGAATTTAATTTGAACCGCGATGTACCATTTTACTCCCCCGAGCCTGTTTAGGTGTTTATTTATTTCGGACATAATTTTATTTTTATGTTCAGTAAGTACGTTAAGGAGATCGGAACCGGAAGTATCAAATTGACGGGAAATGGTGACTAGGTTATCGTTAATGGCAAAGGATTCCATGGTTAGGATACAATGAAATTTACTTTAAATTGATTATTAAATTAAAGTAAAAAAGCAGGATATTCAAACGTTAGTCAATCAAATCAAACGTAAGGAATAGTTATACTGTATACGGGACTTAATCTCAGTATATCACTTTCGAAATACCGTACAGAGAACGGCGTCCAAAATATAAATTACAAGAATAAAGTTAAAGTATTTATGATGAGAATAATTGTATTTAATATCGAGTATTATTACTGATATCGATTGCAAGTAGGAGAACCAACGTCTGATCAGTACGAGCGTAAGAGCAGAAGTGAGAAAGATTGATTGTGTTGTTCAGTGAAGTAGGGATGGTTGGGGGTGGGGTGGGGAGGGGGAGGGGAGGGAGGGGAGGGGGAAGGTCAACCAATCAGAACGTAGCATTTGGATCACGCGCCTGTCCAGACTTGAAACTCCGATTACGTCATCCGGTGTAGTACTGATTTAATAAATGATCAGAAGGAATCATATACAATGTTAATTAAGTGTTTGATATTATTAAAAGAGATTGTGCAAGACACGAGATGTAAAACAATGTTTGTGGTAACGGAAGTGGTTTCGATAAGAAAAGTGCGCGAGAACTATTGGACTGTCAGTGCATCGAGCAGAGGTAGTGAGATACAGATTGTGAAATGGTAGTGAATTAGTCCTTGAGTGTCGCTATAGTACAAAGGAAGGAATTTTTGAGTATAAGAAGTGAAGGTGGGTGTGCTAGTTTCGTTATGTAGGGGGACTGATGGGTTCTGGATAGGAACGTGGATAGGAAGTGAGGTAGAGGGGGGGGGGTCCACAGAATTGATAATGAAAGTGACTGAAAGTAAGTAATGTAACCTAGGTACCATGTACACGCATGCAAAGGTGGACGAAAATAGGAAATTGTTATAGTACATGATGATAGTTAATGAAAGAAACATATTATACTAAGATGTGAAGCTTGTGACCAATAACGGAAGCGGATGTGGTAAAGCCCGGCCACCAGTAGACTTTGTAAGTACAGTTAAAGTAATTTAGGTTGGATAGTCCGGTAGGCATGAGGGCTCTAGGGTAAGAGTGTTCAGCTAGCGTGTTAAGTTTAGAGGATGTCGGGTGTGTTTGATACGAAGGTATCCATACGAATTTAACCGGAAGTAGATGGGAGGGGGTAGAAGGACCCTAAAGTTAACAATGTATTAAATAAAAATAAAAAATAAGTAAATAATTAATATAAATAATAGCTGTACCTTAATTTTTAAATAAAACGTGTATTGAGGGTTGCCTAGAGTGTTAAGTATGTACCCAACTGTGATTAGATATTTTTAACGGAAGTATGTAGGTAACAATGTTTGTTAAAGGAAGCCGCAGATGAGTGGGAGTACCCGAACTTAAGAGCGCATGTTATATAAGAACAATTAAATTCAAAATTCATTTAAATAGGTAGGCTAACAGTGCGTGTGAGAAAGATTACTTGTAAAGTAGGGAGGGAGGGAGGCAACCAATCAGAGCGTAGTATTTGGGTCACACGCCTGTCCAGACATGAAAACCAGTCTGATGCCTGGAGTCATATACCCGAGTTTCGCAGCCGCTGTATGAGTGGTGACGTAACGCGCTTGTCCACCGAGCACAAGTCCTCGCACATGCGCGCCAGACCAGCAGCCGACGCGTATATCGTAGGCTAAGAGCGTACGAAGGTAGCCGACAGTCGCCGGAAGTACCCGAAAGCATTTTATATAGTATAAGGTGGGAAAGGCTGTCATCTTGGGGAAAAGTGCATTTTATATAGTATAACACGGGAAAGGTTAGGAGTGTATTTTATATAGTATAACGAGGGAATTTGAGGGAAATTTGGGAAGGGGAATTACCACCAGGGACTTCCCTTCCGAAGGCGCCATGTTTCTGAATGGATGTGTTTAGTATTGCCACCAGGTGCGCATTTGCACAGAGTAAAATCGACATTTGTTATAGTGCATATACGAAATATTGCATTTGTTATAGTGTATATATGATTAGAGTAACAACGCGCATGCGCGCCCGACCAGCAGCTGATGCGTACGAAGGTAGCCGACGGTAATAATCGAAGTTTAAAAGTGCATTTATTATAGTACATATATAAAAGGTCGCCATCTTTTTACATTTTATATAGTATAACGGGGAAAAGATTAGGAGTGTATTTTATATAGTATAACAAGGGAAATGCCGCCATCTTGAAAAAATGTCATTTTATATAGTATGATGTGGGAATTTGGAGGGAAATTTAGGAATTTGAGGGGAATTTAGGGAGGGAATTTTCCCACGGTGGGTTGGTAATATTAATTAATTAAAAAGTAGCGCCTTCATTTTCCGTGATACTACAGAGACCTGAGTCTCGCTCCCTTAGTTTATGTCTACTATTGTGGGAATAGTTAAGAGTAGGAGGTTGAGATGGCTGGGCCATATTAACCGTATAAGTGAGAGAGAGATGGTAAAGATGGTACTCAGAGGTACACCAGAAGGAAGGAGACCATTAGGAAGACCAAGGATGCGATGGGTTGATGAGGTGACGAAGGACCTGAGAAGAATGGGAGCAGATTTGGAGCTGGCAGAGGATAGAAGAGCTTGGAGGCACATGATTGGCGAGGCCAAAAACCATATAGGTTTCCAATGGCCACAGGAGAGAGAGAGAGAGAGAGAGAGAGAGAGAGAGAGAGAGAGAGAGAGAGAGAGAGAGAGAGAGAGAGAGAGAGAGAGAGAGAGAGAGAGAGAGAGAGAGAGAGAGAGAGAGAGAGAGAGAGAGAGAGAGAGAGAGAGAGAGAGAGAGAGAGAGAGAGAGAGAGAGAGAGAGAGAGAGAGAGAGAGAGAGAGAGAGAGAGAGAGAGAGAGAGAGAGAGAGAGAGAGAGAGAGAGAGAGAGAGAGAGAGAGAGAGAGAGAGAGAGAGAGAGAGAGAGAGAGAGAGAGAGAGAGAGAGAGAGAGAGAGAGAGAGAGAGAGAGAGAGAGAGAGAGAGAGAGAGAGAGAGAGAGAGAGAGAGAGAGAGAGAGAGAGAGAGAGAGAGAGAGAGAGAGAGAGAGAGAGAGAGAGAGAGAGAGAGAGAGAGAGAGAGAGAGAGAGAGAGAGAGAGAGAGAGAGAGAGAGAGAGAGAGAGAGAGAGAGTAATAATACTATTGTACAGCTATTAGCGAAGTAGGTTCATGCTAGAGAGTGTTTTCAAAACACTGCATTCACTTTAATTTCGTCAGTCAGTGAGAGTGATCCAAACCAATTAGTATTGAAACAACAAGAGTTTTGTTATATTTACCACACTAACTCTCTCCAATTTACAGTTGGATGAAAACGCTACGATGTTTACTGACATTTAATTAATCAAGATCACATAGATTATTGGAATATTTTGCTTTAGAGTCCTGTGCTAATCTCACACTAAGAACGAAATATTTATTTCAGACCATATCAGATCTTTATATAATTAAAGCGGAATTATTCCAATTCCTAAGTAAGTTACAATCCATAACTAAGTACAGACGTAACATTTCTGAGACCATGACAGGATAGCCCATAAGGACCTCTAGGAAGGAGTTCTCCTTAACAGTAAAGTAACAATAATTCATAATCGTAATAACAATATATCTATTTAGATATACTGTATTAATAATTTATAGCTCTGAACAGATGTTATTGAAACAAATTTTATTAACATGTTATTTTACACTAAAAATAAGCGGATAACCGGTAGGAGACTAAACAAAATTGTTAGTGCAAAAAAAAAAACATTGCTTACTTGTCTAACCTAACCTGACCTGATATATCCTTATTTAACTTAACCTAATTCTTAACATACAAACCTAACTGAACTATCCTATCCTAACCTAATATATTTTAACTTAAGATCTCCAATCTATCCTAACCTGACGTAACCTAAACTATCCTAACCAATCCTAACCTATCTTACCAAATCCTAACCTATTTTAACATAAACTAATCTATATTAACCTAACATTACCTAATCTATCCCATCCTATCCTAACCTATCTTAATATAACCTTATCTAACCCAACCCGACTCAACCCAATCCATCCTAACCAAGGCATCTTAACGTATCCTCTCCTCTCCTAACCTGACCTAATCTAACATAACCCAACTCAACTCACCCCAACCTATCCTACCCAAGTCATCCTAACGTAACCTATCCTCTCCCAACCTGACCTAATCTAACATAACCCAACTCAACTCACCCCAACCCATTCTACCCAAGTCATCCTAACGTATCCTCTCCTCTCCTAACCTGACCTAATCTAACATAACCCAACTCTACAGTACTCACCCCAACCTATCCTACTCAAGTCATCCTAACGTATCCTCTTCTAACCTGACCCAATCTAACATAACCCAACTCGACTCACCCCAACCTATCCTAACCAAGTCATCCTAACGTATCCTTTCCTCTACTAACCTGACCTAATCTAACATAACCCAACTCAACTCACCCCAACCTATCCTAACCAAACCTATTCTAACCTAACATTTTCTAAGTTAGCCTATTATGAATCATCAACAAAATTTCGTTGCTTACGTTGAAATTGGGATCCTGGCCTCCGGATGGCGGAGCATGATTTCATCGTCTTTTACGGTTGATTGCTGCTTGATTACCACCTATACGTCTATGTTGGCGCGATTCACCAAGGAAGTGGTATTCCTAAATCATCTTGAAAATTAGTTAAATATTGCAGATCAAAAGAGTTCCAAGTTTGAATTCAGAGCAAAAATAACATCGAATTATAAAATAAAAATTACATCGAGCAAACATAAAATGTAATTAAAATCATGCTAAAAGATATAAATAAAAATGAAAAATAAGATTTGTTAGAAAGGAGGGCTTAGATTCTTTCCCTGGGGTAAAAATTTCCGTGGGATAAAAACTGTTTTCTCAGAAAGTATAGACAGAGGAATAGACAGTCACGAATCGCTTTACTCTTGAGAAAAATGCCAACTAGCTGACGCTGGCGATCGTGGCAGTCGTTACGCAGAGCTACGGCATCTCTCTGCTAGATAGCATGGCGGTTTACCTATGTTGCATTACAGTTAATAGAGTGTAAATATTGAAAACAAATCGTTTATTTGCTTACCACGTCAGTTGTTAGCTATATCACCGCTAGGATCGCTAGCATCGCTTGGTTGGAAGTAAAACGGCTGAGCTTCGTTACTGTATGTTACTACAGTATAGACCTGTTTTGTACATTGGCGATAACGTGCATAAATAATAATATTTTTATTGTTTCAATGAATAAATAAGCGTTGAATATTTTTCATTTACGACGAAAGTGAGTAGGCTCTTACGCAGTATTTTACAAACATATTTACATATTCGATTTAAAATCGAGTAGTCAGTGGTAAGACATATAATACTAGAATTGTCGATTCAGTCGCAAAGTGCAAGTGAATAGCGACAAATTCAACTATCCAAAAGCTGATGTCTTTGTTGTATTTATCACGTGGCGTAAGTTAAAGACTAACCCCCACCCCCCAAATATTTATCTACCATTCGTTACTAGTTGTGCTTATATACGCATTTTAGTTCTAGGGTTTGTATTTCTTCATTATGTTTGGCGTAAGTCCATTGCCGAAGGTACGTTTGTACAGAGCTTAAATAATTAGTTATAGTAATTAATTACCTGGCATTATTGTAGCTATATAAACACTGATATGTGATAGTAATAAGACTACGTAATTTTGGATGGATGTCATATTACATAAAAATTGCTTCTGATTCTGAACAGACAAATTACACATATTTAGAGCTGTATATAAGTTCATGGTCTTCTAGTTCTTGCAGTGTTCATTTTTCCTTATATACATAAATTACTGGCGTTTCGAGCTTTGAGTTTAAAACCTATTTGGCTAGCGTGAACAAATATCTTGAAAATTGTTCCCTGTAAAGAGTCCGAAACGTCGGTAACTGATGTGTAAAAAGTACACAGAAAAATTGACATGGTTGAACACAGAAAACCAGAACCTAAACTAACCTAGCCTAACTTAACGTAAACGATCTAACAAAACCTAACATAGCCTAAGCTAACCTAACCAAACTTGTATGTAATACAAAGATCGTGAATTCTTCCTTGGAATATAATTAGAGTTTATTCGGTTTAATTTGAATAAAAAACTATTTAACTCGAAAAAAAACACAATTAAATTCTATTTAGTTGTAAAGCACGAATTGCAACATCTGTAGTTCGGTAAGTTGACAGTTCTTACTGTATAAAGTTGGCACAACTGTCAACAGACAAAATCACGCCGAGTGAATATACACCAACAGGTTGGAGTTTAGTCAAGATGAAATGTTTTCAAGGTGAAGAAAGTAGTTTTCGACATTTAAAGTTGGAATCAAGAAACACAAACGTTTATACTTTTTCAATTTCAGGTTGTAATTTCATAAATATCTCATACCATTTGTATATTTTGTTTACCTTTAAATAGGTAACTGTGGACTTACCTTTTCATTTACCAATATTAATGTAGGTTAGTTGGGAGTAAGAGAGGGCTTGGTAGGCCTAATCTCAAAAGTTTCTTTGAATTAAGTAAAGAAAGTTCTCATTTCGTTAATTGGCTTGAATACTAGTTTTTTGTAATGTTAATTAATTTATCATAAAGTAATCACGATCGTAAAGATATGGGTCATGAATGAGTGAGTACAGGTGAACGTTTGTTGTTTGACTTCCCAAGGCAAGGTGGTGTCATAGTATGTTATATGTTTCAGTTGTCTTCATGAATCAGTTTAATTCATGAAATTATTCTAATCTATTTTTTGTACTAGCCTACACCTGTTTTGCGTAGGCTACTATCAGCTCAGCTTTTAGTCACTTCAGCGTGTGCTGGAGAGAGACAGAGAGAGGGAGAGAGAGGGAGAATACAATGGAGACTGCTGGCGCTATCTATGAAAACTGAGTAGGAAAACGGCTTCAAGGGAACATATGTGCGGACAGTCTTATTGCTTATAGTCAATAATAACACAGCCCCAAGTATATGGAAATAGTTACAGCACCAAGCCACAGTGCAGCTCAAACTACATATTCATTTTGGCATACAGTAAATTGCTTTTGAATAAGTAATTTTACTTGAGCAAGATTGGAAGAAAACAGACTTTACTTTCTCAATTTTTACATTTAAATTTGTACAAATTAAAAAATGAAAATAAACCCTCGTGTATATATCCTTATATATATTACGTGAATCCGTTTTTTGTCAAAGCAACAACTCCTTCCTTATTTATCAACGGATTGACACGATCGAGGTGTCAAAAGATTTGCCTCTGTTTGTAGTTTTGCAATAAGGTCTTAATTCTTCGAATTTTTCACCCTGATGGGCACGGGAAGCCCTCAAAGTTCGTTGTTCAGCCATGAGAATAACACGGAGAGAGATTTATGAAAATCGAAAGTAACATCTGTTCAAATTTAAATAATAATTTACAAAAAGTTTTAACGCCTGTTTAAATGTAAACAATGGTGTTTGTAATATTTATGAGTTTAGATATTTCATATTATTAAACCAGGAAAGATTGTAGGCATGGTTTAAATGGTAATCTATTGCATTTATTTTATGTATCTAATTAATATTTACCTGTTAAACAAAAACAAATGAAATAAACACGTTTGAAATAGACAAGGGACTATCATTGGGTGTTTACGATAATAAATAGGTAGCAAGCCAACTAATGTGAGTGAGATTCTGGAAATAAATTTAATATTTGAGTTTACAGTTAACCTACTATTATTTGTAGTCAAGAGTCACTAGCCGAGGTCGAAGGCCGAGGTGTAATGAGCGCAACGAGTCACGGTGTTGGCACGCAAAGCGTGCAGGGGTGTCCCCTAGTATGTATATAATTAAATGTTATTGATCGTGTCATATTATTTTTTTTTAAGTTCAAATAAATTGATACAATAGCATAGTCTACTGCCAGGAGTACTGACCGAACAATTAGTTTGTGCGCGCCGCAGTATTGCTACTAACCGTATTAATAAATGACAAATACAATAATAAACATCAGCTGTTAGTAATAATAGATATTTAACACTTTTGTTCCAGACAAGTGTTTGAGTGGGCTAATGTTTTCATAAAACAGCCCCCCTTTACTCCTCACCTATATTCAGCTGTCACTGGCCGTGAGCACACACTAATTGTTCACTCAGTTGATCTGACAATGTTAGGCCATTGGATAAGGTAACACGTCTTGAAAATTCATCGTACGCTAAACTTCTGTTTTAACACTTCTCTGGAAATTGTGTATTTCTCAAACAAATCAGATGATTTTATAAAGATTTGAGACTTTGCAGAAAATCTTGAAATTTAATAGTGGATATAAAGTGGCTATATGTGGCGACTTTAATATTGAAATGGCTAATGATTGCAAACCAGAATCAAAAACATTTCTAAACTTGTTGAGAACTTTAAATTTACATTGCACGACCAAAAATCCTACCAGATTAATTGCGTGTATTGATAACATTTTAGTAAATTTCCCAAAATCATGTTTTGAAGTTGAGCAAATTAATGGATGCTTGGCAGATCATGAACCACTATTGCTAAAGATGAAGCATATTTCTAACTCTAGGCCTATAGCCAGCAGAGGCAGAGAAAACAAAACATTTGTAAGAAAACAAAATAAAGAACAATTAGACCTTTTTTCTCAGTGTTTGCATAGTGAACAATGGGACATTATTTCAGATTATAAACACAGGGTAATAAATTTAGGGACTTTGTGTGAATATCTCTTTAATAGTATAACTGATTGCTGGCATTACTGCTCCCCCTTAGTTAAAAAACCTAGTCGTAACTGTAAGCCTAGCTCAAAATACCATAAGTTAGGACCTAACTGGTATGATAAGTCCTTGTTAGATTGTAAGAATAAAATGTTAGCATATCATACTATGTATAAAAATCTTTGTAAGACAAATTCAGAGAAAGCTTTAGATGCACATAAAGCCTACATTGCCATGAAAAAAGTATATAGGGATAAACTTAATAAAGCAAAGCAAACTGCTTATGAAAATTATAAAGAAAAATCAGATAACAAATGTAAGGCTGCATGGACAGTAATTAAAAGTGAGAACACATCAGCAGGTTCAAACAGTATTCCACTTGATCCAGAAACTACAAACAACTATTTCATTAACTCTGTAAAAGAATTAGGCAATAGTTTAGACCCCACAAATGTATGCCCAACAACTTTAATGGATCAAAAGCTAGAAAAGAAACACAATTTTTATTGGAATGAAATTACACCTGAGGATGTAGTTAGAGTGACATCTAAATTATCAAACTCAAAGTCAACCGATTATTTTGGATTTTCAAACTTTGTCTTAAAAAATATAATTCAATATATATGTAAGCCTCTGGCTTTTGTTTTTAACCAGTGCTTATTGCACGGATATTTTCCAGACCTACTTAAAACAGCGAAAGTTATTCCAATCTTTAAGAAAGGTGACAGAGATCAACCTCAAAATTATAGACCCGTATCAATAGTGCCTATATTTTCTAAAATATTTGAATCCCTAATTTTTAATCAAATGAGTTTCTTTTTTGAGTCGAACAAATTAATAAATAATAACCAGTTTGGGTTCAGAAGGGGCAAGTCAACCACTCAAGCAGTGCTTAAAATTGTTGAAGAGGTTCTAAAGGCATTTGAAAACAAAAAATCTGTGTCAATGTTGCTATTTGATCTAACCAAGGCATTTGACTGCATACCATTTGATATCCTGATTAAGAAGTTGGAGTTCTATGGTGTCACAGGCACTGAATTAGAAATGTTTAAATCCTATCTTAAAAACAGAAAACAGTTTGTTAGTATAGATGGCAACAACTCTTCCCTTAAGGAGGTGTCAACTGGTGTTCCGCAGGGATCAGTTCTTGGACCTTTCTTGTTTGTAATTGCCATAAATGATTTACCATTTAATATTGATATCGATTCAGTATTATTTGCTGACGATACAACTGTGTTTAAAGCATGTAGAGAATTAGAACGCTTAATTGACTTTATGACAACAGCAGAAAATTCTGTTCTAAATTGGTTTTCAGTAAATAAACTTGTTTGTAACCAGGAAAAAACTCAAAAACTTATGCTTAGTTTATCCCAGGATTGTGAACCTGATACGGTTAAATTGCTTGGTATTCACTTGGATTCAAAGTTAAATTGGGAAACACATATAAATAAGATATGCAATAAATTAGCACGTGTTAATTATTTGTTTTGGAAGCTGAAACCATTAGTAAGAGAGGAATACCTAAGAACAGCCTACTTCGGCCTTTTTCAGTCGCATTTGTCTTACGGCATTTTGCTCTGGGGCCATTCTTCACATACCCATGAATTACTTTTGATGCAAAAAAAGATTGTGAGGGTATTATCTGGAACTGGCCCAGTTGAACATTGCAAACCTCTTTTTATCCAACAGAAAATTTTAACAGTCATTAACCTTTATATATACAACACTCTTTTACACACGAAACTTAATGCTCATGATTTTATTAAAAGAAAAGATATACATGGATATGCCACCAGGTTTTGCTCCCAAATTGATATTCCACAACATAGATTAAGCAGGTCTGGTAAATCTCACAAAATATTGGGTATAAAATTTTTTAACAAACTTCCACAGGAAGCTTATAATGCTAGCATAAATAGTTTTAAGACCTCCTTATATGAATGGCTAATTTTGAATCCATTTTATACAATATCTGAATTTTTGGCAAGTCATGTGGCAATTAGATTTAAGTAGGCTAGGCTGTTAGTGGTTAAGTTCTTGTTAAGTTATTATATCCTTGTATTATATTCTTGTATTTGTGACGGCTCCTATTCCTGTACAAAAGGTCAATGGAAATAAAGTATCTTGTATCTTGTATCATTCACTCATCATACATAAATTCGACAGGCTTTGCGTAAATTCCCACTCAACGATTGTACGTAGCTGTTAACGGTGTTATTGTAATAATTGTAATTAAATGTACTGTCGGCACTAGTGGGGCAGCGCTGTAACCCAACTACTCGGGGACAAAGTGTTGTTGAGACTAGGTGATAGGTTCTCTATGCTCAGTCCACTAAATGGTTGCCATCGACGTGGACACTACTAGAGATGGGGAACGTCAGCGTGGATGGGGTTACCACGCGAAGCATGCAGGGGGTATTCTAGTTTAATACTAATGTTGTAAACATATTAATACAACAATATTCATACAGAAACAGGTAAACTTTTGAAACTGCATTCATTTGCTCGGAAAATGTGAGCTAACAGGAAAACGCTATTATAAATGTGATAGTGGAAGTCACATGTTAATGACAGCTGTAAATTCACATGCAGGTGTATATACGAACCATTGGCAATCACCGACAGAGCTAATGCTGCCATTAGCATTGTAAACAAAAGACTAAAGCAAACATCAGGCGTCGAGTCAACAGAAACAAATGTAACATCACCAAGTACTATTGAATTAGAGGTTAATTGTCAGCTGATTTAGATCTGACTATTGTTGATTGTGTCAAAGACAGCTGTGGATGGGACTACCTCGAACCAACAATGACATCTGTAGTTGTTTGAAGAATACAAAGATACTGTTTTTATGTAGACTGTCTGTTTTATTTTTTCATAACCTGGTTGAATATTATAATTATATCTGTTGAATTGGCTTGTAAACTAAAAACATTATATTTTATAGATTTTCTTACGTTACGTTCATGTACAGTTATGGCACACATTTTCCACAGACAAAACTATGTTAACATATACTGTTTTAATATTTCATCTATAGTCTAATATTTCACATACAAATTAATGAAAAAAATAGCTGTATCTTTATAAACTTTTGTTGTAAAGACTTTTTAAAATTATCATAACAAAATATGGCTTTCATTATAGATAAGCAAATATTCGAATCCAGTTGGCCTTTTTACTACATTTCAAATGTTGAATGGACCTTTTAGAGTCGAATTTATGGGATTAGGCCTACCTAATAAAGACTTTTAAGTTGATTTATAACTTGAGTTATTTTCTATTTTAAGATATTTTCTTATTCCTCGGAGACCATCAACTGATGTGATAAACAATGTGTATTTGGTGAAAAAAAAAAAAAAAAAAAAAAAAAATTAAAAACACACATATTTATAAGCACAGTATTGATGTTTATAAGTTACTGCTTTATTCTACAAGGGTTATACAAAACAAGCAATGGTTTTCAAGATTAAGGTAGCAAATTTAAGCTTTCACTATATAACATGCGTTCAATATTTTTAGGTCAGCGTTGTGGCATTGTATTTTACTTATACAATGCCACAACGTATAAGTTGTAGCCTACATCTTTAATTTGATGTACAACTTGACCAATGCTCTCATTTAAACTCTTCTTCTGACGCCTTGTGGGCCCTTCTTCTGGTGTGATTAAAAATTGATACATGCTTCAAAAAGTAGTGGCATTGATGTGTTAATTTTAAATTTTTAATATTTAATGGTAAAAAAAATGCCATCCCCAGGATTTTTGGACATCCTGTATACACTATATAGTTATAGTGACCTCTGTTTAGAGAGCATTTCGTGGTAATTCTGCGACTAGGTTTTGTTCAATAATTCAAACTTAATAGCTATGTAAAACGTAAAAAAATGACGATAAATTATTGTTACGGATCACGGCCGTAACCATCGGCACTGCCTAGGTCATTGCATCCCTTCATTGCGCGACCAATCGAGTTTTTCTAGGAAGGATTAGAATGACAGATCTGTAAGAAAATCCAGACCCTTCCTGAATTGGCACGTAGAAAGACCTAGATCCCCCTCCCAGGATCACCTTGGCAGTACCAGAATCTTCTGGGCCGACATCACTGCGTTATGTAAAGACACCCTTCAATTAATCTGTGTCAGTGAGTGAGTGAGTGAGTGAGTGAGTGAGTGAGTGAGTGACAGTCTACAGAGTGGCAGAGTCAGTCCCAGTGGACTTTACTGAAACAGTCAAGTGACAGTGTGTTAATTGTGACAGTGCGTTAAAACTGACAGCACACCGAGCAGTGTCAGATATTGTGTGAACACAGACTCTAGTGTGATAAGTGACATTAATTGTTTTAAATAGTGGTGGTTAATCTCAAGTACTTATAAGAAATCTTGTAATTATTTAAATTTCTTAATATCTCGGAGTGTGTAATTTAGTTCTTAAAAGCGTGTAAATAAAGCGCGTTCTTACATTCAGTAGCCAAAAGTGAAATCACCTTATTTATTTATTTCGGACCCTGTTGTACAATATTTCCACCAAATTTGATAAACTCTATTGGAAATATCTTATTAACAAGATTATAGTAGGAAAGGTGAAGTTTGCAATCTGACCGAAGCCCAATGTTCTCCCTTGTGACGTCGATTTCCTTTGAGAGAAACTTAGTTGATCAGAGATCGAATTGTCTGTGGTAAAGGTAAGACCTTAAGCACAACTATTCCAGTTAAAGGTAACCTGTTTGATGGAGTTGCGACAGAGAGATCGCCGTCCCATTATCCTACGACAGTACCAATCGACTTAATGTGACAGTATCAATACTCCCAACCATGTAAGGATTCATATTATGGTGTTTTATGCAGATGAGTAATAATGTAATGATTTTATTACATACTTCAATGTGTTTTTAAGGAATTGTTTGTTTTTTTTATTATTTGTTTGTAAAATAAAATTCAGTAATGCTATTTCGTCACGTACTAGGTTCCTTCGTGCGGGGTTTACGTTGATTTATATTGTTCTTCTTGCATTCAGTGATATAAAACATGGATGAAATAAGTTAACTCTAGCCTGTTCAAATGATGTTTAATATGATTATGTATATAAAAATGAAGTTTTTAAAAAGTAGACTTATAAACACTATTTACAGATTTGTTTCCTTTTGTGAAACTGTGCAGGTTCCTTCCGCTTGAAACACGTGAGCGCAAAAGTGCGTTTTGGTTAGGTTTGGCCCGTTATTTACTTCAGAACCATGTAGGCCCTAAGTTGTTTGATTATTACAACAGCTGATTAATAAAACTATTATAAACAATTTGTCAAATCATTATTGCAATAGGGTTTGCATTGATACTTATTAGAGCCCCTGGGGTGGTGCCCTGATGGAATTTAAAAATAAAGATAGGCCTATATGTTAACCAGATACCCCAAGAATGTCCGTGCAACATTTCAGATGAATGGGTTCAGTAGGTTATGCGTGATTGACACACAGACACAATTACATTTTTATTTAATAGTAAGATATATAAATCGTTAAACATATAATGGAAAAAGAAGCAGACCATTATTTCAGTAAGTCATTGAGTACAATACAGTTATTATAGTACAATTACAGTTTATCTTGAAGTTTATAATATTTTGATGTTTTATTAAGCTAAACAAACATTTTTATAGTTTTTTCTGAAATATTATCATTACTTTACAAATTGTGATGTAAATATAATCCTTTTTGAATATTTGCTAGATTTGTTGGATATCTGTATATATCATACAAATCTATATATTTTTAAATTCTATTGAATATTATTTATACATACAAAATTTAAATTTATAAATATCGTATTGAAATTGAAATGTTAACAATAACATTTTAGTATTTTGAACGTCACAATTTCATACACTATTTACAAATTAAAGTAGTCGTCTAATTGAAGACGAAATTAAATGGAATAAATATACAATGATATTTATTCCTCAGTAAAACATACAATAAACAACATCACAAATCGAAATTTACACTGCTACGTAGTTACATGTGGCAGCGTAATAAGATAACAACAGAGATAAAGACTAAAGACTAAAGACATTTAATTCATAAATTCAATATTATATATTTTTAAAATTATATTTTTACTACTATCACACACAATTCTTGAATATTATAATACATTCATGGAATCTAATATATTTTTATAGTATTGAAAATAATTTTATAAAATATGAGCTCAATTAATTAGTCTTTAAAATAAAACTAAACAGTAAAAAGTTTGGTTAATAAGCAACCAAAATCTCACAAAAATCCTTGAAGACATGAAATTTAATCTTTATTTTTGAAATTGTAAACTATAAAAATTTAAAAAAGGAATTAAAAAATATAACAAACGCAAGACAATGTAGTTTATTAGTTGCATTTGGATGTTAAACATTGTTTAAAAAGACGAAGAAATATAAATTTAACTAAAACGAGGTTATGTTGGAAAGTATATTTGAAATCCCCTTAAGATGGCGAACACAACAAAACAACCACTACAACAGGGAAACCATGAAATGTTCAATATACAAAACAGCTTGTTCAATATCCTCACATTCAAAGCAAAATACTGTTTTTAACAAAGTACAATTAGAAAAAAATACAATTAAATATAAAATACTGTTAGGAAACAAAATACCACTTGTAAAAAATATCTTGTTACATCTGTACCACCAAGAGTTCATAATAAAACTATATGTAGTTTGTAGGCCCTACCAATCACACTACTGACTGTTTTGAACACTATTTCAGCAGGCTTATCTGAAAACAACAGATGACAGACATGAATTATTGAGAAAGTATTAAAAAAATATACTAAACCAGCAAATCAATGTCTTCATTTGCAACGTCAGATAAATTTCAAACTGGAGTTTCTTATTAGGTATACAATAAATTATACAGAATAAAACTGGTCTATAATTTATATTGTCTCCGCATACAATATAAATTATAGACCATATAAGATAAATTATTATTATTAGTTCCCTACTCTAACAACAAAGTCCTGCCGGCTCACTATTTGGCGCAGATTAAATAACACAACTACTTTACGTTGTTTTGGCTTATTAGTAAAATTCCTATTACCCTTAAACCCTGAAGGCGTTAACAGAAATTTAACATACTCCTGGAACTCTATCTCTTCCTCAGGAATGGGTTGCAAGCGTGGTCGTAGTGGATCTGGAGTCACACGTCCCTCTAGGTCACAGTGGATGTTCCTGTCTGGAATCACTCGCAAACCCGTGGGTTGAACTCTATGGTCCTCAGGATAAGTTGTTCGTTCACTCGTCCCACTGGGTCACGAGCGGATCCCAGTGTGAACAATCTGCTCGTTCCCTACTGATTGTGGGGCTTCTCAGTCCAAAAGCAAGATGGGATTGAAAAGCCCCGCAGGAGCGGGCAGGAGAGTCAGTCAGCCAGCCAACCCATCTACTACAGCTTATCTCGAGGTTGGAGTCTGGGTACAGCCTCGTGGGCTCTGGGGATCTCCAAACGCTGGGGACTTGAAGCCCCTCTCTATAATTAATAATACACAAGTGTACATACATGTAAAGGGCTTACCACTTGAATTCCTTTCTGCCTTGAGTGTGCTTGAGGCCCTAGTGGTTGTGCTTGTCCTCTACTAGTACACTATGGTGTATTTTGAGTGTACATGTATGTAAAGGGATAACCACTTGAATTCCTCTTTGTTTGAGTGTGCTTGAGGCCCTAGTGGTTGTGCTTTTTCTACTAGTACAGTATGGTGTATTTTGAGTGTACATGTATGTAAAGGGATAGCCACTTGAATTCCTCTCTGCCTTGAGTGTGCTTGAGACCCTAGTGGTTGTGCTTTTTCTATTAGTACAGTATGGTGTATTTTGAGTGTACATATATGTAAAGGGATAGCCACTTGAATTCCTCTCTGCCTTGAGTGTGCTTGAGGCCCTAGTGGTTGTTCTTTTTCTATTAGTACAGTATGGTGTATTTTGAGTGTACATGTATGTAAATGGCTAATCACTTGAATTCCTTTTTAGTGGTAGTGCTTGCTCTACACAAGTATAGTGTAACGTGATTAAGTGTACATTCATAAAGGGCTAACAGCATGAATTCCTTCCTGCCACGAGTGTGTCTGAGGACCGACTGTGTGGTGTATTTTGAGTCTCTGTGTATGTCAAGAGCTGCTTACTTCGGTGTCACCCTGCCATGAGTGTGCTTCAGTTCCGAGAGGTTGTGCTTGTAGTACATAAGCGGGTTGTGGTGTATTTTGAGTCTCTTCCTTTATGCGTTTTGAGAGTCAGTTAGTTTGAAATTTAATAGACATCGTGTCACCTTCGGGCTCGATAATGCCGGTTAGTAGTAAGTCTCACTCGCTGCGCTTACTTTCAGCTCGGCCTTGGCCTTGGTTTGGGTTTTTTTAGGTAAACCGTACTATTAGTTGAAACAGGACAAATATTTAGCATAGTTATTGTTTAGTGGAATTGTTTTCTGATGTACAAAAATCATCCGTTTTAAAATGCACACTACAAAATAAATATGCAATGTATACACCAGTTCAAACGTTGTAAAGTTGTAGTGATATAATTTCATTAGATCTAATAGAGCCAGTGGAGTACAGCCCAGGTACTTTTTATATTCCTGATGTTTTTCTCGCCATACTTGACCGTCAAGCTTTAAAATAATCTAATCAAGCTAGTTCAGGGGTTGTTGTTAAGTCCAAATGTGAGTTTTATTAGAACCTGTATGTTTTGGCTATGGGCAAGTGGGGCACATCTGGCGCACTTTAATATCTTGGCAAACATTTGCCTTGGTCGGAAGACCTTTCTGACGTCTCAGTCTTTGCTATCTGAAGCCACAATAAGACGAAAAAAAACCCAAAATATATCTAAGAAACTTTCGGAATAAATGCGTAAGGAGTATGGAAGACACTAATCAAATGGTAAATACAAGTAAAACAAATATGATCAATTACAAAATTTCTTGGAATAAAACATTGTAACAGTAACGTAAATAAACATATAATAATCATGCGTTAGGGTTTGCAAAAGTGTTATCGTATTTTCTATAGCTATAACACTATGCTAGGCAATTATTTCTGGAACGAAAATTGTACTTTTTGGAACACAGATGATTTCCTAAATGTGGACGTCGAAAAAATTTGAAATGCCAAAACCATACAAATATATGTTCCAGATCATATTCGAACAGTTTTATAGACTATTTATTAATACTTTTACTTTAAATATTCACTTTATATTACTTTACTTTGTTGACCACACTCTGGAACAACCGCTCTTTCGTAACGTTAATGTTGTGGAACAAAAACGGAAAAGTTAAATTGAGGCATTCCTTATTTTCCTGTCGGACTGGCGACTTGTGTAATTACTTTCAAACTTCTCAGGGAGTTGTGTAAACAGTTTCTGAAATGAGTCCAGCTCGCGGCACTCTCTGCAATACCATTGGTTTTCGAGCTACTAATTACAAATACTAATTAAATGAAATACGAATCAAAAGATTCGATTTGGTTTTTCGATAATTTTGTAGAAGAAATATTCTTGTTTACATAGGAATATAGTAGAAACAATTCACTCACCTCCATTCCGGGTATGTTTTCCGTTATTTTGAGACGGAAAGGAGGGCAAAATTGTCTTGCTCTAGATTTTAGCTTTTATTTATTTCTCATTTGACCATCATTTGAGCTAGTGGATTGAAAATTGTCACATTTAAGAAAAATGTATATTATTCTGACTAGAAATAATTATATGTTTAATCATCCATTAAGATTATACTAGTCTTTAGAAAAAATAAATTCGGCACCGACACAATCTTTGCTGTGGATGACATAGAATGAGTGTGGATGACCTGTGTAGTCTGGTTACTAACTTATACTCATAAAGACCCTTTTATTCTAGAAAAAGCTGCCTTTACTGCTTAGATTTTGTAGTTTAATTATTATTATAACATCAATAATTATTGTTGTTTGATTTCTCAGTAAAACTGAATCTATGAACTGTTTAGATATCAACAGGTATCAACAGCTTAACATGGAATCAAATCCACATAGTATTGGTATAATTTATAGCTTACTAACAAGCCTGACACTCAGTTCTATCCCCTACATCTGTACCCTGGCCACCACCCAACATGGACACTCAAGACTTCCCTTTGTCCCCAACCATCCGGATTACATTACTAAGTCATCTGTACCGACAATGAACTATAAATAAGGCACGTGTCTTTCACTGCTTACCCAGGGTTTAGCTGGGACAAACTTAACTTGTAATCCCCAACTTGCAGTTGTAGTCCCCAAGTTTCCAAGTTGTAGTTGTCCTGCGGCTGGCGTTCTGAATTGTGAGCTCTAAACAGAAGTTTGTCGTAGAACTAAATTTATGTTTAACTCATAATATTAAGTTATTAAAGGTTTCAACAACTATCATTTTAACAAATAAATTTTGTTTACTTGTATAATGAACCTCCCGACTTTGCATGACCGCGCTTAGTGGCAATTGAGTGTAGCTCTGACACGCGCTATTGATAAGAGTATATTGCGTCTGGCAATCTATAACTATAACAGTATACAAGCAAAAAGAAACAATGTATAGGACAATATAAAGAACAGAAAACCAACTATCAAAAAATGTTAACTCGCACAAAAAGGCTATATTCAAACGATCAGGTTATAAGTGAGTGTATAAAGAATTGGAACGCGACAACCATGCAAGAATAAACGTGTTGTTATAGTTGCGGCTAGCTAATATCGTCACGCCATTGGTCATAGCATTCCCAACCTCCTTGTAGTTAAGAACTTGCTGCAGGAGGGCTCTGAAGACAAGTCGGGATATTTAATAAATGGACTTCAGCTGAATATTTTCACTACAACAATGTCCCATCGGGCTTATTCTATAAAGTTAAATAAGCAGTTCGCGCTTGAGTAATAGTTATATTTTACTTGTTGCCGACACAACAATTATTTTATAAAGGTACTGAGGAATCGTGAATCAACATTATCGTTATAAATATAAATAAAATTATTAAACATGAATAAACGGTCTAAAATTATTTTCTATTTTTTAAAACGTGTTTTTTCAAATCGTTTAAAACACCGATATTTCTAGTACAGAATATACTATTTTATTACATCCTATAAAGTATATACTATGTATTGAACTGTGTACATTCTGTACTTGAAATATTTTAAGTAACATTTGAACTATGAGAGGCTTTTCTGTATATAAAACTAGGCGCAGGTTCGAAATTTCAAATATAAATGTGGTAAAATCCTTTTAGTTCACACATTTAGTTAAAAATCGATAGTGCAGAAGTCTTTATTATTATTTATACGCTGATCGTAGATATGGACGAATATCAGGAGAGGATGAGTGGGATGAATGTGGATGAACGAGTGTAGTCATTATTAATTAATTGCTAAGTCGACTGTACCCAAAATAGCTTGGGCAACTTGGGAACCTACAGCTTTACGTGGAATCTGAACTTCGTGGTATTGGTATGATTTTCAGCTAATTGAAAAATCTCATACTAAGATCCGTGGTAACCCTCCCTCCCACCAATACATGCATCGTGTAGTGGCCCACCCACATATTAGTAAGTATAGTGGCAGTAACTCTCCCTCCTACTCATAAACGTACTGTGTAGTGGCCCATCCACATATTAGTAAATACTGGCAGTAACTCTCCCTCCTACTCATAAACGTACTGTGTAGTGGCCCACCCACCCATTCATACACATACGGGTTATTGGACAACTCTTCCACATATTCACATACAGTGGTAGTAACCCTCCCTCCCACCAATACACGTAAAGTTTTTTTACGCTATCATGTTTATATTTTTAAATTTCAAGGTGATGAACTGGAATTAAAACCCTATTCTTAAATGTGCATAAAAACCAAAAAGGCAGTAATGTATGACATATGTTCATTGAAAAAACTAGATGGAGAATTCTGAAGTATTTTATGTTCAACCTTTCTAATTTCGTCTAATCACCGAGGCCAACCTTTCCCTCACTTTATGGTAATGGGCGACAAGGTTTACGGGACATAACTCCTCCCGGTTTCCAGCCCTACATCCCAAAACTATCCCCGACTCCGTGGTGGTGAAATTTATGCTGTAAGCCCAAATAGCATTAGTTTCAAATCGATTAGTCGAAT
This sequence comes from Stictocephala bisonia, assembly GCA_035578905.1. Classification (NCBI taxonomy): domain Eukaryota; kingdom Metazoa; phylum Arthropoda; class Insecta; order Hemiptera; family Membracidae; genus Stictocephala; species Stictocephala bisonia. The sequence continues at coordinate 26,149 of JAQJVL010000183.1, forward strand.
CGTAACAAGTAATTATGTTAACAATGAAGGGTTAACTTTTTTATAACCAACAACACATAAGATATTAAAATACAATGAATCGTTAAAGCAGACGTGTCATTAAGATTTAAAATTAGATCTTAACTAGGAATATTATTTGGGAAAATCAAATAAACCTAATATAGAAACCATACTAGCTAACATGCCTCAGATTCTCAAATATGAGAAGCCGATACAACTTGGTGCGTATTTTAAGGCACATGCGAACGATCCCATGAGTGTAACATGAGTGTGGGTGAACGGTGTAGTCTGGTTACTAACTGTATTTGACTTTATGCTCAGAAAGGGCCATTTATTAATAGCCCAATATACAGGGAACTAAGGGACCAACAGCTTTACTTGGAATTCAAACCACGTATTATTGTTCTGATTTTCAGATAATCGACAAGCCTAATACTCCATTTATCTCCCCTACACAACATCTGGACGCTGACTACCACACAACATGACAACCCTTACTTCTCTAATCTAGTGTCCACGTCGATAGGAACCAATGAGCGGACACCATGTCAGTATTAAGAGGACCGAGCTTAGAACATATCACCTATAATCTCTACAACGCTTTGTCCCCCAAGTAGCTGGGTTACAGCACTGCGGCACTAGTGCTGACTATTAACTATCAACGTGGCTAACTTTTAATGGATTCTGAAATATAAAACACACCAACAACCTAAACAATAAATGTTTTTGATGTATTATATCGAAATTGAAACATTGAGGCTGACTACCGACTTGAGATGCCAATGAAGCAGTCTTGTTGTAAACCAAGAGTCCACGTGGACACCCTCTTTTTATTGGTCGACGCCCTTGTGACTACAGTCTAGGCGGAGCCTCACTCTTAATCCTGGCCGAACGCAGTTTAGTGGGTGAAGTTTTGGCCTGCTGGCTGGCATGGCATATATTCCATCACCGCACAATGGTGACATGAGAACTCTACCTCAGATTGATGTTCTCTGATTGACCAAGCGCTGGTACTACTGGTAGTTTTATGGAGCTGCTACCTGTAGTCGTGGCCCAATACGTTTCTGCTCTTAATTTTACTATAATTGCCAAGTGAGTTCTTTTTTAAACGGAACCTAACTTATTTAAAGCTGAGGAAAAATAGTTTATCCACAGTTAAATTTCTTACACCTATTTGTTTAGAATGTTTGAAAAGGATGTATCGTATTTTCATATAATCTTGCATGAAGGTGGCTGTTTCACAAACTGTCAAGTCACCGCTGGGAAGTCGACAGCACCAGAAAGCCTGCTATATAGTAGAAATAAAATTTTACCGTCAGTGGGCCAACAATTATTGTAATTACTATTATAGTAAATAATAATGAATGTTACAAGATTTAAAAAGTAAAATCATCAATTAAAAAGTTAACACATTGAACTGTAAATATATATATAAATTATGGTCAGTTAGAAGAGTTTTTTTACCCATCAAATGACATTTCAAGTGTTGTGACACGATCATTAATAAAATGGACAGAAGTTTTGAAGTAAAAACCAACGCTTTTGACGTTCTTTCATGAAGCATAACCGCACATTCAAGGCAAAATACTAAAAAAATCGGAAAATCTAAGCTATGAAACTAAGATTTAAAATTACGTTTTTCCCAACTTAAAAAAAAAAAAAACTATTACAAGATATATTAGAAATTTATAAAAAAATCACTGATGAAACAAATGTTTTTAAAAAGAGTGTAACACTGCTCCATTACCGTGTGTGTAACAGATTATTGTACCTCGTGTGATAAACTATCAAATCACTCGGTACACAGTTAAGTCCACACTGTGTACAGAGAGCGATAGATAATGACGTATCGTGGTAATAGATAATTACAAATCACTTTGCTCGTGGTTGATTACTGTGCTTTCCCAATGATCGTTTCTATTTTCTACCTTACTAGTTATTAATATAATTTTTTCAAATCGATTAAAAAATATTCTTTGTATTTTATGTAATATTGGAAATCGTTTGTTAAATATACAGGGTGTTTTTTAAAACTAAACCCAAGATGTGAAATAAAAACGAAAAACAAAACATATATCTATAACACATTTTATCATTACTAACATTTATTACTACTATTTACATGATTTTAATGATATTTTTGTTTTAACGATTTTGTTTTAAAATCCACAACAAGCACTAGTTGGTCTTTGCTCATGTTTCTAACCTCAACTTAATGACATTACACGTAATCCAAATAAAGTGAACAACAATGCAAAAAATCATATCAGCTGATTGCCAAGGAAGAAGAAGAACCAGGGATACCAACACATGAACTTGTAATTATCTTAAACCTTCATTTTCTGTACTTCTAAATAAAGTTGCGTTTTAAAAGAAACACCCTGTAAAATTTTATGGTAGTTATATGTCAGTATTTTTAAGATAAAAGTTGTTATATAATAATTTCATTAAGAACATATAATACCCCAAATCTCAGGAAATATAAAATCTTATAGATACTTTAGTAAAATAAGCAAAATCCTAATCCAACAATTAGAAATGCTTATTTAATTATATATTTCAATTGCAGCATATGCTACAAAACTCAGATTCTATATTTGTTCTGAAAACCACTAAGTGTAATGCATACTCACTTACGTAACTGTAGAACAGGCAACGTTTTAGATAAGTGTCGGTTTGCTATCTTAACCTCCAATTAAGAAATCTTTAGTTATCTTGGTGTAAATTAAGTATTATCAATTATATAGATGAAAAAACCTTATATACAAATAAAAAATTACATGTACTACGAATATCAATTTTATAATCATACTGTATAAATAAATTGGAGTTATATACATGATCCAATTATGAGTATAGCTATGACATTTGTTAGTAACTTATCAACATGTATATAATAGTCTTGATTTGCCTAAATATTGAAATATTTCTAAACCAATCGTTCTTTTATAATAACCAATAGTATGAAAAACCAGAAAAATTACAACTTATCTAAAAACAGTCGTTACAAATCAAATCAAAACGAATTCAAACAATCAATACCAGTTTCAATCAATACGGGTTACAATCATTAATATAGTCTTCAACCAATGCATTTGGGTTTTAATAAATCTGTACGGGTTTAGGTTAATTAATACGTCATTCAATCGATAATAACGAGTTTCAATGCATACGAGTTTCAACCAATCGAATTTCAATCAATCAATACATGTTTAATCTATATAATTTTCGATTAATCGACGTCGGTTCCAATTAGTCAATACGTATTTGTAGGTTTTAAACGTATTTGTTATAGACCTTAGAAATATGTGCTTACTACGCTGATTTGACCTGAGTGTCTTCTAATTGTAAAATAGTAAGCACAAATATAAACTTCAAGTTAAAAAAAAAAAATGATCTAAGAATAGATGCAAATACAACTAAATATTGAATCCCAACAGAGGAAGCTCATTTTGTTGTAAAACTGTGTCATGTGGGGAAGCACAACTGCAATAAAAGCGACAAGTGCTGCGGCTGCAAAGCTTTACGAATGTCGGATAAAGGCACTATTGGTTCTTGTCCGGGGAATTCTCCGTCATATTTATTTACGATATCGTCGTCACAGCTGCCACAATCTGCTCGTAAACTGGGAAGTAAATACGATGATCACACCTGCGGCCAACGTTTGGAAATATTTGTTTGTACTTACAGTGATTCCAAAACAATCACAAATACATTATTTATTGTTATATTACGATTAAGCTGGTGAGAACAATTGAAATCAAAAGATAATTGGGCATTAAAGCTAATAGAACGGATTGCCAAGTCACTTCTTAGTAAAATCATTGACTATAAAAGACGATTGTACGCTCATATCTTTGAAGCTGGTTTTCTGTTCGGTGAAATTAATTCATGTTCGGTTTTCACAGGTAGCGCGAGTTACCTATCTCTGTTTCTCTCTAGCACACGCTGATGTGAAATAATGACTTAGCTAATAGTACAGCAAATGATCATCCGATTGCTTATTTGAAACATAAGCACCATTAGATAGCAGCACATGAGTGCGTCTACAACAAATTCATTATTGTTTCTATAATGTACTCTATAGTAATTTGCCAGTGACCTTGATCGGAGGGTTCCGACGTTTACGCAAGATAACGGAGTCAACCAATATCGAACGTGGCTATCCCTTGGATGGGTGACCGTCTGAGCGATCCCGTTCTTGCACGCAGCCCGCCTGCCCGGTCACTGGTGGTTCGGAGGCCACCCTTAAGCCGTTGGTCCCAAGGGCAAGTCTTTAACTTCACTTGGTAAAATAAGACGATCTTTAACTTTTAGTAATATTGTAGTTATTCCACCCACCGTACTCTCAATATATTTTATTTGTTCACAAATGACTTAAAAATGATTTAAAAATGCTATTTTCCTCCAAGTGTTTTTTCAAACAACTGTTATAGAAACACTGATACTGTCAAATGTCACACCCCATCCTCCCCTTGTCAGACACAATTTATTTTAGGTGTGCCATACAATCGATACTCCACATACTAGTGCCTTTACTTCAGTTGCACAGTTGAAGTACTAGAAATTAATATAGAAACGAGAAGACTGTCCGCTCATATGGCTTCCGTGAAGCTCGTTTTCCTGTTCGGTTAAATTAGTTGTTGTTCGGTTATCACAGGTAGCGCCAGAGGCCTGCCTCTCCCATCGATATTTATATCGATGGCCTCTCCCTGGTAGGTAGCAGCACAGGCGCGTGTCTACGGTAAAACCTTGGGCAATCCCTTTGTTTCTATAGTCAATAGTACCAGCAAGAGGTGGATTCAAATTGACGATCCTTTACTTTGTACCTGGCCACAATAGGAACCCAGGAGAAATATTATTTATTTTTATATAAAACCTATTATGCTAAAAACATGTTGCTTACAGGTGAATTTATAATATTAGGCAATGAAAATTACAGGCATGAAGCCAATTATTATTTTTCAGTTATTTTAACAGGACATAAAATGATTTACAGTTGGTGTTTTATAGTATATAAGTGTCACATTTATTTTTTAGTAACCCACCCGTTCCAAAAGTTTAGTAAGTGGTTGATCTTAACTTATTGCTGTTTATTAAATATCTTTGAATATATTCATAAATACTATTTTTTTTTAGTATGTTCATTTAAGCATACAAGGAATTCGAAATCAGATAAGTGTTATCAGAATATCTCCTCTGGACAACAGTTATTTTTAATTTTGATAAAAACGTAGTCACAATTAAGATAAAAATAAAAATGTAATTTTTTGTTTTATATTTTATTTTTTGAGCTATTTTTTTTGGCGGGACAACCAGTCCACAATCTCCTTCCTTTCTTAATTATTTATAATTCTTCAATCCTAGTTCTTTCACTGATTAACGTAGCCTTACTAGTTTTTTTTTTACATAAAAAGTGACTTATATCCGGGTAACACTTTTCGAAATACTTATATACATTTAACATTGTTTTCCTCTCACCACTTTTTATTATTTTTCCTTTGGCTTTCTTTTCCAATGTCAAAGACTGAATCACTAAAATTTTTATTATTGAATTAACTCGATAACATTTTCAAGACACTAAAAAAAAAAAAAAAAAAAAAAAAAAAAAAAAAAAAAGCATTAACCACAAAACACCTTCCAACACTGAATGGGGATGTACTTCCTTCTTGGGGGATGTTTGTTTATTCCTCTGAATCAACAGATAAGATGAAATGAGCGAAAGTCCCAAACGAGTCACTCGCCCGCCTTGTCCTCAGTTAATATAGGACACAAACTGAGCTGGTTTTTATTTGTTTGAAAGCTTATTTTTACTAAAACTAATTAATTATTTATTCTAACAAAATTCATACATTTCTTGAATATTGCCATAGAATACGTCTAATAACCTAACATAAATAATTATATACAAACGTAATTGTATTAAATCAATTAATAATTTCAACACTCTTTAATTTAGTTACAAAACATGGCTTTTACCAATAAATAAACGTTCATTTTTTGTCTTGGAATAGGCTAATTAAAACTTGATTCCTTCAAGTAGACAATAATTTACAGCATTTATACTTGATAATTTATTTTCAATTTTACTATATTTTTCTTTTTATCAGTAAAATTTTTCTTGTACATGAATTAACATATACGAACATATCTTTTTTTACACATCGTTTTTTCTTTAAATAAATTTTTAACTAACGATGATTGATTTCTACACTATTTAATACCTAATTAAATTTTATGAGACATTTTAGACATATGTTTCTTAAAACAAAAATACTGTAATATAATATCCGAGCAACATCGTGGGCACAGACAGGGCTCTATATTTTTGCACCAGCTAGTAAAGCTGTGTTTGTCCATAAGAGCCGTACTGCATTCTCAACGTGAAACAGAGTATAGTTGGTGACTGTTCACTTCCAATGGATGTTGGTCCACAAGGAGGTCGACAAAAATATTAAAACTAGCATAGATCAAGATGTACGCCTAGTAGTATATTTGAAGTAAATTTATAATTACTTTATAAATGGCTTTTTATTTACAACATGTCACTCAGCAAATGGATTTATTATTTGAATTTAGTGTATTATAATTAGTTTATAATTTATAAATTGTACATTTTATAAATTATAAAACTTCACGAACTGTTTTTAAATCCTACTGACTAATGGTACAGTGAAACGATAAACTAGCTTCGATTGCGTTGCAATGTTTTTGACAGTTTTTCATTTTCAGCTACTTACTTGATGAAATCGAACGTTCATGGACGAGTACTTCTTCGACTAATTGCAGCGAGTGTCTGGGAGAGAGTTAATGGTGTAATTAGTTACTTTGCCACTGCGGTCTTGATTGCATTTCTGTCTATATTGAAATATAGCGCTAATTAGTTGTTGTCTATACTGGGCGTTTCAAAATTCTCGCTACAAACTAGATAAATTGTTCCATCGACTAAAAGAAGCCAAAAGCTAAATATAAGTAATGGTCTATCTCTTTTCGTTAACTGTCTATCATTCATTATTCATTATTCGTCTCTAAGACGCCGATCGTAGAGATATGGGCGAATATGAGGAGTGAATGAGTGTGATGAGTGTAGATGAACGAGTGTAGTCATTGTTACTATCTGAGTTCGACTTAGCTCAGAAAGGACTATTTATTAATAGCTCAATAGCCAGGGCAACTATGGGACCTACAGCTTTACGTGGAATCCGAACCACGTAGTGTTGGTCTGATTTTCAGCTAACTGACAAGTCTGACACTCAGTTCTCTTCCCTACACAACATCCGAACCTTGACTACCATTCAACCCGGACACTCCAGACTTCTCTAGTAGTGTCTACGTTGATGACAACCATTGAGCGGACGCCGTGTCGGTATTAAGAGAACCGAGCATGGAACCTATCGCCTACAATCTCCCAAACACTTTGTCCCCATGTAGCTGGGTTACAGCACTGCGCCACCAGTGCCGACCTACGTATTTTTTTATCCTAAAATCGTATTTTTCAACCGAAATTTAACCAAAAGTGAACATAATGAGCTAACAACTCAACAATGGACCAAATACAGTAACAACTGACAAATTATTTGAGCGAGCCGGTGGCCGAGCGGTCTAAGGCGTCAGGACTTTGAGCTTAAGTTAGAGATAGCGCAGGTTCGAATCCGGCCTAGACTGGAAGATTTATCACTAATGTTCACCTTCTACTGAACTGGTTCACCCCCTTACTCTGTCTGTATAACTTCCTCGCACAGAGCGATAGTATATGGGGATTGATCAGAGTAAGTTAAAGAAGATCGGAGAAGGTTAAAATAAAATAATTGTATTAATTTATTCATTAAATCTGTGATGAATTCACATATTATTTTACAAATACTTCCTCAATTCTTAGGAGTATTATTGAAAAAAAAAAAAAAAATATATATATATATATATATATAGGAACTTATAAACTACATATAAGCAGTTTTTATGTTAAAACACTTTAAATTTAAGTAAAAAGTGACTAATTTTATTGATTTAATTTTATTGAAAAATTGATGAAATAATTCCTAATTTTTTATTCGATATAAATTCATTAAATTTGTTTTCAAATATTCTTAAAAAATTTACTTTAGTAGTTTATTTATAAAACTAATACTTTTTATCACGGTGTATTCGATTCTAAATGTGTTAACAATGAGTTGATAGTGTCAGTACTCAGTTATCAGGTCGATCGACTAGAGAATACATAAACTGGCAACGACAGCAGAATGAATGTCGTATGCATAAACTGTCACTTGTATTAGCATAGTATGATATGTACCAATGCAGAATCAGCAACTCCTTGCATGTACATATTCTGTACAATTTGTAGTAATGTAGTCAGTAACCAGTCTCTCTGGTTTCACAACGTATCGTTCTGTATTGTGAACTTCAGTCCTCCCTGATATTTATGTATTTCACAACGTATCGTTCTGTATTGTAAACTTCAGTCCTACCTAATATTCATGTATTTCAGAACGTATCGTCCTGTATCGTGAACTTCAGTTCTCTCAGATATTCATGTATTTCACAATGTATCATCCTGTATTATGAACTTCAGTCCTCCCTGATATTTATGTATTTCACAACGTATCGTCCTGTATTATGAACTTCAGTCCTCCCTGATATTCATGTATTTCACAATATGTCATCCTGTATTGTGAACTTCTGTCCTCCCTGATATTTATGTATTTCACAACGTATCGTTCTGTATTGTAAATTTCAGTCCTCCCTGATGTTCATGTATTTCACAACGTATCGTTCTGTATTGTAAACTTCAGTCATCCCTGATATTCATGTATTTCACAACGTATCGTCCTGTATTGTGAACTTCAGTCCTCCCTGATATTCATGTATTTCACAACGTATCGTCCTGTATTATTAACTTCAGTCCTCCCTGATATTCATGTATTTCACAACGTATCGTCCTGTATTATTAACTTCAGTCCTCCCTGATATTCATGTATTTCACAACGTATCATCCTGTATTATTAACTTCAGTCCTCCCTGATATTCATGTATTTCACAACGTATCGTCCTGTATTATTAACTTCAGTCCTCCCTGATATTCATATATTTCACAACGTATCGTTCTGTATTGTGAACTTCAGTCCTCCCTGATATTCATGTATTTCACAACGTATCGTTCTGTATTGTGAACTTCAGTCCTCCCTGATATTCATGTATTTCACAACGTATCGTCCTGTATTATTAACTTCAGTCCTCCCTGATATTCATGTATTTCACAACGTATTGTCCTGTATTATGTCCTTTCTGATGTTAAGCAATATTCACTTCCCCCTAGGGACAACACTGTTACTTAAGTACTGCTACTTTGTTTTGTGCAAACAATGCAAAGTCCTGTGTTGCTTAATTAACTTTGTAATTTACTTGAAGCCCTTAAATCCTTAATTTTGGTGCCATTGATAGGTATTTTTTGCAATTAAAGTTTGTTGAAAGATGGAGTGAGTAAATTATGGAGAACCTAACATTTCAATTTTACTTGGAGGTATTTTCTACTATATTAAGTAGAAGTGTGAAATAGTGTAGCAATTTAGTCTTTTATATACGTATTTTCACCACTAAAAAGTAAATAATATAACAATATTGTCGTCGAGATCTAAAACTAACTGCTTATGAGAAAGAACATTTTGGTGATATTGCAATCAACGTTGATTTTTACGGCTTTCAAAATTGGATTGGTTTAACCTGGCAATGTAATATTTATCTAGTTGCTATTTTTTTAGCGATTACTATACAATGCATTATTGGTCGAATTTACTACGTAAATTGTTTAACTACAATATTTAAGTTGTTCCCAAAGATGAAACAAATGACAATATAAAATATTTACCCACTGATAGCACAACAGAAACCAGAAACGGCTGTTAGGATGAGATTAAGTATTTTACAGTAAAATATAAATAGAGTTAACTTCACCAAGTACTAGAAAATTGCATTTATTAACTTTTAAAATACACTTTCACGGTCAAATCCAAATACATTTCCAGCAATAATATAAATGTTTTATTTAGAATTTCTGCAAAATTATTTTATATCAAAACAACAATCAAACAAAGCATACATTGCTTACTGTTTGTAGAAAATCCCCCCTAAAAAAAAAAAATCCCCCCTCAAAAAAAACTTAATATTTTACCATAATACCATTTTTCGTGTATCAGTAGCTGCAATACATGGGAGATCACATATTTTTGTGATGGTCCAGCTACCAGGTTTTTGTTGATTTTATAGATTTGCTGTGGATGCGAACAACATAACCCAAAAAAAGAAGAAGAAGAAGAAATAAAAAAATATGTTCAAAGCGCGGAACAGTTTTGACGGACAAAAAAGTCCCATATTAACGATCCGCCAATACCTGTAAGTGGGATGAACCTCCCTCGTAGGGAGTGGACATTATTGATTCGGTTCCTAACTGCAGTGGGCAGATGTAACTATTGGAAATAAAAATGGAGATTGACAGTAGGTCAGTCATGTGATTGTGGCAAGTCTATCCAAACAATGGATCACATAGTTTTAGAGTGCCCTTTGCGCTGTTTTACGGAGGGATTAGCTAGCATAAATAGAATCAGTGAGGCAGGTCTTAAATGGCTTGATGGATTGGATTTAACTTTGTGACATTTGCCATTTATTTTTTTATTTTTTTATTTTTATTATAATGTAATGATTTCTGGACTTTTTGTCTAAGTATAAAAGTTATATTTTACACAATAACAAAAAAATAATATTAATGGTAGTTGGCAAAAAAAACCCATACGATATATATACCTGCATCGATGGGTAGGAGGGTCTCTGCCACTGTACGTGTATTTTTAAAAGATAACATTTTATATTAAATTATCAAATAATTTCATAATATGAAGATTGAATAGTTTTGGAAAAGATTATAGTGTATCAAACAATTTCTTTACTAATTGTTTTTAAAATAATCATAACACTGATTGTATAATTATGTTAAAATTGTATCTAAAATTGATTTATACTAACTAGTCACCGATAATAGAATCCTCTTGCTTATAACTAGCAGTTAATTTCTTTTGTTTTAACGTATTTGAAATAATACAGTTTTTAAACAAAGAAATGTTAATATTATTAATAGTCAACGTTCCAGTAGTAGGAAATGAACTCCAAAGAAATGTTGTTGAGTCAATAATTATTAAACTGTATCCATTGCATAAATTCAAATTCAAAATAACTTTATTTCCTTTTATGCAAATATACAATGTTACAAAAATTAAACTGTATACATAGGAAAAAAATACTCTTAAATTAACCATTAAACATGTGAAATACCAATCCAACTAAAACACACAACTCCGTAAAGATTAACTTTAGAATTTAGATTTACAACTGGTCTACTAATACTGTTAAAGAAAAGAAAAAAGGTGGAAACTAGGACCGTTATGCGTGGGTTTTGCTGTATTGCTGAAATTGTTAGAGTATTGCTAGTTTAAATTTAGTAGAAAAAAAGTATATGGAAATAAGCCTACATAGGCAATGCTGCCTGTGCGTAGGATTGAGTTGCTTGTCAGTAGAATAATATTTTCCCTAATTTATCTAGTGTATTTAAAATTGTAAGAAAATGTTATTTATGTATTATTTTATAACTAGTTCAGTATACCATCTCACTTTCTTTTTTAACTATTTGTTTTGAAAATTTGGCAATGTTAATTAACTCTGCTATATTCAAAAATGCTTTATTACAGCACAAGCACAAGAGAAAAAAAAGAAGGAAAAAAAGGTTAATATATGCCTACATGAGTCAAGGAGGGAGGCAGAGAGAACGCTGTGGCTGAAAAACTATAGTAGTAGTACGTATAGAATCAATCCGTAGTTGCGTGGTAAAGGGTGTCCAGTTTGTGGCCATGTCTGTCTGTATTCGGCAGAGATAAGAGCCTCTGCCTCTTGTGTACTGATAAGAGACAACCACTGGTTAGCATTTGTCTTTAGAGAAGCTAATGATGGAGAAGAGAACAATACCAGGCCCACATTTTGACGATAGTTGGACAGATTTCTAAACAATGTATGACATGTATAGAATGGATTTGTTGATAGATAGGTTTTAGCTAAGGGAACAGCTGAAATTCCAACATTACGTGAATATCTTGTATTGTGCGAGTGGGAAATTCTAGAAAAGATTATGTTGTGGTTTTTAAATATATGAATTAAAAGGGCTTTTATGTATAGAGTTTACCTTAAGACATTTAGTAGTTTAAATACCTTTAGACTTAAGAGTTTGTATATAAATGATCTTCAATATTCATTTAGATCCTCAAAGAGCATTCTAAAGTCTACAGGTGAGTCACTGTCACCTTCAACCTTCATTGAGGAACAATATTGCAATATTGATTCAATTTACAGCAACACCAGAGAGTATCAGAGCTTTATATTCCACCCTGGAGAGTTATTCGTACACGTCAGCCAATCTAGGGGATGAAAGTTTTAGGCAAAAATTAAATAACGCCTCTAATCTAATGGATTGCAGAAAAAATTAAATTTTAGCATGGAACATGCTTTAGTCTTGACCTAACTGCCTGAAAACGTTACGCGGGAGGGTGACGCGTAACCATGAAAACACAATGACATATCAGTGTTGACTTCAATAATGATTTTATTTGCAAGCGTTCATCAAAGTACATCTTTAGTTCCCATGACAACTCTTGTTAAAAATATACAAAATTAAGTCCTAATTAGAGAATCCATTTTGTGTTTATAGGATTATATAAGATAATAATTAACTTCCTTTCAAGGTGGTAATGAGTCATCGCGTGAGTAAGAACCTGAGCCGCGAAACAATAAAATTTAAAAAGTAAAGATATATTTATATTTTTAAGATATGTTTTTTTTTTTGTAATTCCTTACATGAAATCTAAAATTCGTTGTTTTCGGAGAAATACATTTGCAGAAATTATTAAAAAGGAGCCAGCAAACAGAAAAAGCGCAGCTAAAGTATGTTCCATGTTTCTTGAATTTTAGCCGTAGGCTCTAAGCAAAAAGATTCGGGGGTCCAGGGGGCTTGCCCCCTGGCGAGGCCCGCAGGGCCGAGTTTTATTTTTCAGTACTTATTACCTAAGTCAAGAAAAAAGGTCAGTCAAAGAATGTTTATTTACACATAAACCAAGCTAGAAGTTAAAGAACACATAATTTTTATTGGGTGATAAATTTATTTCGTTTTTTATATATTTTGTTTAAGAAATTTTAGTGTCAGAAAAACACTGATATTTTGAACTTATTTTACTTGTCATATGTATTCTAAATATACATAAATTCAGTCATGAGATAGAAATGCAATTCAAGCATAAAGATCGAAATAATAATTAATATAGTAAAAAAGAAAAAAATCATGTAACATAAGTGATGAGTACATTTTTCGTCAAATAGAGATTGTATAAGACTTTAAGGTATCCATAAAAAACGTGTATAAATAAAATATTAAGGTCGAGCTAGATTTCTGTTAAACAACCTTTTAGTATTTTTCATCAAAGAAAAGGCAACATTTAACGTTGATTTTTAATATTACATGTAAAACATACATTTCCTTCAAACTAGTTTTTCTTATATTCCAAGCAGGTAAAATTTGGTTTTACCCTGTAAAAGATGTGGTTTATAAGAACATTTCCTTCCTAGGCTCACTTACTTTAAAAACCTTATAAAACTACAAAAGTTCAACAAAGGGTTTTAAACCCCTCAAATAGTTTGTATTAACAACAAATAATAAATACACTTCCTCCCAAGGAGGCGTTCTACAATGACCTGACCAAAACACCTATATCTGTATATATTAAGGCAATGAAACACGGATTGACATTTTTAATATAAATTAAATTTAATTCAAGTCACTTTTCTGGTTAACAACGGAAATAGCTGTAAAATGTTTAATTTGTTTGTTATTTACCATTTAAAATAAAGTATTTCTTCTAATGAATTAAAATTAAAAAAAATACTAACCGTATGTACTGAAATAATCAATAATTCTCCTAACATTAAATATGCATGTGGCTATATTCTATTCGGATCGTTCAGAACAACACAATGGAACTATAAATCCCAATGGAGCTTTACGAAATCCCGCTCACTGAGAACTACATGAATATATCTGAGCCCACAATTTATCACTCTCCCCAAATTATTACAAGTTCAATAAGCCATTTATGGCAGGTACAGTAGTTAGTTTTGGCCGGGTTTGGAGTTCCAAACTTACTTAGCTGGATTAATGTTCAGATAAATCTACTTTCACCTTCTTTTCATAAGGTCGTTTATTCTCGTGTCAGCTTATTTTTAAACTTTCTTATTAAGTACTCAAGTTCATTTTATTTAATATTCATATCCTTACATATGTTAAAGGAATATAATGTACTGTTTTATTGAAACAATTTTTGGTTGTATTTTTCAACTAGATATTTTTACGTTTCTTTAAACATATATTAATTGCTGTATTACGTTTCATTAAAAATACACGCAGTATAAGTATCAATATTTAATAATTGAATTGCCAAGGAATGTTATTTCAGCTTGTTAAGTTATATGTAGATTAGAGTCATATTTATTTCACGAGTTTTATATTTTTCTATCAGTAAATTGAGGTTTAAAACAGTCTCAAGTATGACTGAGTGCTAGGTAAAATGTTCGGCTACGCTTTATTCATTTTAGGAGTGCCAGAGAGAAGTTTTCGTAAACCCTCCTAATTTTTTTTTTATCTTTGAAGAAGTAGTAGTGGTAATCATATCTTTTGTTCGTCTTCCTGGAAACACACGATTTTCCCCCCCTAATTTGGAGCAAAAGTTCATTTTTTAACTACTTTTCAATTTTATTCATCCTTCCACGAGTATTTTTTCGATATAGGTGAAACATGTTATTTTATTTGCATTTTATACGCCTTGGGGTGGGGTGGGGTCATAGCTCTAGACCAACTTCTACTTTTCTCACCATACTGTGAGTTGAAGGTCATACTTTTCAGCAACCGTATCTTTCAAAGATAAGGAAGACAACGCACTCTATGAAATAAATAATCGGTACATTTTCAATGATTTATTTTCATAAGGTCGTTTATTCTCCTGTCAACTTATTTTTAAACTTTCTTATAAATACTCAAGTTCATTTTCTTTAATATTCACATCCCTTATAGACTCGACACCGATATAATTAACGGATTTTTAAAATCAATTTTTGGTTACCTTTTTCAACTAGATATTTTAAAAACATATTTACGTTTAAAATATATATATGTTGTTGTTTTATCCTCTTGTTCACTGTTCATTTTAAAAACTATCACTATGTTGCTTTTACAAATACAAGAAATAATTGATAAATTACTACCTGCATTACTGAAGTATGATAATTAGTTCAATTTATTACCTTATACTTTTCTCTATCCTTCAAGGAGTGTAAGGTCATAATATTCGACCACCCTCCTGCAGGTCCCTTATCATCTATTTTTAAATTTCGAGCACAATTTTATGTTTTTAATAAACTTTGCCTAACTTTCCAGAAGGGTTGGGCTTATTTCCAGACCAACTCCCACATTTTTGTACCCTCGTACGATTTCAAGATCGTAACTTTCAGTAACCTTCCAAGGAGTGCAAAATTATTCTTTTCGACTTGAAGAGGAAATCGGTATTGTTTATTTTTTTGCAATTTATATATCAGTGTAGAAAGTAAGCTTAGAACATTTTTGTTTCGGAATATATTAGGATTTAAAATACTTCAGGTTGAATAATAATAATATAGCTTCGATAAAAATAATGTAGTTGGCATAAAAACAAGTTACTGTATGATGACTAACTATGATAATTCAAGTTTACAGTGTGAAATAACCAAAGATGCTATTAAGGTATTAGACGGTACAGTATTTAGGTAGGTAGTGTTCCGGCCACTGGTCACAAGAGACGAGCTTCGGCACTCTATTTCCTCGGGCAAGTTGTCATCTGTTATCTTATAACGACAATAGGATGTTCTACACATATAACGCAAGGTCGGGAAATAGTCATTGTAAACTTTATGGAGCTTTTCAAAACGATCTTTCTCGTAATAATAATTTTATATTCTTCATTGTTTTCGGAATGAATACACATTTACCATAATATTTGAAAAAAAAAAAAATCTTAACTAAGATATAAAGTATTTATATAAGTTGATAAATTATTCACCTTTCATAATGTTTTTAAACTTGAAGTCAGTGTTAACTTCCACATCAAATACAAACATTATCAATTTATGTGTTGTTTAACTATATTAACAGTATGTTATATTTATCACAAGGATTCAGTTCGTCTTTGACGGTCGTGGTGAGTTGATCTCGTGAGTGTAGTGGTGCGAGGACTTTTCCACCTGCCTCAATGAAATTGGAAGCAGGTTGGATAAGTTGATTATTTTGTCTATTTAATAACCTGCTCTATGTTTTGTTGATTTTTTTCATATTTTTGCATTTATTTCGTGTCTCATTGAATGTTTTGTATTTTTAATAACCTGATCTATACTCTGTTGATTTTTTCATATTTTGCATTTGTTTTTGTATGTCATTGAGTATGTGGTCTATTTAATAGCTTACTCTGAGTTTTGTTGACTGATTTCATATTTTGCATTTCTTTTGTATTTCATATTGTGTATTATATTTTGTATAATTATGTTATGCGTGATAGTTTATTTTAAGAACTTTTGACTTTCAACAGTAATCTTTAGTACCTAGCATGTAGTATTAAGTTTTTTATGATTTAGTATAGGTTAAGGAAAACAAAATAGTTTTAGATGTAAGCTAAGTTAGTAAATACACCAGAAGACGGAAAGAGTTTGTTATACCTGTCGAAACGTCGTGTTTGTTTCTTAAGCACTCAAAGCATTGGAAATTTCCAAATATTATCTACACATCATGCACAATCCAATGCTAATAAATAACTTTCAAACAACATGCTTTATTTGTTTATATTAGGAAAAACGGATTTTAAAGTATATAATAAAAACATACCATAATTGAAGTTGTTGTGTCGACTTTCTAAAACATAATACTTCCAAATAATACCTTTATATATCTAAAATCAATTTACCACTCTTCACTATTTCTTCAAAACTATATGTCCAATTGACTTAAAATTTTGTACATAAATTTTTCTTGGCCGCTAGAGGTTTACTAAGAAAGGATTTTCCTCTCCGTCCTCAGGACTCCGTTCCACTGGTCCCCAAAATTCCCATGGTATTCTAAGAAGCAATATTAATTGATTGATTTATTTGATTAAAAGCTGATAAATAAAAAAAAATTGAATAACATTGTAGTTGGCTAAACTTTTAAAGTTAAAAATATTTGAGTACAGTGGTAAATTATACATAAAATCAGCTGTTCTAAATTGGAAATAAATTGGATACGGTGTAAACTGAAAGCTTGCTGCACATTTAGATTATATAATCAAACTGAATATTATGACTGGTGAAGCGGGCAAGTACAGCTAGTAAACTATATAAATGTTTATTAATATATAACCATGTAAACAATTTCTAGAGTAACTATTTAAAACATACATTGTATACCCTCACATATTATGAAACATTATTAGGATACATGAAGATCCTAACAATTCTCCATAGTTTAAATCAAATAAGATAGCAAAGTATAAAATAACGTAGTTAAGAATGTTATTTTAAATCGTAAATTTTTACCATTTAATATAAGGGTGGAGGCCAAAACTGCAATACGTAAAGTGAGTAGTGATATAAAACAAAAGGCTACAATAAAATAAATGATCGTAGTTCACAACCACAAGTAGTGAGCAGGGGTGTCACTTACTTAAGCTTTTAAACACCTACATTGAAAAATAATCCTTAGATTACAGCAATTAAAGTAGAAATAAAATCGTTGAAAATAACAGTTACATGACACATTCAGGTATATATGACATTTAACAGTTAAAATAGTGAGAAAGTGCATGTAACGTTACACAGCTGTTCCATTTAAATAATACCTACCACGTCAGCCAGGGAAGTAATTACTATCGATATTGTAGCTGTTACAAAACGTAAATAAAGAGAGAAGTGGATTGATTAACTAACATCAAGCAGTGAGTCAACGAAACAAATGTAGCTAATGGAATATTGTAATGGGGTTAATTGTCAGCTGATTTATATCTCCCTATTGTTGAATGTGTCAAAAGCTAACATGAACTGTTCACAATTAATTGTTGTTTTACAGTGACAATAAATTTGCAGTTGTTTGAAGAGAAAAATTTTTTCTCGGATGGCTAACATTTTATAAAATGTGTCTTTATCACAATGTTATAAAATCTTCAAAAACTTAATTTTAAAAGTATTGTTTTACAGTTACATTTAAAGATTGAGTATTGTAAAATCTAACCATAATAAACTCAGATAATACATAGTATTATGATGTTTGGAATGATTTTTCTTATCAATGGGATTCTTCAGGCATTTTTGTAGTAAATGTATTAATTATTGACTTTCAACAATTATTGTTCGTTTTTCATTCACAGCAAGACTAACTTGTAACTTATTTAATATATTCATAAAAACTATTCAATTAAATAACTAATGACTCACAAAGTCGGTTTTTATGAAATGGCTATCATTTGGTTCGAGGTACTCAATATTTTTCATTATTAATTATATTTATCTGATATAACCAATCATAACACTGACTAATACAGCCTTGACCTAATGGAAGACGAAAAAGTTGGTCTAAATCAATTGAACTATTCGATCATTAAATACCGCCTCAAAATGGCAAATCCCCTACTTCAGTCAACCGTACATAGACGAAAATTTATATTGGCAGTTTATTTGAACTTAATAGTCACCAATAATCTACTTGATACACGATTTGAATAAGTTAACAATTAGATTTGTCCGCCTAACAATAGTTAAATTGTTTCCTTACAAAGACAAACACATTTGTTTTGCGTATAGAATGTTTACATAAATGCCAATTTTTGTTAATTTACAATAATATTTTGATAACAAATTAAGGAAAAGTTACTTGCTTAATTTTTAAAAGTATCCTTAAAAGCCAAACGTAAGCAATATTTGTTTATAAATTGTAATGTAAGCCAACTTTTACATTTGTTCGAAGGAACTACGAATTACTAGTGTTGGTTAGGGACGTATTTTCGTAGTTATTTTTATGTGCCAATAAATTGTCAAATATATCTTGTGTTCACAGTTTAATGGGTGTACCTCAAGGCTACAACGTAGGACTCTTTTTTTTTTTTACTCCCCACTTTTTATACATGCAAGTGATCTTTTCTTTACAACCTTCCAAATAGTATATTTAGTATTTAAAATGTTGAACTTGTGTATAAGTACTTTATAATTTGTGTGCAATTAGTGTAGTTATATTGTGATAGTTCTCTACCAATAATTCAGCCTACTGAGGAGTAAGTCAATCTACTACGTGACAAGTTGGCAACATTCCACAGCAGGAGGTGAAATGCAATCTGCATGACGTAATAACAGTCTATTGAGCTCAACTTCAATCATCACATTGTTAGCAACTTACATTTTAATTAATTAAAAACCAATCTGCTCGTGTTTATTGACACGTGAAATTAATGGCTGAGCAAACATAATACATTCACAACTGTAAACTCACAAAATTACAGATGCTTCTATCTCGTAACTTTTTATTATTTTTGATTTATTTGACTTTCTGATTTATTAGTTGATTCACATTTAAAATTTTGATACTAACACGGCGTCCACTCAATGGTTGCCATCTACGTGGAAACTAGTAGAGAAGTCTGGGGTGTCCATATAGGATGGTAGTCAAGGTTCAGTTGTTGTGCAGGGAAGAGAAATGAGTGTCAGGCTTGTCAGCTGAAAGTCAGACCAACACTATGTGGTTCGGATTCCACGTAAAGCTTTAGGCACCTTGGCTATAGGGCTATTAATAAATGTCTCTTTCTGAGAAACAGTCGACCCTAATTAGTAACAATGACTACATTCGTTTTTCTACACCCATCACACTCATTCGCCCCTCGTGTTCTCCCATATCTTTACGATAGGCAATTATGAATGAATAGTGAATAATAATAATGGATAATGAATCAAAATTGAAGTTATAGACATGTTTATTTAGTCACTATGTATACCGTAATATCTAGGAGGCATTTTTCTGTTGTATGTTGAAAAAAGGTGACAAATATTAAAGTTTTTTATTGTTGTCATACATGCACTAGTTTACTATGCACCTTTCATTGTACTTAATTTCAGTTCTAGTTTAATATTGCGAAAAGTTCATAAATATAACATCCAAACGAAAGTTTAAGAACAAAAACAGTGAATAAACATAATTCTACAGTCAAGTGTGATGTGTTAATTGGCCAACCGGTCGATAGTAGGTTTAACACTTGATTGCATGTTTGCGAACTATTTAGTAGTTCCGGTTGCATTGTGGACGTGATTTGCTAACTAAACATGAAACGTAGATTAGTATCAAAGATTTGGTTGGTATCTCGTTTCAATATGTGAATTAGCTGAAGCCAAGGGGGTGATCTAAGGTCCTTAAGCAGGCCAACCACTTGAGTGTATAATGAATGTACTCGTATAATTGTAGTGCCTTTTAACCCGGCTTCGCCGATTGGCTCACGAAGTTGGGTCAAAAGGCAACAGCGAATACATCACTAAGTACCACACATTCTAAGATGAATGAAACTGTGACACTTTGGGTAGGAGAATCGAGTGCCTTCTTTAACATCTAATACAAACTTCCTGTTCGTTTTTAAACACTAATAAATATAATTTTTATTATTATTTATGATAAAATCAAAACCACTTTTAGAATAATATTTCTGGGTATAAATTAAGCCAATGACAACTGATAGAATTCTATCTGTAGTCACTGATTAAGTTTAACCTCCGTGATGACGTCATGGACGGGAGGGTTTGAATGAATGAACCTTCATTAGGCAGAAGTCACAAATCCAATCGTATGGATCCAAAGTAGAGGTTTTACCTGCCTAATGAGAACGCTCTGGGATATAGTGCAAATATGTTATACTTTAACACTTCACTATTTATGGATATGAGTTCTGAAGCTCAACATATAGCTCTTCTCCCAATACTAATTCGTAAAAATGATCTATGAACTGGTATTAAAAACCAGGTTTATTTTCTAATTAATTACATAATTAATATGTTGATTTAAGCAACTTATTGCACAGACATAAAATGGTGACACAACAGTTTATTAATATATTTTAGGTACTATGAATACGCGTATTATAATACCATTTATAGTAAAGTATCAATAACATAATAGTCAAAAATGGGTTTCTATTTAAAAAGTAATTCTCTTGTTAAAAGAAATATTTAATATTTACTGAAGTGTTTGTTTATTATTATAATATGAAAAATAATGTAAAAACAGTACATCAAATATATTAATGTATGTGTTAAAAATTATTATTCTAAAATACATAATCAAAGACATCGTAAATGTATACACTCGTCTCACTATGAGAAATGTTTAAGTTTCACAATGTAATCCCTATAAACTGTATATATCAGACAGTTATATTTACATGACAATAATGAGCTATTCAGGTAAATCTCCAGTCAGCAAGTGATGACGTCAGAAGGTGTTTTCTCTCTATTACATCTTGGTTGTTGGGGAATGTCATCTGTCATCTTCACACAACTGGTGTGCTATACAATAATGAGATGTTCAGGTAACCCTCCATTCGGAAAGTGATGACGTCAGAGAGGTGTTTTATCCCTATTACATCGTGCTTGATGTGGAATGTCATCTGTCATCTTCACTCAACTTGTGTGCTCGACAATAATGAGATATTCAGGTAACCCTCCATTCAGAAAGTGATGACGGCAGAGGGTGTTTTATCCCTATTACATCTTGGTTGATGTGGAATGTCATCTGTCATCTTCACTCAACTTGTGTGCTCGACAATAATGAGATGTTCAGGTATCCCTCCATTCCCAAGGGACGACGTCAGAGGGTGTTTTCTCCCTATTAAATCTTGTTTGTTGTGGAATGTCATCTGTCATCTTCACTCAACTTATGTGGTCGACAATAATGAGATGTTCAGGTAACCCTCCATTCGGAAAGTGATGACGTCAGAGAGGTGTTTTATCCCTATTACATCGTGCTTGTTGTGGAATGTCATCTGTCATATTCACTCAACTTGTGTGCTCGACAATAATGAGATGTTCAGGTAACCCTCCATTCAGAAAGTGATGACGGCAGAGGGTGTTTTCTCCCTATTACATCTTGGTTGTTGTAGAATGTCATGTGTCATCTTAACTCAACTTGTGTGCTCGACAATAATGAGATGTTCAGGTAACCCTCCATTCAGAAAGTGATGACGTCAGAGGGTGTTTTCTTCCTATTACATCTTGGTTGATGTGGAATGTCATCTGTCATCTTCACTCAACTTGTGTGCTCGACAATAATGAGATGTTCAGGTATCCCTGCATTCCCAAGGGACGACGTCAGAGGAGGGTGTTTTCTCCCTATTAAATCTTGTTTGTTGTAGAATGTCATCTGTCATCTTCACTCAACTTATGTGGTCGACAATAATGAGCTATTCAGGTAACTCTCTAATCAGCAGGTGATGACGTCAGAGAGTGTTTTCTCCCTTTTACATCGTGGTTGTTGTGGAATGTCATGTGTTATCTTTACTCAATATATGTGCTCGACAATAATGAGATATTCATATAAACTTGCAGTCAGCAAGTGATGACGTCGGAAGGTGTTTTATCCCTATTACATCATAGTTGTTGTGGAATGTAATCTGTCATCTTCACTATATCTGTGTGCTAGACAATAATGAGACATTCGGGTAACCTCGAGTCAACAAGTGAAGACGTCAGATGGTGTTTTATCCCTGATTACATCTTACTCGCTGCACCGTGACATTACGGCCTTCAGCCTCAGCATGTGGATCATGATTGTATTAATACATATATTTCTAATTATTTGAGACATTATTTTATAAAAATGACTTTATAGGTAATTCTTTACGCGTTTTTATTGGGAGAAGAGCAATATTGTAATCATAGCTTTGCAACTTACGTCTATAAATATTGGATTGTAAAAAACTGCTAAATAACTTTTTACTTTTTCAAGATGTTTGCATGTCGTGCCAGAGCGTTCTCATCAGCAGATAAAACCTCTACTTTAGATCTATACGATTGGATTTGTGACGTGTGCAATAATGAAGGTTCTATCAATCACAACATTCCCACTCGTGACGTCATCGTGGGGTTTACAGTTAACTTTGATCCAAATGAAGTAATTTATAAATAGTTTTGAATTATATTCTAAATAGAATTTAAAAAGTTATTTTTTAGTCTTTGAAAATGACAGGAAGTTTGTATTATTATATGATGAAGAAACTACTTAAATCTCATAGCCAAAGAGTCACAGCACCTTCCAGTGATCCATAGTATTGACTTTTGACCCAACTTAGTGAGCGAAATTGGCGAACTGCTTATTCTAAAACTTTTAAAGTATACGAGTGCACGAAACGAACAAGTGCCTGACGTGCTTGAGTCTTCAGACCACTTTCTTGGATTTAGCCGATTAAATACTGAATTGAGACCATGATAAAAATATTTTGGATTCTTTGGTTCTTATCTGCGTTTCAAGTTTAGCCTGATTACAGTGTAACCGGAACTACCTAATTGTTCGTAAACATGCAATCTAATGTTAAACCTGCTATCGACCGGTTGTGCAATAAACGCAACCAACTTTACATGAAACGATCCGCTTATTCAGTGTCGTTATTCTTAAACTCAAATTATAAAGCTGTACTTTATGGACTTTCACAAGGCAAATGAATTACCAAATTAAGTTTATTGAAAAACGCATAATAAATTAGTAGGTGAATGATAATTGTAAACACTCTCAGAATTATTCAGCAAAAAAAAAAAAAAAAAGCTTCTTAGACAGTAAGGTATACGTAGTAATAAAATAAACGTTTCTGTAACTGCAATTTAGATTCATAATTTTAACTATAAATTAATTAATGAACTAAGATAGTAAAATAAACAGTTATAAAAAGTACGTCACGAGGTAGAATCATCTGTAATTTTATAAGTGTAGTTGTTAGTGAATTAAATTTGCTCAATGTCAATTTAACGCTAGTCAATAAACACGAAAAATTAGTTTTTAACTAGTTGAAATGTCGGTTACTTACTCTGCAATTATTGAAGTTGAGTTCAGTAGACTGTTATTACATCATGCAGATTGAATTTCATCTCCTACTGTGGAATTTTGCCAACTTGTTTAAGTCACGTTGTAAATTGACTTACTCATCTGTAGACTGAATTATTTAGTAAAGATCTATCACAATAAAGCTGGACTTAATTACTCACTGACACTAATTAATTATGAAGTACTTTAAAAAAAGTTAAACTTTAAAATACTTAGTGTTTAACTCTTTAATGGAGAAGACGTAGTGAAGAAAAAAGAATGGGTCCTAGGTTAAAGCCCTGAGGTACTCCCGTTATATTGTGAATACGAAAGACCTTTAACTATTAATGTCATATAAAAATAAATAAGAAAATACGTTAATTAACCGATACTAGTTGGTCGTAGTTTGTGAACATTTGAAATATTACTTACTTTTGGGTTTTAAGGGCACCTTTAGAGGCGGAGTGATTTTTTCCGCATAAAAAATAAAATTTGTAAAACGAATTATGAATGAAAACATACAAAAATCGTTATTTATGTAGACCATCTAAGCTCACAACAAATTAGTTGCTTTAGAAAGTAAAACATTTTCTGTTTTGAGACTGATGAATTTAAATCTTAACATTTTCACGTTAGTTATCAAGTAAGCTATGGAAGATACAAAGCAAAGATGAATTGCCAGTATGGAGTTATCTGGGTGATGTTTCATTTCTGTACACTTGATGTGAAATGGGGGGCAGTTTGAAATGGTATTCAATAATTGAATGGTTGGATAGATTTCGGCCAACTGTTTCGTGTCTTCCATTAGGTCAAGGCTGTATTAGCCACTGTTGTGATTGGTTCTATAATATAAAGACGATTATTGAGTATCTCGAACCAAACAAAAGCCATTTTATAAAAACTGAATGTGTGTTAGGGACATCAGACTTTTGGAATTATATGAAATAAATAATAAGTTAAATAAGATCATGTAATTTAAAATCAAAGTCAAGAGTTTTAAGGAATAAGAAAAAAATATTCCAGGATGAATACCTAGGCTTGTAATAATTATCTTTTAAAACTACACAATTCATGTATAACCACTAACACAAATATTTTAATTCCAGCCTTGTCCGCAATGTTTGGTTATACTTAAAACAACTGCAAGTACACTGTCATTGTAAAACAACAATTAATTTTGAATAGTTCATGTTAGCTTTTGACACATTCAACAATAGGGAGATGTAAATCAGCTGCCAATTAACCTCATGACAATAGTACACAGTGATATTCCATATGTTTCGTTGACTCACTGCTTGATGTTAGCCAATCAATCCACTTCTCTCTTTATTTACGTTTTGTAACAGCTACAATATCGAAAGTAATTACATCCCTGGCTAACGTGGTAGGTATTATTTAAATGGAACACCTGTGCAACGTTACATGCACTTTGTCACTGTTATAGCTGTTTCATTATCGTTACAAATATACCTGCATATATCATGTAACTGTTATTTTATAAGGCTGTTATTGCTGTTTTAATTACTATGATCTAAACATTATTTTTCAATACAGATGTTTAATAATTCTAACCAAGTGACACCCCTGTTCACCACTTATTGTTGTGCAATGTCATGTTTATCGTACTATTGCAATTATCTTTATAGCAATATTCGTTTTAGGTATTGCCAATTCAGGTATGCAAATGTTTTGTTATGTATAGAAATTAATTTTCCATCATATAGTAAACAACTTTATTTTACATTTTGACATCCCTAATAATTAATTGGTTTAAACAATGCAAATTTACTGGGGGCTTTGAGTATTATTGTCTATAATTTTGAAAATAAGTAAAATACAAAATTTGTGTGGGGAGTGGTTCTCCTTAATTTGATGTCCATGACTACATTTGTGTGGGGAGTAGGTGCTCCTTAATTTGATGTCCATGACTACATTTGCCTGGGGAGTAGGTGCTCCTTAATTTGATGTCCATGACTACATTTGTGTGGGGAGTATGTGCTCCTTAATTTGATGTCCATGACTACATTTGTGTGGGGAGTGGTGCTCCTTAATTTGATGTCCATGACTACATTTGTGTGGGGAGTAGGTGCTCCTTAATTTGATGTCCATGACTACATTTGTGTGGGGAGTAGGTGCTCCTTAATTTGATGTCCATGACTACATTTGTGTGGGGAGTAGGTGCTCCTTAATTTGATGTCCATGACTACATTTGTGTGGGGAGTAGGTGCTCCTTAATTTGATGTCCATGACTACATTTTAATTATTATGGATCCCTTTGGTCTGAGAAAGGTTAACGAGGTTTACCAAAATTGATCACTTACCACTGAGTGTGTGGGAGGCTCATTCACCACTGTACGTGTGTGTTTTCAATTACCACTGTACGTGGGTGGGTGGGTCATTCACCACTGTACGTGTGTGTTTTCAATTACCACTGTACGTGGGTGAGTGTGTCGTTTACGTAGGCGGTTGGGTCATTTACCACTGTACGTGTGTGGGTGGGTGGGTGTGTCATTTACCACTGTACGTGTGTGGGTGGGCGAGTGGATCATTTACCACCGTACATGTGTGTGTGTGTGTGTGGGCGGGAGGGTCATTTACCACTGTACGTGTGTGAGTGGGCGGGTGGGTTATTAACCACTGCACGTGTGTGGGTGGGTGGGTCATTTAACCCTGTACGTGTGTGAGTGGGCGGGTGGGTCAACTACTACTGTATTTTTGTGTTAAATTTACCATTGTACTTGTGTGGGTGGGCGGGTGGGTCGTTTACCACTGTACGTGTGTTAAACACTAACTTTCTTGATAGAATTATTTGTCTAGCTTCAACACTTGCTCCAAACGTTTTGAAAAATGCGCGTTATTGATTTGTATATTTTATACTAATACTGTGGAAGTTTGTGTTGAGTGACGTTCTCTTGTTATGTATTTTTACCAACACATATCTATCAAAAAAATATTAAATACCACATCCAAGCTAATGTATTGATATGTTTTTTTTTACATAAGTATTGATTTTTGATTTTATTGTTGTTGTTATTGAAAATGGTGAATGATCTTATTTATTATTATCATTGTACTTGAAAGAATATCTGTTTTAGAAAGTAATGAGACCACTGGGCATTAGATATGTTATTTGTTGACTCGAAAACTTGTCTTTAATCACGAGTGTTTATAAGTTAAAAAGCTACAAGATAATGTAAATATTTTTAAATGACACTTAAACTCTAGTTGTTTGTAATTAATAGGAGATATCTCACGAATTAAGTAGGTATTGAAATTATGTTAAAATGCAAGTATTTAAATTCATGTTTACTATATGCTTATTTGTTAACTAATTGATTGAAAACATGTTCCTATCTACAATTCATAAATAACAATCCAACGAGACAGTTTGCTTGAATGAAAATTACTCTAGTTTACAAAGGCTATTTCCAGACCTTCCGATGTATGTGTAGAACATCCCATTGTGGTGATAAGATAACAGACAACAACTTGCCGAAGGGGATTCCCGAGGGAAGCACAGGTGTCATAGCTTGTCTCTTGTGGCCAGTAGCCGGAATACGGATAATGGCTTGATAATATACACTTTGATGAACCATCAAGAGTATTTAAGCTAAACAAGCTTCCATCCAATAGCTTAAAGGCATATTTGGTTATTTTATGCTGTATGAAATACTGTATTTGAATTATTATGGTTAGTAAACATACAGTAACTTATTTTATACTTACAAAGTTATTTTTCCGATACTAATTTAATCCAGCCTAGAGTATTAATGAATTCATTAACTGTGTAGTCACCTATTTAACAAAATGCTTGCAATTAAAGGCCCCAAATGTAAGTAAAATGATCTGTATTTTAAATGATGTGATTTGTATAGTAAAATCTTACCTTTTTCTAAGATTTTGAGATTTCTAAGATAGTTACTTTCTTCTCTGTTATAGAAATGTTATGAAAAATGTATTTATTTGATAGAGTGCGTTGTATTCCTTATCTTTTTGAAAGATACGGTTGCTGAAAAGTATGACCTTGAACTATTAGTATGGTGAAAACAATGGAAGTTGGTCTAGAGTTATGACCTCACCCCACCCCAAGGCGTATAAAATGCAAAGAAAATAACATGTTTCACCTATATCGAAAAAATGCTCGTGGAAGGGTGAATAAAACTAAAAAGTACTTGAAGAATGAACTTTTACTCCAAATTAGGGGGAAAAAATCGTGTGTTTCCAGGAAGATGATCAAAAGACATGACTACCACTACTACTTCTTCTACTTCTTCATGAAAAAAAAATAAAAAAAATGAGGAGGTTGGATGAAAACTTCCCTCTGGCACTCTTTAAATGAATAAAAGGTAGCCGAACATTTTATTCATACGAAAGTCGTACTTGAGACTGTTTTGAACCTCAATCAATTTACAGATATTCTTTTTTTTTCTTTCTTACATATGAGACGCCGACACAACGTTATTGGTATTTTAAGGCGAATATGAATGGTTATATGAGTGTAGGATAAGTGTGGATGAGTGTAGTCTGGTTACTATCTGAGTTCAACTGTTCCTCAGAAAGGGCAATTTATTAATAGCCCAACAGCCAGGGCAACTAAGGGACCTACAGCTTTACGTGGAATCCGAACCACGTAGTGCTGGTTGATTTTCAGCTAATTGACAAGCCTGATACTCAGTTCTCCCCCACACAAATAAAAGATAGAAAAATTTAAAACCAATAAAACTTAAACATGTTTCCAATTTACATATAACTTAACAAACTGAAATAACATACTATGGCAATTCCATTGTTAAATATTAAGTATACTTATCCTGCGTATACTTTTAAATGGAACGTAATAATTTTAAAAAATTTAATAAGGTAAACAATTAGTCTAATATATGTTTAAATCAACGTAAAAATATCTAGTTAGAAAATGCAAACAAAACAGTACATTTTATCTTAGTTTTCGATAAAACAGTACATTATATTCTTTTATCGTTTGTAAGGGGATGGATATTAAAGAAAATGAACTTGAGTACTTAATAAGAAAGTTTAAAAATAAGTTGACAGGAGAATAAACGACCTTATGAAAAGAAGGTAAAAGTAGATTTATCTGAACATTAATCCAGCTTAGTGAGTTTGGAACTCCAAACTCGGCCAAAACTTACTACCTGCCATGAATGGCTTATGGAACTTGTAATAATTTGGGGAGAGTGATAAATTGTGGGCTCAGATATATTCATGTAGTTCTCAGTGAGCGGGATTTCGTAAATCTATTGTTCTATGAGTTCTATTGTATTGTTCTGAACGACCCGATTAGAATATGACTACTTACATACTTAATTGAATATTTATAAATCACTTAAGAAAACTATTCATTTGTACGTGAATACTCGTAGACAAAGTTCACAACACAAATTTATCAATGTAAGTACAAAATGGCCAAATTGGTGATACATTTTGGTGAAGTTCGTTTACCATCTTCAGACCTAAGGAATTCACAAATTAATGAAACTGGTGTTCAGCTGAACTACTTGTATACGGTATAAACTTTTTTCACGGTCGGGAAACTAATTTTAAATTAGAGATAAATGGGACTAGTTTAACTAAATTATATTTCATAATTGTTATAATTTCTATTGTAATGTAAAACTTCTATATTTATTGACACCATTGACGCATTGTTTATTGTTTAATATTTTCTTTTTGGAATCAATTAAAGTACGAGTATTTGTGTTGTGGTAATTTAACAACATCGGACTACTAAAACACGATATTAAACAATTTGATTGACGCATGATAGATTTATTGGACCATAACTATTATTGCCGGAAGTGGCGTGAAACGTCGGCCATCCCACTTCCACCTCTTTTTCCCTCCACTTTATCCCCTTTCCGAGTATCCTCGATACAGATAATACATGATGTACGACATAAATCAATTGTGGGTGGTGAGTTTTGTATTAACTGATAATACAAAAAATACACGAACAAAAATAAAAGAATAACTTAATCTTGAAATCCACCCTTGTTTTATGGAAAAGAATATTTATAATTTTTTCATAAAAAAGTTTTTTTTATATAATTTAAAGAGAATAACATGATTTTAGTAAATATTATTATTTAAGAATAAATGACACAAATGAATTAAGACTCAATATTCCAACTTAATTTATTTGTTGTTGAGAAAAAAGCTACAGTACCTCCAAAATTTCAAAATGAATCAGTAGCTTTCAAAGTAAATAATAATAAAAAACTGCATTAATAAAAATAACCCATTAACTTGGTGGTATTTTACCTCTCAGAGAGTAATGTGCTGTGGTGAATAGAGTGGCATTCCAAATAATGGCTTTAAATCGTTTGCCCCCTCCCTCCCCCAGTCTACTGTGAACAGTAATGGGGCGAGTTGCTTTCAGAGAGGGCTCATTATATAGTTGATGGAACAACCAAGAACGGAACTGTTTACCCGCTTTTAATCTTCTGTTATCAAATGATTGTATTTTATACCGGAAATAATAATCTTTATCGGATTCATTTAAAATAAGTATTATACATATAACACATAAAATAGTAAATTAATCAAGGGTGTTTCTTTTAAAACGCGACCCTGTTTATAAGTACAGAGAATGAAGGTTTAAGTTCGTAGATTGGTAGTCCTGGTTCTTCTTCTTCCTCGGCTATCAGCTGATTAAAATTGTGGCATTGTTGTTACTTTACTTGGGTTTTGTGCAATGTCATTAAGTTGAGATTAGAAACATGGTTTTGAGCAAACTTTGAAAAAGGTGTCCTGAAATTTACTAAAGAGGGCAGAACGTTGTATAAATGATAATGGTGGTTTATTTGAACACCAAACCTAAAAAAATGTCATTAAAATCATGTAAATAGTAGTAATAAATGTTAATAATGATAAAGTGTGTTATAGATATACGTTTTGTTAGTCATTTTTATTTCAAATCATGAATTGCGTTTTATAAGAAACACACTGACTAAAATAAAAATATAAAAATTGTAGACAAATAGTTAATAATATGGTAAAGTTTTTGAAATTTAAAACTTTAGTTTGATATAAACAATTTACGGTCAACTATTTTTTTAACGTTTTCTTAAAAGTATCTTCTTTTACATTTATTATATGTATTGGTAATTTATTAAAAAATTTAAAGTCCCAGTAAAGTTTTTTTAGTCTAGGGTATTTATAAGTTTCTATCAATGAAAGGGAATGTCAAGGAAAATGTAGATACAGTTTGATATCTAAGGAGTAAAATAACAAAAGAAAATAACAATAAGAGAAGAGATATGAATTAGGATATGGAAGAGTGGGTAGTCTGGTAAAGAAAATACTATGGAATTGGAATATTGGAAAGGAAATGATGATATTGATGAACAAGCTACATTATCAACCACTATTATTATATGGAGTAGTAAAGTGTATTTGGACTAAAGGTGATTTAAGTAGATACAGCCAGCAGAAGTGAGATTTTAAAAGGAATATAGAAGATTATTAGGAGATATAGAATACAGAAAGGTATAAGCTGAGATAGGATGAAAGTGATACATGAGACAACGGAAAGTAGATGGATACAGTGGATGGGACACGCGAAGAAGATAGGAAATAATAGGTAAGTCCTGGAGAAAAAGATAAAAGGAAGAAGACCAATAGAAAGACTGAGAGGAAGGTGGGAGGATCAAGTGTAGAAGTATGTGGAGATATGAGGAATGCAGAAAAGACAAGTGGAGGTAGAGGAAACCTGGAGGGATAGACATAAATAGAACGACTCGTGAAAACAAAAAAGTCAACTGATGATGATGGTTGATTTTTAACATCTTAATTACTTGGCTTAGTAACTAAATTCTATTACACATGTAAATAATAAATTACATTTAAATTAGAATTCTTGCTTATGCAACAAAATTGGTATTAAGGAAAAAGTATTATATTGAAAGTGTATTCTTTTTTTCAGTAGAATACACAGGCTAGTTCACTTTGATTCATCCATATTTTAATCTTCTATAAAAACAAACAGTAGTAACATTTTAAGTGAAATCTGTTGATTAGATTTCAAGTCAAAAAAAGAACTCAACAAAGGGGGTTGTTTTATATTTATATAAACTATTTATTTTTTCAACTTCAATGTAAAATATGGTGGAACTATCAACTATGCATTTAAAATTAATATTGTAATGAGTGGGAGAGAAAGAGTGAATGTAAGAGGGTACGCTGTCCCTTGAAAGTGTGTAGGCAATGCTCATGTACATTCTTGGGCTGAGTGACTGCTCCAACTTAATTAGTGACATCTCTTAATTACTCTAGTTATAATATTGTTTAACACCATTTTATACTAATAATTTATCTGTATACATTAATGCACTTTTAAATTAAAATTTAAAAATACTATTTTGAATTTATTGCTTGTACACATTTTTGTTTGAATTTCACTCCCCTTCATAAAACCTTTGTCACATTATCGTAGCCGTTTTCTAAAATGCCAAGCCACTGCAAAGTTGACACCCCTATGGTAGACGACGTATAGTAGGGTCTTACAGTCAGCAGGCTGAAACATGCCATTTTATTTCAACTGTATGGTTCGTGTTTATCATTATAACGATGCATATAATGAATACTGTACACAATTATTCAAGGCCCAGTCTAGTGTCTAGTAGAACATGAGTTAATATTACAAGTTTTTAAATTTAATCCATCAATATTGACAAGTAAATTTTCACATACTTAACTGTAAACAACCACAGAAATATGTGATTTTATACTAAACTCTTATGATCCACTAGAATAGTTATTCACCTACCACATGAGACTTCGAGTGTTACGATTCGATCATTATTACAGACCGAATCCTTGAAATAGAAACCCATATTTTTGGTATTTTCCGTGAAGCGAAATGGCCTTATGGCTACTCACCTTCGTGTTCTTAATGATCAACTATTGTATTATCAATAAATAAAGAGTTTTTTATATACCTTGGTATAGTTATCCCATTCATTCTACGACACTCGACAAGAAACTGAATATTACATAACCTATATAGTTAAAGAACAATCTAACTCATAAGTTCTAACTTCCGTTTCTCCAGAGGGTTATTGCAACAGCCTTCATCCTACATTTTCACTATCCATTAATTAAGTTGTGTTTACTGCCGTTCGATAAAAATGAGTATAAAATAGTGGTTGGTTAGTGGCAAAGACTCATTCAGGGAAAAAGCATGAACGAAAAAGCAGAGACGTCATCTATAAACTCAGGATAAATTAACAGTTCCACAAGGGTCGGTCATAGGATCTATTCTTTTTATAATTTTTACGGATGACTTTCCAAATTACACGCAGAACTACAGTGATAAACTTACGTATGCAGATGATACTGTAGTACAATTTTGAGGTTATGTGGTAGAGAGGGCTTTGCAGCCCTAACTTCGTCTCTTGTAATATGAATAAATAAGTTTTTCATTTCTTTTCATTTACACTCCCACTTCCTTCGGAGTCTGTATGATAATCTAGTGGGTGCTGCTTTCCACAATCCCCAAATCCGATTCTGTGTCCCGCAGCTTTGCTTCCAGACGGCCGCCCTTTGTAAACCAACAAAGTGGTTTGTTACGGCGGTGCAAGAAAAACAATAAAATCGCCTGTACTGTCTTGGATGGAAGCCTATAATGCGTAGTGCGAACTAATTCTGATTAAGGCAACAGTTTTTAGATTATATGTTTTTTAGTTTTTTATAAATGAATATGAAAATAACTCATTATTCATTTTAAAGACGCCGATCGTAGAGATATGGACGAATATGAGGGATGAATGAGTGTGATGAGCGTAGATGAACGAGTGTAGTCATTGATACTATCTGAGTTCAACTTAGCTCAGAAAGGACTATTCATGAGTAGTACAAGTAAACGTCACACAACACAAATTTATTACAATATAAACACAAAAATCACAAATTTATTACAATATAAACACAAAAAGCACAAATTTATTACAATACAAGTACAAAATGCACAAATATTATGGTGATTGATTTTGGTGAACTACGCTCACCTTCCTCAGACCAGAGAGATTCACAAAACATTTCCCTCTGTGCATTTTGTACTTGTATTGAAATATATTTGTGCATTTTTCGCTTATATTGTAATACATTTGTGTTGTGTGACGTTTACTTGTACAGTATATATACCGACACGTAATTAAGAAACTATTTATTTATTAATGGCCCGATAGCCAGGGTAACTTTGGGACCTACAGCTTTACGTGGAATCCTAAACACGTAGTGTTGGTCTGATTTTCAGCTAACTGACAAGTCTGACACTCAGTTTTCTTTCCCACACAACATCTGAACTCTGACTAACATCCAGCATGGACACCCCTGACTTCCCTAGTAGTGTTTACGTTGATGGCAACCACTGAGCAGACGCCGTGTTGGTATTAAGAGGACCAAGCATGTAACCGATAGCCTACAATCTCCCAAACACTTTGTTCCCAAGTAGCTGGGTTACAGCACTACGCCACCGGTGTCGTCTCGCAGCTATATAACAGTTTATGTCTTGATTATAAAAGGAAGACAAACCAAAGTTACAAAGCTGGGAGGCATACTTTGACTCTGAATAATGAACCTGTATACATTTTGATTTTCAAAATGATATTGCTATAAGTTAAATTTATTCTATGAAAATTAAGTACACGTTAGCTACTACTGCTATTAGACTTTCTAGCTGTTGGTGTAACAGAAAATTTCTACCTGACTCATCATTTGATGTATTACGTCTCTAATACCATTAACTAATTAATGTTGTGATTGTTTCTAACATTATATTACATATTTTCATATATCAATCCTCTAATCGATTTATACCTGAATTATTTTGGTCAATTTAGAGTTTCGAGGAAATAAATAATACGAAATAATGTATGATGATACTAGGAAATAGCAAAACATGATATACAGGACGTTTTATTTTATTTATTTTGAAACGTTACACGAGAGACAACATCCAATTACAATGCAGCATTAATTAAATCAAAAATAATAACTGAGGTTCAATAGCGTTTATGCACAACAGTGTTAATAGTCTATCAGTGTTTTAAATAGTGCAAATTGCATGCTCTATATCATAACATTGCTCAACAGGCAAACAGCAATAAATTAAAGTAACAAAACAACAGGCAAAACACAACAATACAAGCTATCACAAAAGTAATATGACACCATGCAGTGATAAAAAACGATGACAATAATAATAATAATAGTTGTAAGAAAAATATTAGCACCAGAGTAAATATAACATACACTCAAACATAACAAACATATGAAATAAATATGACTATTAACATACCATAGACATTATATAAACTAACAATAACAATCAACAATAATAAATTAGCCATTAACAATTTTAATAATAATAATAACAATAATGCAATAGAACTGTGAAAAATTACGCACTCGTTACGAAATTCCCAAGTTAACAGTAAGAAGTTATATAAAACATTGTAATAGTTGTGTTAATTGCTATCGGGTTTCAGTAAAAACTGTAATTAACGAGTTATTAATGAAGGCCCGAGAGAACACTTTATTAGTAAGTCAACCCACCCCCTTACCCTAGCCTGTTGTAAAAAAATTGTGTTCCAAGTGTAATAATGTGGCTGCTGCCAGCTTCCTGTAAACAACCTTGCCGGCGTGGTGGCTTAGATCACTGTCAGTGATTTTTGTTGTTGACTGATAGTTTTACTTACAACATTACTTACCTCGGCATAAAATGACACAAAGGTATTTTTAACTTCGTCTCCCTTTGTTATCCTGAGATTAAAAATATCATCCGTAATTGGATTCACTAGAAAAAAAGTTGTAAAATACTATTTAACCTTATAGGCTATATAGCGAGAGGCTGAAATTGCCTCTTCTGTATTTGTCATATTCATGTTAATATTCACACTAAACATTTGATAAATTGAACCAACTGTATACCATTGAAAATATGTTGTAAACTTAAATTTTTATACACAATTCAGAGCATTTTATTACACGGAGATGGATATTTCATTAAAAAAAAAAACAAATTTCGTTTTAAAGTCGGGGAGATTGAAGCGTTACCTTACTATAATTTGATGGACAATATTTTAAAACAGTGATTAATAGCATACTTGCTAGTAAGTACACTCTAAACAACATTACAACATTTGCCGTACAAAACAATAACATGTTTATGTTCTTTGTTAGGTTTTACAGCCAACTTTCAACGCTTGTTAATCATTCTTTCTTGAAATCCACTTTTCCATCATTGTTATAAAAGCACTTGTACCAATCGCGAACTGCACTGGCAATTGATTGTTCAGTTCCATCCCGTTTTCTTTTCTTAAGACCTAGTAGTTGTTGCACGCTCTGTCTCCACTCCCCCTCTTCCATAATGCCTATTGCTGTATCTTCCCAATCAACACAACTTGGAGTAAGATAGGCTGGACTTTTTCTTCGTAAAAAGTTGTGTAGAGCACAACACGCAAGAACAATTATTTCTGCTCTGTGTACGTCAACATTTATTGTCGTATGAAGGACTCTAAATCTGTTCGCAAGTATGCCAAAGGCATTTTCCATGACTCTACTTCCATGACATAACCGATAATTAAAGATCTTCTGCTGGATTCCTTTGTTCGGGTAAGGTTTCATTAAGTTTTCCTTGAGAGGAAAAGCTTCGTCTCCTACAAACGTAAATGGCAAGCAAAGGTCTCTATTTTCACTAAAGCTTGTTGGTGAGGGTAAGTTTAATTTCTTTTCTTCCAGTAACTCTCCAAAATCTGTATCCATAAGTACACCTCCGTCAGATACCCTTCCATTTGTTCCTGCATTTACATAAATGAATTCGTAGTTTGCATTAACTACACTGAATAAAACAATGCTGTAAAATCCTTTATAGTTAAAATAATACGAGCCACTTCCAGGAGGTTGCCGAATATCAATGTGTTTGCCATCGATAGCGCCAACACAGTTTTCAATCTGCCAGTATTTTTTGAAGTCTGCCGCAATATTCATCCAATCAGACTCAGTTTGCGGAAACTGAAAAAAATATATATGCAGTATAACAGTACAGTATTATTTTATACACCAAAAAACAAACAGACCTTCTTAGTGCACAAACATTTACAGTTTCAGCATTTAATAACAGTACACTTATAATATAACCTGATAATTGGCGCACCCACTGTTTTTCTTTTGCAATATTCAATTTGTAATCTAAGGTATGTTTTTTTACAGGGGCGTGACAATTCTTCGAGGAGAACAGATAATAGTGGACCGCACGTAACTACGAGTCGATGTTCCAGTTTAACTTATTCAGCAACGAGTTCACCACAGACCACTCCAGCTTCGAGTTCCGGTACGCGATCAAACAAAAAAAGGAAGAATCCCTTGAAAATGAAGCAAGAGGCATTTTTGGATGTGGCTACTTCAGTACTTGGTAACCAGAATAGATTCAAAGCTTTCGGAAATAATGTGGCCTTTCAGCTTGAAGACATGGATCGGTCGCAACAAGTTATAGCCGAAAAATTGATCTCTGATGTGTTATTTTATGGCAAGTTAGGGAATCTAAGAGACCATTCAGCAATAGTCACAGAACAAATAACCCATCGAAATGTTAACACCTACAAGGAAAATCGAACGAGTCATTTTTCTGCTAATAGCCAATTTCAGCCTCAGAACAACTTCCAGGACCCTTACCAACAGCCGTTTAATTTCGACCCATTTAACAACTCATTTCAGAACCCCAATACTTCTAATTATTTTCCTCAACAGTACGTTAACGAACCACCCATCATTCCCTCCTCTTCACAACGACCGGTTACAGAGTTTAATTCAATTGTGACTACTCCAACCCAAACAGGAAATGTATCTACTTCGGATGCCGCTAGTAAAGCGAATCAAGGCCGTCTGACAAAATCCAGAGAATCGGGTGAAAAACAAGTTAGAGAAGAACTCCAGAGTTTTCTGGTGTTGCCAAATACTGATACCCAAGAAAAATAAGGGCTAAATTAAATCTTAGTAACTTATGTTTTAATATTTTTTTCCCAATAATATGTTTATTTTGTGTTTTCCTTATGCAATATATATATATACTTATCGTTAAGTGTTAATTGAGCTTTATAGGCTACTTTGAGTTTAGTTTACTATACCATATTTAAGTTAAGTGTCAAACCAAATCC
Source organism: Stictocephala bisonia (assembly GCA_035578905.1). Lineage (NCBI taxonomy): Eukaryota > Metazoa > Arthropoda > Insecta > Hemiptera > Membracidae > Stictocephala > Stictocephala bisonia. The sequence continues at coordinate 64,501 of JAQJVL010000183.1, forward strand.
ACAAAAAACATGTAGGACAAATGTTTTCATTTTCGTATTTATTAATAAAATTACTTAATACTTTAATTACTTAAAAATATGATGTACTAATAACGTGATGTATTCCATCGTTTTGTGTTATGTCTTTATTTGATCATTAAAAATTAGGTGTAGTTTTATATTGTGTTGTTTTTTATAACCTTTGTAAAACTGTATATATAATTACGATTGTTACAATAACTTTTAATATAATACAAATATAAAGGTATGGTTCATATTAATTCGATATTGTTTCTGTAAACGAAATATGAAAACAAGAAAATTGTGGAATCAAGTTCGTGGTGTATTTACCCCATCAATAATTATATTATAAATGTATGTCTGCGTACCTTCAAGAACTCGTGTCTGAGGACATCAAAAATTACTTCACAGGTTTCTGGAATTATCATTCCTACGGCTTGAGGTGATATTGCGCAACTAAACTTCAAGTTTTCGTAGCTTCTACCGCTGGCTAGAAAATGAAGTGTAGCTACAAGTCGTTCTTTAGCAGGAATAGATTGTCTCATTGCGGAATCTTTCTTTTCAATATGTTGTGTAACTCTTTCAAGTAGCTCTACAAAAGACTCTTCATTCATCCGCAAATAGTTCTTGAAGTCTTCAGGTTCGTTAGTGGCTAGCTCTGCCAATAAAGACAAATGACTGAACTGGTTTCTATTTAAAAGCCACGTTTTGGTCCACACGCGTCGTTGCTTTTTTTTTCTTTTTACCTAAACACATTACACCACCACACAACGCAACAGCTGAGTCAAAATCCATTTTATAACTGACGAAGTACCAGGATGCTCGGCCGTAGGCTCAACCGTAGGCTCGACCGTGTGTGGACGCCTCCCAACTCCAACCTGACACCCAACCTGACTTCGAACCCAACGGCTCGCCCAACATGCTCGACCGTGTGTAGAGGTGCTTTAGTGGATAAGGCTTCGGACTGCGGAGGGCAAGTCCAAGGTTCGTATCCCCACTGAGCCAACGGTCGGTACTTCACTCGTTGAATGACGCACAGGCCTGTAGGCCTATGTCAACTGGCGAGTGAATTAAAAAAAAAAAAAAAAAAAAAACTTTTACTACTACATCCACTTAACTCACCCTGTTTTAAGTTTTTTTTACAAAATAAATGTTATATTAAAAGTAGTTTTTGTTGTAAGATATTTTATCTAAGAATACACCATTTGATAGTTACATATATAACGATTGTTAATAAATTTTTACAAAATCACCAATAAAAAATACTTTTCTCATATAACGATGTTTTATCATACAATCAAAACTTCTTTTAAATTGGAATCTGTTAAATTTAATTTTAAATTCAAATATATTAACCCTGTTTTAGATATTCACGCTTTTTAATGATAAAATTTTAATTAAGAATATTGTAAGAAAACTTTTATTTTCTTGGCCGGCACAAACTCTCTCTTTTCAGATCAAATTAATTTGTTTCTTTTTATAACGCAGGTAACCTCAACACAAGTTTTTCCTTCGGGGTGCCGAACATTTTTCACAAACATTATTTTAGTTTACATAAAGTAGACAGCTTAATTTATTGTTTATTAGGTTAAGTTAATTTTGTACTATTTTACATATGTTTTTTGAGAAATAAAGATACTTTTGGATTGAATTGAAAAATGTCTAGTGATATTTTTTTGACAAACAAGTGCTTGTTGGTTTTGTGGTTAAATTGTTAATCCATTTTCTTTATTTTGTTAATCTTACACGTGACTTGAAATTTGTATTGGTTACTTGTCAGTTAAAGTAGCTACAGGTTTAACATTTTTAAAAGTCTAAACTTATTGTAAAATTATTATTACATAATGAATTCTATAATATTATTAACCTCTATACCACGTTTCAGTATTTTAGAATACTGCAACATTCTTACACTAAAACACATTCTTCAAAATACAAAAACAGATAAACAGACGGACAACTAAATAATTTAAAGAAATCTATATATAGAGAAATTCATTTTTCTAATTTTGTCCCAAGCAATAATATATCTTGTGGTTTCTAGAACGTAGCTTAGGGACATCCTGCACACATACATTTACTAAAGTAGGTTAAAACATTGACCTATATATAGGTCCGAAATTATATAAATAATTATATAGTATAAATTGGTTATTAATAATTTCCAATTTATACCCCGGAATAAATAGAAAAACTAATATAGTATAAACCACACTAAAATAGTCCTATGATGGTGTGAAGACACTTCTCACTTCTCGCCCAGCAATGTTATCAAATATAAATTCGTTGAAAATATTGATGATTTGTCTAAACATCTGTTGTAGTAAACAAACACTATCATTTATTATTATAAACCACGGTACATAGAGAAGGAGACGGTATGTATCACGCACATTTCTAATGACGTCACATTGGCGAATTTGCAAAAATAAACACAAAAATACTGTTCTAATTCCCATAATTATAATTCCAGCTGATAAGTGGTAAATAACTATTCAGCTGAATGTATGTAATTGGTTGATTTAGCTACTAGTATTTAATAGAATAAACAAACCAGTTGATTTCGCCCATCTGACGTCACTGTCTACTGCGCAGTCATGTCGTGATACCTGACGTCTTTTCTAAATAGTTACCGTGTTTGTGTTATAATACACGTGTTTTGGTTGGATGTATTTAGTGATATGATTACGGATAAAAACAGCTATTTCATTTGATAAAGTTTATTTAATAGTACTTTCTACAGAATATAAAATATTTATATTGTTATAATGCTATAAACAATTACAGGATTGACACATACCATAGTTAATTTTACCACTACGTTCTACAGGTCTTTAAATATTATCATACAGTTGTTTTGTAAACAAAACGCCAATCAAACTGACAGTATTGAACATACGCATATTTGTCATAGATGATACATGCGGTTTCTCAGAAACGATATGGCAACACCGTCTAAAATGTCATCGGACTATTTTGATGCGGCTTACACTAGTAATGTTAAGAAATACTATCTAAGAAATAAGTTGACTATTCTCAAGGTTCGTAAGCTTGTTAAAATTATACAGTAGGTAAAGATGTTATGATTTCTTACTAATGAAATGTAAGTTCTAGTTTTTATTTCAGTTAATAACAACTGGACCAAGATGGGTTTTACAACTTTGCCAGATAATGTAATAGTGTAAGTAGCACCTTGATGTGGTTGTTTATAGATAAATCTAAGTACTAGTTATAAAACCGGCCGCTTAAGCTTAAAATGTTAGACGAAATTAAAACTGTTTGATTAAACATTGTTTCATGAACGTTAGTCTATTACAAAACTCATTATAGCCGTTGAAAGAATACTCAAGAGTCAGAAAGAATTTTCAAAAGAGTAGCTGTAGTTTGAAACACACGGTTCTTTGATTCACTTCCCCGTTCCGCGTATTTGCTCATATCGCATATAGTAATGGGGACTTGGGTCCCTCATCTTTCATGAGACATCTTGATGCATCAATCTACTGGTCCTATTGTGGCGATGTGTGAGAAGTGATCTTAAAATAATGGTTTGAACGCAAACGAAAATTAATTATAAATTACCATGAATCGACTGGGTAATTGACTTATTGAAAAACTTAGGCCAATTACAACACGTTACACTTCTAAATGCTCTCTTGCTGTTGATAGCCTGCCTCATGCAGCTTGGGGAGGGGGAATGGAATAAAAGATTACCTTTGGCGGATTCAATTTATCTACGTAAAACATATTCGTATTTTTATGTATTTTATTACGATTATTGAAAATTAATATTTTTAGATCTACGTTGCTGGAAATACCTGACACAAAATATTCGATGATTTTGATCCTAACTCGTATCCAACATATTTTAAAAATCATGTTTCAGTGAATGAAAAACGTCCAACATATAATGAATAAGGTGGTTAGTATTAAAGCTTTCCTACAAGAAGTGTATTGTTCTATCTTTATCTATATTTTTCTATGAAAAAGGTTTAATGAAAATATTTAGAGAGAACCTATCAGTCTTAACGATTTTAAACAAATATAAATCCTTATTTCCTTTAGTTGTTCTACTCATTGCAGGACAATCCAGTTCTTTACAGTCCTTAAACAATGGTTTCAGTGTGAGGTAACTTCAAAGCGCACTTGGAACAGGCGATGCGGAACCCAACTTACACAGGGTATATAAGTAATTGTTGAAATACTGAAACAGATTACCTGAACCAAGGAAACGTTTGAGTATTTTTAATACTCATAGGATGTACGCAAAACACCGGTGAAAACCCTCCCACCCATCCATACACATACACTGGAGATGACTGTTTTAGTAGCACACCATAATAGCATAATAACACTGTGTCTAAGAATTAATTACATAGCCATAGAGAAAGAAAACAAAAGGCCTCTTGCTGTACTTGAGGTTAGCACTTCTGCTTTTAAAAGCAATAGGACATGATTGTGCTGTAATAACGTTTGAACACTGTGTCAGAATCCACTAGTGTAAGTAGCAAGAACAAAACGCTTTGACGGGACCAGTTTTTTTTTAAATCCATCTTAGAAGACTCTTACTACATAAATGAACCTTTATTCCAAAGTTAGTAATAATCACTTAGTACCACACCTAGAGAAAAGCACAAAAAACCACAATCACAAAGTATCGGTTCTTTTGACCTATATCACTATCAAGTGTATTTCACAAATCTTTGAGGAGACGATGGAATCTATAGTAGACTTATTCGGGAAAACTCTCCTATCCGCTGACGGTACGCTGCTTGAACTCCAGCTCCAGAAGACTTCTCCAGCAGGCCGTGGCGGGTTTCGACCCAATGAGCATACAATGGCTGTAGTTTGCATCAACCAGGGCACGTCCATTGTTTCGGTCGGCGATTTGTGGACAGCACCTGTCTCCTAAATTAATTGCGGACCGTTATTTCGGAACTGTTATTTTTCTTTTTATGTACAATGACAAGGCTCTTGCAGGGATTATGATTGAGATAGTCATTGGAAGACAGTTTAACCTTTGACTATAAAAACAAAGACAGTCAAAGACTTTCAGTTTACTGTATGCGTGCGGCTGTGCTGCTCAACGTTGAAATAAACTAACATGAACCACCTCTTCTAACTTAGCCTATTTAATTACATATACAAGTCTTATTGTACAAGTATTATTTACCATATAATGTGCCTTCTTAATAAAATATAAAACGAATGTAAGTCTTACTAACGTTACATATGCATTTGTAACTGACTCTTGTAAATTCAATGAATAAATGAAAATATTGAAAAATTGCTGCGCATTATACGTACTATTTATTTTACTATACATATAGACTACCACTTTCTGTCGTAACATCGTTATTACGATATTTACTATGCGTATAAACTACCACTTTCTGTCGTAACATCGTTATTACGATATTTAATATGCGTATAGACTACCACTTTCTGTCTTAACATCGTTATTACGATATTTACTATGCGTATAAAATACCACTTTCTGTCGTAACATCGTTATTATGATATTTAATATGCGTATAGACTACCACTTTCTGTCGTAATATCGTTATTACGACATTTACTATGCATATAGACTACCACTTTCTGTCTTAACATCGTTATTACGACATTTACTTTGCGTATAGACAACCACTTACTATTCATATAGATATTTACTATGCATATAGACTACCACTTTCTGTCGTAACATCGTTATTACGACATTTACTTTGCGTATAGACTACCAATTTTTATGCATATAGACATTTACTATGCAAATAGTGTACATATGTAAGAATGTAAGAATACAACTTTTTGTCGTGATATCGTTATTATGACATTTACTATGCGTATAGACTACCAATTTCTGTCGTAATATTGTTATTACGACATTTACTTTCTGTTAAATTACATAAAAATTATATAGCAGTATCTACTACAAGACAGATTTGTTGACCTTTATGAAATGCGAATAATTTATTCGATAACAGTGATCAGATTATCGATTTGAAGTTGGACTTAACCACATGGTATGAATGCCTCCCACTACGGGGGAAGGGGGGGGTGACTTCGTGGTAGTTTAGGAAGGCACGGCTTGTAACTGGTGAATTTATATTTCACAAACGTTGTTCTCATTACCATAAAGTCAGGGAAATGCTTGACTTGAATTAGAAAATAGCTATAAAGAACTTTTTCATTAGGTTTTCGTAAGATACTTCTAATATTTCTCCCATAAGTTTTCTATGCGATGTAAGAATGAGTTTTACTGTACATGGTTATTCAAATAGACATCATGACAAACTTAGTACTAAGTAAAAAGAGAGAGTTTAACAATTCTTTTGTTAATTTGAAACGTCCAAGCAGAAGCAAATTTTGTTGCACACGCTACCATCCATGTTTTGTGTGAAAAATCATTATTGTTTGTAAAGTGGGACCTAAACAGTGTCCTTAAAATAGCCATAGCAAAACAAGAACAAGTTAAATGACGCGATCATTGCTTAGCAAATTAATAATAAAGTGAACTAACAAATAAAAAGTAAAATAGTATGAAATATAAAAAAAAGTACTGTATATACAGAGTGATTGTTTAAAGTGTGCTACCATTGGGATCTTTTAAACTTGCAGAGATATAACAAACTAAATAGGAATTTCACCTACTTTTCCTGATTAATAAAAATAATAATTTTCCTGGTTAATAATTTTCAAAAACTCCAGCATTATGGAAGAATGGATGAAAATGAAAATCACTAAGTGCATATTTTTATTAATCAGGAAAAAGTAGGTGGAGTTCCCCATTTAAAGTTTGTTGTATCTCTGTAAGTTTAAAAGATCCAAACGGTGGCACACTTAAAAAAAATCACCCTTTATATATAAAGAAATTAATAAAACTACCAACGTAAAAAATAAAATAAAACAATAATAATGATACTTTTACAACACAATCAAAATAAATTTAACTAGTTGCTATCTTTAAACCCTTGAAAAAAAAATAATAGAGCGCTTGAGAATAAAAAAACCTAGGGTGTTGCCTAAACACTTTAAACATATTTAAACTGTCCTCAATTACCCTGTTAACTTCCTCCATCCAAACTTAACAATACGTACCATAACTGTATAGATCCGTATGAAACTGAATTAACTTGCCAAATTAAGAACTTAAAAAAAAAATCAGATCATATACAGAGGAATAGCGGAAAGAGTAGGTCGTATTTTTAATTTACAAATTACATAAACAAGGATTCATGATTTGTTTTAAATAAGTTCATGAACATTCAAATTCTTTAAAAAAAACGTAAAAATAAAAAGAGTGTCTTAATTCATTCCTAAAATATTAAAAAAAGTGCTCATAAAAAAGCCAGTTCGTCCAAATTGCACTGAATATACTTCCCATAATATGATAGGGCTCGTACGTAAATAAGAATATTAGTAAGATAAATAAAAATTAATGAAATATCCAAAAATTAATTGTATTAAGACAGTTTTAAATGACACAAAAGTACTATTTGCACTTGGTTTGCTTTCCAACTATTTTATCTGGTACTGACCAAGTAGTGAACCTTATCAATGACTTGTAAAGTTTACTGACAGTTTCGTGTCGCTTGAGTTGTAACTGTGCTCGGAGTTACAGGTGTGTGATAACTCCAACAGAACGTGACTTTACGCTCGCTGGTTCCAGGACATCTGACAAACTCCGTACTGCAGACAAGATCTCGTGTCCTGTTGTGTATTTCACATAGATATGTACTATTTGACCGTTTAAATATATTTTATATTAATTAAAAGGAAGTAATAAAACACAAGGATAAGTTTCTTCTTTTTCATTTTCTTGCCTTTAAATCGTACATTAGCTATGAGATTTTGTGAACTATATTAGTTCAGTTATAAGAGAACGTGTTTACACTGACGTTTAATGGTGTGTATTAATTTATTATATAGGTACTTTTTAAATATCTACAAATATCCTGTCCACAAACTATTTGTACATAGTTACTATTCAACACCACTGTAGGTTAAGGGTGGGGGTGGGAGAGCCAATACCATTATACGTACATATTTAGTCAATACCTCCGTACGTGTATGGGTGGGTGGGTGCATCAATACAGGTGTACATGTATGGGTGGGTAGGTGGATCAATATTCTTGTACATTGATGGGTGGGCGAGTGGGTCAATACCACTTTATATTGTGGGCAGGTTGATCAATGCTCTTGTGCGTGTATGGATGGGTGGGTCGTAACTCCTGTACATTTATGTGTGGGTGGGTGCGTCAATAACACTGTACAAGTATGGGTGGGTGGGTGGGTCAATACCACCATATGTACATGGACAAGTGGGTGAGTCAATACCTCCGTACGTGTATGGGCGGGTGGGTTAGCCATACATGTCATTGGTTTGGTCATCTTGAGTATGATACTGTTATTTGAAATAGGGGCCTATGGTACATGATGCAACAGGTGTGGCCGTCCAGAGGAATCTCATCTCTTGGGTGATATAAAAGTTTCTGGTTGGGTGAAATGGAATCACCCAAGAGTTGTAATCGTCTGTATCACGGCTAGGTAAAGTTATTAACATTCCACTGATGTTTTAAGTTACGTGTTACTTTATTACATAAAACATTTTTAATTATATCTATAAATACTCTGTCAGTAAACTACTAGTACATAGTCTAAGTAGCTGATAGTAAAGTACCAACACCATTATATTAATTTTCACACGTTAATACATTTTTCATTAATTGTTTAGTATTAGTTTATCTTTTTAGTGAGGCTTATTACAATTTCCTCAATGTCGTAAAACTTTCGGTTCACTTTTATATTTTTTCTTGGAGATATTAAAACATATTTAATAAAATATGCCTTAAAAAAGTATATATATATATATATATATATATATATATATATATATATATATATATTATTTATTTATTATTATTTTTAGAGTATAAGTATTGCTGATATGGTTACTAAAATATATTTACAATATTTGTATAACTCCTGGCATTTAAATTGCGTTTTCCCTAATAAGCCAATTATTTCACTTTGTGGTTAAATGGAAGAATGCTTGAAGCCAATATTGTAATCATTCAACTATACAAAATTATTCAACTATAAAAAAATATACAATTATTCAACTATAGATATAAAATTGATTTATTTCCATAAAACTCGATTCTATCAAAGACCTGTATCAATCTCAGCAATTCTGCTAACTTTTCCTCCGCATTTTCTCAATTACAGAGTACTTCAGTCATTCATCTGCATTTATAAATATATCAGATTTATTCAACCATAATTGGTTAATCTGTAATTTTAAATCATTATTCGTTTACAACATGACATCTCTAACGTTCTTCTTAGTCAAGTACACCTAATTGTACTTTGTCATTAATTTTCTTCAATTTCATTAATAGGTCGATAAAATATTGGTAAAAGGTTGGTCATATGCAAGGCAACTAAGTTCCATTTGATCTTTGTTGCTTATGCAAGACGTAAAATTAATTTTGACAGATATTTAAACGTTCCAAAGTATTCAAATAGTGAGCAAGAATATATTTAGTAGCTTTTATGAACATATCTAATAGCTTTCATTAACATATCTAATAGCTTTCATGAACATATCTAGTAGATTTTATGAACACATCCAGTAGCTTTCATGAACATATCTAGTAGATTTTATGAACACATCCAGTAGCTTTCATGAACATATCTAGTAACTTTCATGAAAATATGTAGTAGCTTCCGTGAACACATCTAGTAGCTTCCACGAACATATATCTAGTAGCTTTATTGAACATATCTAGTAGCTCCTAATAACATATTTATTATTTCATGAACATATATAGTAGTTTTCATGAACATATCTAGTAACTTTCATGAACATATGTAGTAGCTTCTGTGAACATATCTAGTAGCTTTCATGAACATATACAGTAGCTTTCATGAACGTGTCTAGTATTTCATGTTTGTAACTTACTGGAAGTGAGCGTAACGTTTACAAATACGTCATTTATCACGAAATCAATGTAACACACACTGATATTATTACGTATGAATTCAAATAAATGTTTATGTTCTCAAATGAGCATTGAAAACGAAGTTTTGTCGAGTAGAAATTTATAAAGAATTTGTACTTTTTTTACAAGTGAAATATCCTTAAACCAAGAATAACTTTGATTGTTACAAAAGTCCGAGGACGGTTGAATATTTTTTAGACCGTTACTGATAAAGGTACAAAACTTGCTGCTGTACATAAAAAGCTATTTTACCATGTATTCAGTGGTCAACTATCTTCGTAAGGGGACGGCCCAGTATGAGTCGGAAGAAAATCTTAAATGTAAGCATGGATCGATATACATACCATTTTGAAGGTTTTAGCTAGTAGAATATCATACCGCAAATTAGACCTCAAAAGGTTAATCCTGAACAAAATAGCGGCGATCGAAAGTTTCAATACTGATCTTATGTGCAAGATTTTAAACCACCACCATTTTGAGACGGATAAAGCGTTTGAAGTGTGATTTGCGGCAGTTTTCTATGCTTTATCAGGCCTTGAAACTATGTGCATATCAATCTATGCTTACTTTAAGACTTTTCTACTGACTCCTCGTGGACCGTTCCCATAGCAGAAAACAGGACACTGAAGACATCTTAATGTTGGTTTTTGTATACAGTAATCATGCGTGATGTTTTGTATATTTTTTGGATATGGTTACAGTAAAATTAAGTCATTCTTGTACATACACATAAGATGAATATTGAAACTTTCGAGTGCCGCCATTTTGTTTAGTATGAACTTTTTGAGATCTAATTTGAAGCATTATGTTCCACTAATTAATACCTTTAAAATGGTATGCATATCGACCTGTCCTTACATTTAAGATTTTCATCCGACTCCTAGTAGGCCGTCTCCCTACGAAGGTAGTGGATCGATACATGGGAAATAGCTTTTTATGTCCAGCAGCAATGTCCACACTTTTGTACCTTTATCTGTAACGGTCTAAACAATACTCAACCGACTCCGGACTTTTGGATCACTCTGTATAATATTGTTACTGGACTATCTAAATTAGTAAGTAGCGTAGGTCTGAGGTTCGATCCCAATCAGTCATTACATATTTGAAAAAAAAAAAACAAACTAATAACCACTGGCCACTTGTCATTGGGCTTTCAAATAAAGATACTTTCTAAAGAATAGTCCACCTTAGTTTGTACCAAGACTACATTCACTTATATACACTCATCACACTCATTCGAATCCACATTCGCCCATATCTTGATTATTGGCATCTTATTAATAAACTAAAAAATATAAATAAATAAATTACCACCAAATAATCTCCATAGCGATATGGGTTGAGCCTTATGACTAAAAATGTGGTGTTAATGGTTGCTATTATAATTTTATCTTACATCACATCATGCTAGTGTTGACACTGATCTCCAACCTTAAGGTTCTTCATCTAGGTGCTCAGTTAAGCACTCGAGGGAATTTAGTTCTAGATTGTATCGCAACTGTTGGCAGGAGTAGCAAATAGCATCACTAACACACAAACACAGCGTGTTCTCCTCCCCCTCTCTTTCACGGCCCTCACCTTCCCCGCCCCACAAATTATTCGAAACTCTAGTAATGAAGTTTGTGTATATTATTAATGTACTCTTTCAGCCATGACACATAAAGATAACATGACACATATTTCAACTGGATTTATGTACAGATGTCATTTATAAATAAATAAATGGTTTCACTAAAAATAAGAATAATTTTTTTATTTGAGTTACTCTAGGTTGGTTACAGTACCTTTTGTACATTAAATTCTCAAAATTGTAATGAAATATATCACATTATTAACCTAGATAGATCAAATTAGTCTTTTTTGGTACCCTTGTCTTTATAAAGAAACTGTGTTGAATTTTTTGCCTCAACAATTATATTAATGATAAGAAGGCTAACACTTTGATTGAAAAAAAAAATCAACTATAATTTTTAAGAACACCCTTATTTATTTTAGGTAATAATCAATTATAACGCTACATTCTTTACTGGTACACGTTCAGCATACTGTCACCTGAGTTGTTGAACAACATTTTCCATTCTTTTCTGAATCTTTCTGGTCTGAGGAAGGTGAGCGTGGTTCACCGAAATCGGTCACCATTATTTGTGCATTTTGTACTTGTATTGTAATATATTTGTGCATTTTGTGCTTATATTGTAATAAATTTGTGTTATGTGACGTTTACTTATACTGTAGATTTATTTGTTAGAGCACTTAAATGTGGGCTAGTAATGGCTTATCTCAGCCAAAACACAACTCATAAACAACTTTGATGAAGGCGGTTTACAGAACTTGCACGGTGGAGTTGTGGTGTAGAACTCAAGTGCTATTTGCAAGACTCGGCAAAGATGGTAAGTCACTCAGGAATACAGGTTGTTTAGCGAAAGTCAGATTGCAATCCTACTTTACCCCTCGGGAGGTGTTTAAATTATTCAGTGGGGTTTGGGATTGAAGTTGTTTTACAGTAATACAAGAGTACTTTCATTTCAACTAATAACTTAGTTTAAGTCAAGTTTTATTGATATGGCTGATTTATTATTATTGATTATTTGTTTTGGGTAAATATATTTAACGACCCTCCCCCCTAGATATTAGCTGTTTTTTGCAATCCAAACATAAAACATTATTTCAACTTATTTATAGTGCATTTTATTACAGTTTTGCTTATAAAAATTGTAAAATATTAAACTATCGAGGTTTACGACAGCTTTAAGAATTTTTTACTCAGTGGAAATATGCTTTTATTTTTATTTCAGGAAAAGTATGCATTGAAAGTTTTCAAAATAATTGTTATGTTGGCTTTTAAATAGAAAATATTGCATCCAAGAAAAAAATATAAAAAGAAATTTTTATAAATATTCAAACTACAATCTAATCCTCTCAAATTTAACAGAAATAGAAATAAGTGACTCAAAATCATAGGTGCACAGAATTTGAGAACTTATTTGGCTTCTTTAGTTTATCGATTCATTATTCTTGCCTATTGATAAAGCTAACATTTCGAATACAAATTATTCTGGTAGGCAGTAATTTTACTATTTGATATACTGACTTTAAAGTATAGTTCTAACTGTAAAGTATAGTTCTAACTGTAAAGTATAGTCCTAACTTTAAAGTATAGTCCTAACTTTAAAGTATAGTCCTAACTGTAAAGTATAGTCCTAACTGTAAAGTATAGTCCTAACTTTAAAGTATAGTCCTAACTGTAAAGTATAGTTCTAACTGTAAAGTATAGTCCTAACTTTAAAGTATAGTCCTAACTTTAAAGTAGGGGGTTTGGAAGGTTGTATCTAACGCATGTTAATTTAGCCTACTTTATGTACCTTTTTCTCAAGAACCATTAATTGTATTGACCTGATTTTTTAACCCTGTTTTTATGACACATATTTATAGAAATTTATAACTTATGAAAGCAAAATAATAATAACTGTAGCCAAAATTATTTTTTTGAAAATTATGTAATTTTTTCTTTGAAAATTTCATAATAAATTTTTTTTTGTCAGTTATAATTTATCCAATTTTGATTAAATGTTATAAGCTTGTATATCTATACAAGTATAACATGTGGTAAACATTTCAGCCTTCTAGCCCTTTTAGGTCCTGAGAAAAAGGTACATAAGCATAAAAAAATCCAACTTTCGGGGAATCGCAATGAAACTAGGCAGTTAGTGAATCAGGCTATGTAATCAGGTTTACCTTTTGTCCTAACCAGGGGCATAAGATGGATTATTTGGGTCTTCCTCTTCTTCGTAAAGTTCCTCCAGCTTCCTCTTGGCGGCAATTCTTGATTCTCTGGCCTTTTTGTATATCTACGCATTGTATATATCCTTTTTGTATATAACGCAGCACCGAAATCTCGCGTCTCAGCGCATGACATGTACTAACAAAATAATTAATAAAACATGTTCTGTTCGTCCGATTTATTTCAAACTTTCGACAAAACGTTCAGGACAGTATGTACTATAATAAAAATATAAAAAAAAAAAAAAAAAAAAAAAAAAAAAATGGAAAATCCATATTTTGACCATTTTCAACCTAACGAACCCTCTTAAAGTATAGTCCTAACTGTAAAGTATAGTCCTAACTGTAAAGTATAGTTATAACTTTAAAGTATAGTTCTAACTGTAAAGTATAGTTCTAACTGTAAAGTATAGTCCTAACTTTAAAGTATAGTCCTAACTGTAAAGTATAGTTCTAACTTAAAAGTATAGTTCTAACTGTAAAGTTTAGTTCTAACTTTAAAGTATAGTTCTAACTGTAAAGTATAGTCCTAACTTTACAGTATAGTTCTAACTTTAAAGTATAGTCCTAACTGTAAAGTATAGTCCTAACTTTAAAGTCTAGTTCTAACTGTAAAGTATAGTCCTAACTGTAAAGTATAGTCCTAACTTTAAAGTATAGTCCTAACTTCAAAGTATAGTCCTAACTTTAAAGTATAGTCCTAACTGTAAAGTATAGTTCTAACTTTAAAGTATAGTCCTAACTGTAAAGTATAGTCCTAACTTTAAAGTATAGTCCTAACTTTAAAGTATAGTCCTAACTGTAAAGTATAGTCCTAACTTTAAAGTATAGTCCTAACTGTAAAGTATAGTCCTAACTTTAAAGTCTAGTTCTAACTTTAAAGTATAGTACTAACTGTAAAGTATATTCCTAACTTTAAAGTATAGTTCTAACTTTAAAGTATAGTCCTAACTGTAAAGAATAGTCCTAACTTTAAAGTATTGTCCTAACTGTAAAGCATAGTCCTAACTTTAAAGTATAGTCCTAACTGTAAAGTATAGTCCTAACTTTAAATTATAGTTCTAACTGTAAAGTATAGTCCTAACATTAAAGTATAGTTCTAACTGTAAAGTATAGTCCTAACTGTAAAGTACAGTCATAACTGTAAAGTATAGTTCTAACTGTAAAGTATAGTCCTAACTTTAAAGTATAGTCCTAACTTTAAAGTACAGAATACAAAAATAATCTTTTTATGATTAGTTATACTTCATAAGAAAGATCAATGCTTACAGTAAAGGGGTATTTTTAGCATACTAAACTACTTAAGATTCGATTTTATATCGAAATTCACGATTTTGAAACGTCCCTGATTTTAATTTATTCATCTAATTTTAATTCCAATTGAATTAATAAATTAAAATTCATTACCGGTCCTATCTATGATTTAACATGAAATAGTTCTTGCTATCAACATTTTATTATCAAGTACCAGTTCCTTGACTACAGATCTAAACGAGTTCTGCATTTAATGTTCAATAATTTGATCTGATTCGATCGCATCGAGATGATTTTCACCTGGTAGTTAAATCCTGGATCTAGGACCGTATAATGACCTAGCCAAATGAAACGAGATATTTAATATTGGTTTATAGTTACTGCCAGTAATTAAATTAGTATTAATTAAAGTAATTAATGTTAAACGTAAGTAAGCTATGTCACATGAGACTAGATTTAAAATATTGTCAGTGTAACACTTAATTTAATGATTTATATCATTATAGCTTCAACAATCAAATATATCTTGGATATTTAATATATTTTAAATCAGAATACATTTTTTAATATTAATAACAATATTCTTCTAAGCTGTAATCATTTCTGTATGTAAGTGACAATATTTCAACTGTTGCATATCTTACTAAATTTTGAGGTAATTTATTGTAGATAGGTTGATGCTTATAATTGTTAATCATATATAGATTTGAGTTAATTATCAAATCTAATAAAATAATTTTAAATTTATTTTATTCTTTTTCAATTTTCTATACTAAACAATAAAGTTTCAAAATGTATGTGATGGGAAAATGTTTAATTGATTAATTCTTAAGGTCGCTGTCTTAAGGATAAAAATACAATTTGTAACATTGTTTTGCCACGACCTATATAAGAACTGTTTATTTTATAATTTATTTGTTTGCCACGACCTATATAAGAACTGTAGAGTTTGTAATTTATTTGTTTGCCACGACCTATATAAGAACTATATAGTTTGTAATTTATTTGTTTGCCACGACCTATATAAGAACTATATAGTTTGTAATTTATTTGTTTGCCACGACCTATATAAGAACTATATAGTTTGTAATTTATTTGTTTTCCACGACCTATATAAGAACTGTTTATTTTGTAATTTATTTGTTTGCCACGACCTATATAAGAACTGTAAAGTTTGTAATTTATTTGTTTGCCACGACCTATATAAGAACTGTAAAGTTTGTAATTTATTTGTTTGTCACGACCTATATAAGAACTGTAAAGTTTGTAATTTATTTGTTTGCCACGACCTATATAAGAACTGTTTATTTTATATTTTATTTGTTTGCCACGACCTATATAAGAACTGTTTATTTTATAATTTATTTGTTTGCCACGACCTATATAAGAACTGTAAAGTTTGTAATTTATTTGTTTGCCACGACCTATATAAGAACTGTAAAGTTTGTAATTTATTTGTTTGCCACGACCTATATAAGAAATGTAAAGTTTGTAATTTATTTGTTTGCCACGACCTATATAAGAACTGTTTATTTTATAATTTATTTGTTTGCAACGACCTATATAAGAACTGTAAAGTTTGTAATTTATTTGTTTGCCACGACCTATATAAGAACTGTTTATTTTATAATTTATTTGTTTGCCACGACCTATATAAGAACTGTAAAGTTTGTAATTTATTTGTTTGCCACGACCTATATAAGAACTGTTTATTTTACAATTTATTTGTTTGCCACGACCTATATAAGAACTGTATAGTTTGTAATTTATTAGTTTGCCACGACCTATATAAGAACTGTAAAGTTTGTAATTTATTTGTTTGCCACGACCTATATAAGAACTGTATAGTTTGTAGTTTATTTGTTTGCCACGACCTATATTAAGAACTGTATAGTTTGTAATTTATTTTTTTGCCACGACCTATATAAGAACTGTTTATTTTATAATTTATTTGTTTGCCACGACCTATATAAGAACTGTAAAGTTTGTAATCTAATTGTTTGCCACGACCTATATAAGAACTGTTTATTTTATAATTTATTTGTTTGCCACGACCTATATAAGAACTGTAAAGTTTGTAATTTATTTGTTTGCCACGACCTATATAAGAACTGTATAGTTTGTAATTTATTTGTTTGCCACGACCTGTATTAAGTACTGTATAGTTTGTAATTTATTTGTTTGCCACGACCTATATAAGAACTGTTTATTTTATAATTTATTTGTTTGCCACGACCTATATAAGAACTGTAAAGTTTGTAATTTATTTGTTTGCCACGACCTATATAAGAACTGTTTATTTTATAATTTATTTGTTTGCCACGACCTATATTAAGAACTGTATAGTTTGTAATTTATTTGTTTGCCACGACCTATATAAGAACTGTATAGTTTGTAATTTATTTGTTTGCCCCAACCTATATAAGAACTGTATAGTTTGTAATTTATTTGTTGCCACGACCTGTATTAAGAACTGTATAGTTTGTAACTTATTTGTTTGCCACGACCTATATAAAAACTGTTTATTTTATAATTTATTTGTTTGCCACGACCTATATAAGAACTGTATAGTTTGTAATTTATTTGTTTGCCACGACCTATATAAGAACTGTATAGTTTGTAATTTATTTGTTTGCCACGACCTATATAAGAACTGTTTATTTTATAATTTATTTGTTTGCCACGACCTATATTAAGAACTGTAAAGTTTGTAATTTATTTGTTTGCCACGACCTGTATAAGAACTGTTTATTTTATAATTTATTTGTTTGCCACGACCTATATAAGAACTGTAAAGTTTGTAATTTATTTGTTTGCCACGACCTATATAAGAACTGTAAAGTTTGTAATTTATTTGTTTGCCACGACCTATATAAGAACTGTTTATTTTATAATTTATTTGTTTGCCACGACCTATATTAAGAACTGTAAAGTTTGTAATTTATTTGTTTGCCACGACCTGTATAAGAACTGTAAAGTTTGTAATTTATTTGTTTGCCACGACCTATAAAAGAACTGTTTATTTTATAATTTATTTGTTTGCCACGACCTATATTAAGAACTGTAAAGTTTGTAATTTATTTGTTTGCCACGACCTATATAAGAACTGTAAAGTTTGTAATTTATTTGTTTGCCACGACCTATATAAGAACTGTAAAGTTTGTAATTTATTTGTTTGCCACGACCTATATTAAGAACTGTAAAGTTTGTAATTTATTTGTTTGCCACGACCTGTATAAGAACTGTTTATTTTATAATTTATTTGTTTGCCACGACCTATATAAGAACTGTAAAGTTTGTAATTTATTTGTTTGCCATGACCTATATAAGAACTGTATAGTTTGTAATTTATTTGTTTGCCACGACCTATATAAGAACTGTAAAGTTTGTAATTTATTTGTTTGCCACGACCTATATAAGAACTGTTTATTTTATAATTTATTTGTTTGCCACGACCTATATAAGAACTGTATAGTTTGTAATTTATTTGTTTGCCACGACCTATATAAGAACTGTATAGTTTGTAATTTATTTGTTTGCCACGACCTATATAAGAACTGTATAGTCTGTAATTTATTTGTTTGCCACGACCTATATAAGAACTGTATAGTTTGTAATTTATTTGTTTGCCACGACCTATATAAGAACTGTATAGTTTGTAATTTATTTGTTTGCCACGACCTATATAAGAACTGTATAGTTTGTAATTTATTTGTTTGTCACGACCTATATAAGAACTGTATAGTTTGTAATTTATTTGTTTGCCACGACCTATATAAGAACTGTATAGTTTGTAATTTATTTGTTTGCCACGACCTATATAAGAACTGTATAGTTTGTAATTTATTTGTTTGCCACGACCTATATAAGAACTGTATAGTTTGTAATTTATTTGTTTGCCACGACCTATATAAGAACTGTATAGTTTGTAATTTATTTGTGTGCCACGACCTATATAAGAACTGTATAGTTTGTAATTTATTTGTTTGTCACGACCTATATAAGAACTGCATAGTTTGTAATTTATTTGTTTGCCACGACCTATATAAGAACTGTATAGTTTGTAATTTATTTGTTTGCCATGACCTATATAAGAACTGTATAGTTTGTAATTTATTTGTTTGCCACGACCTATATAAGAACTGTATAGATTGTAATTTATTTGTTTGCCACGACCTATATAAGAACTGTATAGTTTGTAATTTATTTGTTTGCCAGGACCTATATAAGAACTGTGTAGTTTGTAATTTATTTGTTTGCCACGACCTACATTAAGAACTGTATAGTTTGTAATTTATTTGTTTGCCATGACCTATATTAAGAACTGTATAGTTTGTAATTTATTTGTTTGCCACGACCTATATTAAGAACTGTAAAGTTTGTAATTTATTTGTTTGCCACGACCTATATTAAGAACTGTATAGTTTGTAATTTATTTGTTTGCCATGACCTATATTAAGAACTGTAAAGTTTGTAATTTATTTGTTTGCCATGACCTATATTAAGAACTGTATAGTTTGTAATTTATTTGTTTGCCACGACCTATATTAAGAACTGTATATTTTGTAATTTATTTGTTTGCCATGACCTATATTAAGAACTGTAAAGTTTGTAATTTATTTGTTTGCCACGACCTATATTAAGAACTGTATAGTTTGTAATTTATTTGTTTGCCATGACCTATATAAGAACTGTATAGATTGTAATTTATTTGTTTGCCACGACCTATATAAGAACTGTATAGTTTGTAATTTATTTGTTTGCCAGGTTCTATATAAGAACTGTGTAGTTTGTAATTTATTTGTTTGCCACGACCTACATTAAGAACTGTATAGTTTGTAATTTATTTGTTTGCCATGACCTATATTAAGAACTGTATAGTTTGTAATTTATTTGTTTGCCACGACCTATATTAAGAACTGTAAAGTTTGTAATTTATTTGTTTGCCACGACCTATATTAAGAACTGTATAGTTTGTAATTTATTTGTTTGCCATGACCTATATTAAGAACTGTATAGTTTGTAATTTATTTGTTTGCCACGACCTACATTAAGAACTGTATAGTTTGTAATTTATTTGTTTGCCACGACCTATATTAAGAACTGTAAAGTTTGTAATTTATTTGTTTGCCACGACCTATATAAGAACTGTATATTTTGTAATTTATTTGTTTGCCACGACCTATATAAGAACTTTATAGTTTGTAATTTGTTTGTTTGCCATGACCTATATAAGAACTGTATAGTTTGTAATTCGTTTGTTTGCCATGACCTATATAAGAACTGTATATTTTGTAATTTATTTGTTTGCCACGACTTATATAAGAACTGTATAGTTTGTAATTTATTTGTTTGCCATGATCTACATAAAACTGTATAGTTTGTAATTTATTTGTTTGCCATGATCTACATAAAACTGTATAGTTTGTAATTTATTTGTTTGCCACGACCTATATAAGAACCGTATAGTTTGTAATTTATTTGTTTGCCACGACCTATATAAGAACTGTATAGTTTGTAATTTATTTGTTTGCCACGACCTATATAAGAACCGTATAGTTTGTAATTTATTTGTTTGCCACGACCTATATAAGAATGTATAGTTTGTAATTTATTTGTTTGCCACGACCTATATAAGAACTGTATAGTTTGTAATTTATTTGTTTGCCACAACCTATATAAGAACTGTATAGTTTGTAATTTATTTGTTTGCCAGGACCTATATAAGAACTGTGTAGTTTGTAATTTATTTGTTTGCCACGACCTACATTAACAACTGTATAGTTTGTAATTTATTTGTTTGCCATGACCTATATTAAGAACTGTATAGTTTGTAATTTATTTGTTTGCCACGACCTATATTAAGAACTGTAAAGTTTGTAATTTATTTGTTTGCCACGACCTCTATAAGAACTGTATAGTTTCTAATTTATTCGTTTGCCATAACCTACATAAGAACTTTATAGTTTGTAATTAATTTATTTGCATAAAAGTTGCAATGATATACAGGGTATATAAAACTGACGTCGATACTCTGTCCCCCCCCCCTTAAAACCTGTAAACCATTGGTACTTTTTTTGATCACCAGAGAGTAACCGTGAAAATTTCGCCATTTCCGGCCACTGGTTTTTGCGGTCGAAAACACGGTTAACTGCTGTTTGACAAAATAAATGGAGAAACAGTCCCACTTTAGTGGGTTGAATATTTTCAAAAAGAAATAATAATATTATTGTTGCAGGCCCAATTCTACGTAATATATTAATAGGACATTTCATAGAGAACACACATTGCTCTTGACGTTACACATCATAGTTGATGTTACATATCATACAATGATAATAACATTTAATTCCAAAATTAGCCTTTATGGGGCAAGAAAACGACACATACGAGTACATTGTCTCAATGCATTAAGAAAAAAAATATATATATACATATATAAAACATGAAAAATTAATTAAAAACAATAAGACAATTTGGTAATTATGCAGTTTCTTGCCACCAAACAAATTTGGAACATTTTGCTTGAAATGGGTTTAGAATTGGCTGTATTTTCACGAGATATGCTTTTTATTCCGCGGAAATAACGTATTTTACCGAAAAATTCGAAAAACCAATGTCACAACTTTTAGTATTTTTGTCATATTTCCGTTAATTTAAATGGTATTTTAATCATCTTTTTTTATTTTGATGTGTTTTTTTGCGCTGAATACAAATTTGAAAACTATTTTGGTCTATTACAAATATTTCTCGAGAAATAACGGAAAAACTACTGTCGCGGCGGATCGCGATTAGCGGCCATTACGCGATCATTATATACAACAACTATTAATCACAAAAACCGAATTCTCATATATTCCCGCCTGAATGACGGCCGGCAGGCCATCACGGAGGCCAAACGTCCGAATTTAACGCAAATTACGAATTTTTGTTGAGAAAATAGACAATTAGGATAAGTTAGGTTATGTCAACAAAAATGCATTTTTCGAGCTGAAAAAATAATTTTACTATAAAACCAGTTAT
The DNA here is from genome assembly GCA_035578905.1 of Stictocephala bisonia. Lineage (NCBI taxonomy): Eukaryota > Metazoa > Arthropoda > Insecta > Hemiptera > Membracidae > Stictocephala > Stictocephala bisonia. Next base: position 86,562 of record JAQJVL010000183.1, read on the forward strand.
ATATTTGTGTTCAGCATAAAAAAACACGAGAAATGAAAAATAAAATTGTCGAAAAATAATGATTTTTAAAAAAGTTGGTTTTTCATTATTAGATAAAAATCTAATTTTTCGATTTTTCGGTAAAAAACGAGTTTTCCGCGGATGAAATCAAACTCCTCAAGAGATATAAACTCATTTTTGACCACTTTATTAACATGAAATCGTATTTTCAGAGGTGACAAGAAAGTGCATAATTACCGACAATTTATTATTAATTTTAAATATTTATGACATCTTTAATTTATTCTTTGATGTAATTTTTACTGATTTATTATTGTTAAAGGTTTTAATTTTGCTGGAAGACTGTTGGACACTTGTTATAACATTATATTTAATCCTTCGATGACACATTTTTAAATATGTTGAATGGTAAATGTAAATTTGTATGACGTTTACTGTGTGGGTTTTGTAGGATATTTTTTTAAAAGATAACCTATATATATATATATATATATATATACATCTTTTTCTGTTGTTTTTGTTATAGTTATTATTGGTCCTCGATGTTAAGTTTTGACTGATCGAGGCTAAAACAAATTGTATATTTGAAAATAAATAAGATCTTCATAATTATAAATAATGGATTGTAATACGAATTCTTATTTAATATATAATGGTCTTTTATTATCAAGATAAATAATTTTGTAAATTCTATTTTGTAGTCTACGTAATCGTTGAAGATATGTATGAAATTAATTGAGAAAAAATAAATAAAGAAATAAACTAAACGCCTTTATTTAATTAAGCAAAGTGGGTCTAAGAAGTCCCTTCTTCGACTTAACCTGATACAAAAGTAACTAATTGCAATAATGAAAATTTATATTGAAATATAGTAATTAAAACTGAATGAGAGTAACTCAAAGTAAATAATAATCATAGTAAAATTATATATGTAATTACAAATATGGAATAAATTAACTGACTTAGAAAAAAATGAAATTCTAGTTACACTCTCACACGTGCTGTCTTCAGCTTGATAACTTACTTATTCACACATTAATTTATGTATCATATAGCTAAAAATACATAATTAATAGATTTAAAAAATATACAAGAAAAATAACTTCAAATTTAAGTTTATTTCTGTATTATTGGGAGAGTTCTCAGTTTGTGCTTTATACAATGCCAGATCCAAAAAACTATTTAACCTCATTCACTTGTTATAAAACTGTTTATATATTGCAATTTAAACTATCAAATGTATTATTTATAAACCATTTGTTTAATATCCCAAAGTAAAAGCTTATTTAACTACATAATAGTAATAATGTTAATTAAAAAAAAATTGTGAAACAAATACCTTGACAACGCTATTTGTAAGTATTGATAAAAAAACAAATTTGTTCAGTAAACACATAAAATGTAAATCATAGGTGAACACTAAGTATTTTTTGTAATGTTTTTATTTTCACTCTATCTGATAAAAATTCTGTCTTGAATTAAATTAATTTTATTTATGACTTAATCCATTGTATATAATAAACTGCAATACCAATGTTTATCAGAAATATGTTTGTCTGTATTTGCTGCATTACGTAACATTTTAAATTTAAATTCTGAATTTTTTTAACATTATTAGGACTTTAACATTTATTGATATAAAAAATAAATTATACTCTCAGATTAATATTCTCAGATATGAGGCTGACACAACTTTGTGCGTATTTTGAATGAATTGCCTTTTGAATGAATTGCCTTTTGAATGAATTGCCTATTGAATGAATTCATATTTATGTAATATGTATGAGTACATGAGTGTTGTTTGGTTGTGGTGAACCTGTGTATTCTAGTTACTAAGTGGCTTACGACTTGTGCTCAGAAAGGGCTATTTATCAATAATCCAATAGCCAGGGTAACACCTAAGGGACTTAAATCTTTACATGGATTTCAAACCACGTTGTATTGGCCTGATTTCCAGGTAATTGACAAGCCCGATACTCAGTTCTCTCCTCTACACAACGTCCGGACACTGAGTACCACCCAACATGGACACCCGAAACTTCTCTAGTAGTACCCACGTCGATAGCAACCATTGAGAGGCTGCTGTGTCGGTATAAAGATGATCGGACATAGAACCTATCGCCTACAATCTCCGCAACACTTTATCCCTAAGTAGCTGGACTACATTACTACGCCACTAGTGATACCAATGAATCATGATAAAATAAACTTTCTAATAACAAGCAAATTAATTGTGTTCATATGAGAGTCTTGACTTTGCATTTTAATGCTTGAACTACAGTAGTCGATAAATGTAGTATTTATGTGAACAGCAAAAATTAAGCCCGATAATTAGACACATTTTTATTTAACCAAAAACACACTTTGAAGGACAATTCATTAGCTACAGTCAAAAAACACTTTCTGTCCCAAAGAGTATTTTTGTTCCTAAATTGGATTCTCTGGCAGGCTTTAAACGGTAGTCCAGTGATAATTACCTTTATATTTTTTCATCAAAGTGCTTTAATGAGTTTATTTTGCTTGATTAATAAACAACGTTTATGAAGATAAAAACAAAAAAAATGTAGAAATATAGATGAACAATTTAATTAAACTAATTATTTATATAAAACTCTTATGTTAAATGAATTACTTTGTTTACGGTATAAATTAAGATCATTAATATCTACTAACTCATTAATGTCATATATTTAACCAATGTTGTTTATTTATGACGTTTTCACAAATATACAATCGTGAGATAGTGACTGGAACAGAGTCAAGAATAACTATTGCAAACTTAATTTAAAACCTAGTATTTATTAGATATTTAATGTATATTTTCAGACTACTGCGTTTCAATTAAATTATAAAAACCGTTTAGTTTTAGGATTTTTATAATTTATTCTTAGCTTAGAATGGTTCTGTACGGTTTGATATGGTTTTAATAAGTTAGGTTTCATTATTTACTTGATAAGAAGCCTAGTTTCAAATGCCACTAGTACTGAAGGTGACAGAAATGAATGAACTAGAATGGAAGGGCTATGGCCAAACCCAGGTTTGCAGGCGTTCTACAGGCTTTATTGTAGTGGAAAAACCGGGTTATTTAGTAGCATGATAAGGATGCCGTTATTAAATATTTTCTATATAAGGGATTTTTTACAGATAGTAACACTTTATTAAGTTGATACATTCTTTAACAAATCACTGATTGTTATTTAATTAATTTGTTAAAAATCAATATTGTACAACTTTACTGCTTATTTTTCACCTGAACATTTTTATATCTATATTTTTATATTGAGTCATGAAAAAACTCCGTAGTCTACTATGTTAAAGAACATGTTATGTTAGCATAACAATTTAATACTATAATATTACTTAAAAATAACTTACTGTGTTTATCAAGGAACATTACGTGAACATATCGGTTCCACATAAACATCCAAGGGTTTACAGTTGAAATATACATAAAGTGCTTTATTTTACATCGAAATAAAACTTTTTTTCGTTTATAAAATATACAAAACTGTAAAATATTAGTTTGTGTTTAATCTTAAATGTGCACTACATAAATTCGTTGGATCACATATGTTAGTTGTCGTAAAAAATATAAAAATGCCTTCATTATTTAGATACTACATGTGACGCATGGCTGTACGCTGGACTAATCCGCGTTCATTCGAGTCTGTAACTATGAGTACATACAAGTACGGTGGTATTGACCCACCCACCTACCCTTCCAAGTACACTGGTACATTGCTTTAAACTTTGCTGGGCAACAAAAAAATCTCAAGAGATCTTGATCATGCATACAAATCCACGCAGTTTCCTCATTGTAAGCGAGTTAATTAAAAATAATTAATGCCGGTAAATAATAAACGATGATTTGCTCTTAAAAATATTCAAAAATTGAGATGATTAAACTTGTTTTAAAGACAAAAACTTCTTCATGATTGTGTTATCTCTCAACAATTTCTCTCAAAATTTTTTCTCAACAAACAAGTTACTATATATTTAAAGGGTACTAAAGACTATTTACAGATTAGATTTATGTAGGTACTACAAAATTCTTAGGAGTAAAAAATAAACTACATTTACTATATTATTTCTTCTTATAACTTCTTTTTTATTATTGGTACTGTTGTTAAATTTATACAATTTAATAGATAATTTGTTGAAGCATTTAATTGTTTGTATTATATTTTTTATTGTTACATTTTTAACGCTCCCTGTGCTAACTGTACTTATTAAAATGCGTTTTTTTCATAAACTCATTTTAAAGATAAAATAGTCCATATTTATTTTGTTATTTAACTCCGATAATTTTCAGTATTCTGTTTTGTAGTCTATTTAACGGTTTAAAATATCAATCATAGAGAGAAAATAAATAGAGGTCGCATTTAATAGCTCGCTGAATGTGTGTCAAGAAGATCTTCCTCCAATTTGCAATGCATCTTGTCAGTCTCACCCTTTATTCTCTCAAATTCTCAAGATAAACGTAATAATTATTCAATCAGATTTATAAAGATGTGCATTAATTATAATCTATTTATAACTGCCTTTGAAGCGTTTGCTGTGGCCATAAGAAGGCGACCTCTGTTTCATTTTTCTCTGTGATCAGTAGGCCTAATAGTCTAGCCAGTCATACAATAAACTGCAAAAAATTAGCTATATTGTATTTGTGAGAGATTTATGTCATACTTTTTATAAAACACTGGAAATGCATAGCATAATTTGAATAAACGACAAATACTCAGCTTGGATTATACCAAACAGAAAAAATACACTGAAACAATTACTTTCTCTGTTTACTGTGATGATGCTCTCTATGTAAACTTTTATTTAGATCAAAATCACCATTGGGAATCAACGATATAATAATTAAATATCAAAATATTCAGAGGAAAACATAATAATTATTAATAAAATGTTTGGTGAGCACTCAACAGGAAATTCTAATTACAGTTCACCTCGAAGCAATCAGCTATAAAACTAACGATAATGTGCCATTAAATTAACTCATTATCCTCGAAATACGTAATTATTAGCCTCGTGAAATATTTAAATCAGAGATGAAATTGGTTGCTTTGATAAATATCAATTAGGTGATGAATTTTTACAAAAGAACAATATTTAACGTGGCCCAAAAGGGTATTTGATTCCCACTGTTATTTACTTAATCAAATGAAATATGATTTTAACTAAATAATACTTTATTTTATTACTACCACCATTAAAGTAAAAATAAAATTCTTCTTTAATTACTTGTTATAATGTTAAGAAATAAAATTTAAATTTAGCTTTTTTATTTATCTAAAAAATTATTTTAAATTTGGAAACTTATTTCATAAGGGCATTAATTGAAGTGGAATATGCATTTTTATTTTCAAAAAATCAATTGTAAATGAAAATTGGTTACAAAAAAAATCAATGGAAGCTTCAAAATTATAGTTCATGACCTTTATGATTATTTATATATGAGACGCTGGTTGAGCTTGTTCGTATTATTTTAAGGTGAATATGAATGTACTATGTGTGGGTATTATCTGTGTAGCCTTGTTACTACCTATAGTCAACTGTCCCTTAGAGAAAACCATTCCTTAATATCTCAATAGCTAGGGCAACTAAGGGACCTACAGATTTACGTGGGTTCCGAACCACGTTGTATTGGTATGATCTTCAGCTATTTTACAAGTCTGATACTCAGTTCTCTTCCCTACTCTGGCTACCATCCAACACGGACACTCTAGACTTCTATAGAAGTGTTCACGTCGATGGCAACCATTTAGTGGGCGCTGTCCTGGAATTAGGACGACTGAGAACAGACCTATCACCTACAATCTCCACAACACTTTGTCCACAAATAGCTGGATTACAGCTCTGCACCACTCGTGTCGACAGTGTTAAAATATTAAAAAATGATTTACTTCTTCAAAAAAGTAAAATAGAATATATTATACGCTTAAGATGTACGAGTGTGCGTCATTAACGATGCTTTATGTGACTGTAAGGATTTTTAATACACGTTAAATTGTTGTTTAAAAGTATCACAGAGAAAAGAAACAGTTGTTGCATCCAATAACGCACTGAAAATGTGTCGAGTAGTTATTTCTCCAATTTTTCATGCAACGACAAGGCTAACACCTTGTCAGATCCTCGCTCAATCCCCTCAAACTCTCAAAGATAAACGTAGTAATTATTGCTACTGAAATATAAATATATAAATTGGTTGTAATCTATTTATAACTGCCACTAGGTGACGCAAGAAATGAAAGTGACGTGTGGTTCTTTTTCTACTCTGTGGAAGTAATGGTGAACATTTTTTTTCTTAACACAACAAAACATCTGAAAAACTAAATCTAAGGGGATGATTGTAATTTTGTGAAAATAAAGGAAAATATTGTTCGTACGCTTGAAAATGAGCTTTTTTACAATATAAGAAATTAATATATAAAGCTTTTGGTTAGTTTTTGCAATACTATGTAACGATAGATCAGTAAAATTCACATTTCAAGAGTATTTGACAAAAGTGTTTGTATTGGCCCACCCATACTCGTACATATCCAATCCCATTGAATCGTGAATAGTTAACTCTCACACTGTCACAGGCAACAACCAGAAGTAATAAATCAGCTGACAATTAACCTACAATCCATCATATGCCGTCATATTACATTAGTGATATTTAATATTGATTCGACGCCGGATGTTTGATGATCGATGCTCTAATATATCGTTTACTTTTGTAAATGGCATCAACTGTGATAGCTGTTGCCATAAACTGAATTATAGATATTACTTAAACGTAACAGTTAAATTAACTGCCGTCAAAAAACATTTTCACACCTATTGCCATATATATTTACGTTTTGCTGGAAATTGAACATTTTAAGATAATTTTTGTTTAGAAATAATTTGTTGCCGTTGGAATGTTCATGATTGCTAACATTGTTGGGGATTTGTAACGTTCAAGTGTTAAAGAAGTCGAAGTTTCGAAAGGTATAAAACTCCTGTTGTCTTCACGTGTTACATGCTACTTTAAACTAGATTTATAACCATTTTATTTTTTTTAAATCAAACCGTATAAATGTAATAAACCCCATAAAAACTACAAGCTTATAGATTACGGTTAACAGTTCAGAAAGTCACGTGTACTTATAAACTATGACACACACACACACACACACACACACACACACACACACACACACACACACACACACACACACACACACACACACACACACACACACACACACACACACACACACACACACACACACACACACACACACACACACACACACACACACACACACACACACACACACACACACACACACACACACACACACACACACACACACACACACACACACACACACACACACACACACACACACACACACACACACACACACACACACACACACACACACACACACACACACGCACGCACGCACGCACGCACGCACGCACGCACGCACGCACGCGCGCGCGCGCGCACACACACACACACACACACACACACACACACTCACACACACGCGCGCGCGCGCGCACGTGCACACAAACACTTATAAATTAGTTTGTAACTATAATTTTCAGAATACAATCATGTAATAAATTAATTAATATTTGTAAAATAATACTGTACGATTTATTTAAATTTTAACTTATGATACAACAAACTTCTTACGGGGTCCAAGGGGCATTCAAAACTACACGTATTTTAGGGTTTAACCTCAAAATAACAATGGATTTCCTTCTATTACGGTATCTGCAACTAAAACCAAACACTACTCAAGACAAACTCTTGATTGCACATTTTATTTGTGATGTTTAAAGGATAAGAAATTATATCAAAATACGTACGTAATATAATAGTTACAATAATTTTTGAAAATCTGTAAAGTTGTTGTCGACAGATGAAGTGAACAGTGACTTAAAAGTGACTGTGAAGTAATTTAAAAGAATACATATAGTAAATAAGTGAATTTGTTAACAATGTTTTACAGGGGAAGGCGACTTTTTCAAGAATCATATTTATTCTTTTAAATCAATTTTGAATTAACATAATACAATATTAATTATGACTAATTTAAAAACGGTATATTAAAAATATTCTTAGTATAGAATGACGTCATTCCCAAAGCACTATCATATTTATAGGACGACCCTATAACCATTGGTTGTTATGATACCACATAACGACTTGCCATTGGTGATTCACAAAGGAAACAGGTGTCAAAGCACACCGCTTGTGGCCAATGGCCGGAACACGGATAATGGCTACACTTTGGCCAGCCATCAAGTGCATTTAGATATCTACCAATTCTGTACAAACAGATATTTGGTTAGTTCATATTTTTGAATCCATAAATTTTCTAGATTTCACTTGACTTTTATATCACCAGTGTGTAGAATCGAGTCTATATTTTCTGAGAAAATACTTTTTAATCCGCAGAAAACTCGTTTCGTACAAAAATCGTGTCAAAAACATAAATTATTGATATTGTTATTTCATGTTATAACTTCGTTATTTTGCGCGTTATTTTCATAAAATTTGATATAGTTTCCTATGCTGAACACAAATGTGACAACTATTTTGGTCTACAACAATTATTTATTGAGATATAATTCAAAACTACTTTCACTGTAAATAACCTATGGTGGAATTAAAAACAAAGCTATTGAAAAATACGACTACAAAAATAAAAAAATTTCCAGCCGGAAAATTATTGTGTGGATTTGTATTGTTTTTGCCGTTGAATAAATCGTATAGAATAGAATAAGTAGAATAAAATAAGTTTATTCAAAACATTTTACATAATTGTGGCCCCACTAAGTAACAAATAATACTTGTCAGCGGGGTTCATCTTAACTATAACATATAATACATCAAATAAACTAGTACATAGATGTGTTAAATTTATTATATTAAATAAATTTAACATATTCTTATCAATATTGTATTAGAAACAATGGCAATTGGTGGGCAAATAATTCACCTAGGGTATTAGTGGCAAACTTAAACAAGTTAACTGATATTACATAGATAGTTTATAATAACAAGTACTATGATTATATTTACAAAAAGGTTGTACCCAAAAATGGTACCATTGTAAATAACATGAGGAATGGGTGGAGCTAATTAACTTCCCTTATCCCAACTTAAAAACAGGTTTCTCTGCCAGGTGTGATTTAACATGTTCTCAAACTAGCATCTGCTTTAACTAGTCAGTTCAGTATCAGCTCCAACCATGTGCACTATATGCTCCAAGCTTACAGAAAAATTTTGATTGATGAAATAAACAAGAAATCAGCTTAATTAACCTATTCAACTGATAATCCCAAAATTTCTCATTTGTAATGTGATTCTTACAGTACTAACACTACCCAATATTATGTATTAATTGTTATGTACTATGGAATATATTCAGTGTGCTATTGTGTTCCAAAGTGTTCGGTGTTATATGTAATCCAGCTTTTAACTAACTTCATAGTTGTGGTGTTATAAGTGTGTAGTTTACTAATCCACTAACTCCAAACTAATAAAAAACTGAAAACTAATATTTAAAAGTAAATACAAAAAAACACAATTCCACTAAATTTACTGAGAAAAAACTTATTCTTAGTCATTAACTAAACACTAACTAAACTAAACAGAGACTAATTTGAATGATAATATTTCTGATTTTGAGGTAGTCGGGCAAGCACAATATTTGATTTTTCGATCGGATAGAACAACCCAGACTAGCAGTAAGAAGAGCGGTGGAGGAGTCCTGGTGGCGGTTTCGTCGAAGTTCTCATCCAGTGAGATTGTCGTGAACTCTAAGGGAGTGGAGGGATTGTTTCTGCGCATTTCGCTTAGTTCTCACTTTGTTTTGGTACTTATTGCGGCCTATATCCCCCCAGGTAGTCCAACTGCGGTGTACAGGATGTTTTGTGAAGCTTCAGAGGAGGCCGTGTCAATGTGCGGTCATCCTGACAATATTCTACTTTGCGGAGACCTCAACTTACCTCATGCACAATGGAGTGAAGATGTACCAACTCCTGCGGATACAGGTCTGTCTCAATCGAATAGGCTCGTCTGTAGTCTGGCTAATCTCCTCTCCTTAGTGCAGGTCAATCACATCATGAACGCACTCAACGTCATGCTTGACGTGGTTTTCTCAACGAATGCGGCCTTGAAAATAAATGAAGCAATTGACCCTCTATCAGTTATTGACTCTCATCATCCTCCGTTGTCCATGTCATGGGAGTACAGAGGTTCTTCTGCTGCTAATGATGAGAGCTATGTTTTTAATTACAGGAGATGTGATCTTGAAAAAATTAGGGAGAATTTAACCGATAATCTTGATCTGCGACTCAATGAAAATTTGACAGACGGCAACAGTAGGTTCTCTGATTTTATCTCAAGACTTGGACATATTGTAAAACTGTTCACACCTCTGAAGAGAGTTGGCAGTTCACCCTTCCCGATATGGTTCTCTAAGGAATTAAAAGATTTAGTGATCCAAAAGAAGGTTTCACATAAAAAATGCAAAGCTACTTTCAGCAGGGTTGATTACTGCAATTTCTCTAAGTTGAGGAACCAGTGCAAGATTAAATCGGCAGAATGTTATCACGCCTATTTGCTGAAGGTTGAAAACAGCATCCCGAAGGATATGCGTGCTTTCTGGAACTTTGCTAAGGTTAATTCTTCTGGAGCTGCTACAAAGTCAGTTTGCTTGGATGGTGAGGCTGCAGATGATCCGTTCGGACAGGGTAACTTATTTGCAAGGTATTTTTCATCTGTTTTCTCCCTGCCTTCACTGAGTCCTCCCAGCTATGTATTTAACAGCAGCGATACGTGGTCAACATGTAGCTTCACAGTAGAAGACGTGAGAAGGAAGTTGGACACGTTGGATGCTGACAAGGGATGTGGCTCAGATGGGATCCCCAACTCAGTTCTTCGTCATTGCAGCGATCTACTTGCCCCATCTCTGGCCTCACTCTTTAATGCATCGCTGGCTGATGGAGTTTTCCCGGACGCTCTGAAGCTTGGCATAGTTGTGCCTATTCACAAGTCTGGCGACCTGAGCAATGTTAGGAACTACAGACCTGTTACTATTTTGTCAGCTGTCGCTAAAGTGTTTGAAAGCCTTCTTTTGGACAAATTGGGTGCATTTTTCAGGTCAATAATTCCAGCCTGTCAGCACGGGTTTTTTCCTGGAAGATCGGTGACTACTAATCTAGTGATCTTTCAAGAGTACATTCGGGGTGCGTTCGGGAGATCCAGTCAGGTCGATGCTGTCTATATCGATTTGTCCAAAGCATTCGACAGGGTCGACCACAGCATTTTATTGGCCAAGCTGAAGGGGTACGGAGTGGTGGGACCTCTACTCGAATGGATCACATCTTATCTTGCAGATAGAAGACTTGTTGTAAGATATAATTTCGTACTTTCTAACGAATTTGTATCGACATCTGGGGTGCCGCAGGGATCGCACTTAGGCCCTTATCTGTTTAGTGTCTTCACGTCGGATGTGGTTTCATGTATTTTTTCCAAAGTCCTGCTGTTCGCTGACGACATGAAGATATTTTTGGAGGTGGTCAACCCTGAGGATTGTTCAGTCATACAAGAGGATCTTCTGAGGCTGGAGAAGTGGTGTTCAGAGAACGGAATGTCAATAAATACTTGTAAAAGCCTCACTATAACCTTCAGTTGGAGGAAATCAGCAATTAGAACTCAATATTGGCTGCAGGATCAAGCAATTACGAGAGTGCAGGATATCCAGGACCTTGGAGTGATCCTGTCTTCAGACTTATCCCGGGAAGCCCAGGTCAACAGTGTTGTATCGAAAGCTTGCCGACTACTTGGGTTCGTAATTCGATCTACAAGAGGCATCACAAACAAGACAGCACTAAAAACTATTTACTGTGCACTGGTCAGGCAGGTTCTCGAGTTCTCCTACGGTTGCTTGGTCACCCTATCTGATTGGTCACAGGGATGCGTTTGCAGCGAGTTCAGGACAGGTTTGTGCGAACTGTGGGAGTACGGCAGGGCTTGGCATTTAGAGAGGTTCCTGTTCGGGAGCTAGCAGTCGACATGGGTCTGGGGGAGCTGGATGATCGTAGAAGAATCTACGACTGTATGTTCCTTTTCAAGCTGTTAAATGGCCATATTGATAGTCCTGAACTTTTGAGCAGCATCAAACATAAGAGTACCATCTGGAACAAGATCGCAGGAGCTGTTTGAGAGAGAGCATCAAGGAACCCTCTATAGTCGAAGTCATGCTATGCCTAGGATCCAGAGAGAGGGCTGTTCTATCCTCGAGGGTCGTGGATTTTTTCTCTATGAAGCCCGCCATGTTCAGAGCTGCTGTTACTAAATTCTGTTCTGGTCACATCACGTAGCTCTAAAATTTGCCTACTCTACTATGGACACTTTCAAGAGCATGAAAATAGGTATTATTAATCTTTTACAGGGCACTGGCATTTATTATAAATATCATATTGTTGTTTCAATGTACAGATTTATACACTTTATTGTATGGTGTGCATTCACAATTCGGGTATTTATTATTGTTATATATTTATTATTGTTATGTTATGATTATATATTTACTATTGTTATTGTATTGTTCCTCATATTTATTATTGTTGTTCGTTGTTATATTTATATACTTTGTTATACTTTCTCTAGTTGGCATCGGCCATCTTGTATTCAGACTTTGCATTGTATTTCTTGTGAAAGTGGTTAAACCGTTGGAAATAAATAAATAAATAAATAAAATAAATAAACTTATAGTACAAAGTATTTATGTAGTCAAATAGACTGCCATATGTTTAATTAGCTGTACAAACAATTTTATTTTGGTGAGTGACCTAACAATTTGTGTCAAGTAAAAAAGAAGAAGATTGCATCCCAACTGTAGGTCAGTGAAATATCACCATAAATTATACAAAGTAATTTCCTAGTCAGCTAGGCTACCACACCTTTATAAGTAGTTTTATAAGTATTTAATAGTGAAATTTAAGGGGATAACAATTAAGCACATTCATTCAAAATTATTCATAATTACAAAGTAATATGATATGATATAACCTACTAGGCTACATTCCTAAAATTAATTTCCCAAATATTATCAGTATTTACTACCATAGGTTATTTATAACCATATAAATTTTAAAAATTAATACTGCAAAACAAGTGTGCTATTCATGAAAAATAACACAAACAAAAGATGTGAAGCACCCATCGAGGTTGATTGTATCAGAAAAAACAATATATGGTTTGGCTTTGCCAAAATCTGTATTGACTACAGTATTTCATAAATTTATAATAGTTAGGCCCTGAAATACTTTACTAGCTATCATTTTAAATATAATTTATCTAATCAGTAATAAAAATATATCACTTGTAAAGAAAGTAACAATGATTAATTGTCAATGTTTTCAACAATATTAACATAAATAACAAAAATAGACTATAGCAGATAATAACACTACTAAAAATATAAAAATAGGCTCAACTAAAATAAATATTTAATAATAGACTATATAACAAGAAATAAAAACAATAACAAGAAATTAAATAACAAAAGCTTAAATAAGCTCTTACATATTACAATTTTACTTGATCTTTTTGTTTGTTTGTTATTTATTCAGTTTTTATTACCGATGGATATATTTAGTATGATTTATGTGATGATTATGTTATTTCATAAATAAAAATTTAAATATGGAGAGAATCGTAATTCATAATATAAACTACGTCGTTAATGTTGCTGGTGAATAGAATTTGGGTCACAATTATATGTTATATTTCTTTAAATATATATTTCAAGTAGCTTCATGTGCTGTTATTAAGAAACAACTGTATATTTAAAAACATTATTTTAGTAAATGAATATATTCTGGTTCGTTAAATTATGTTATGTTAATGTAAAAAAAGCAAAACATATTAATTTAAGAGGGTAATAATTGTAAGATAGAGCAATTTTACTATTCTAGTTTTGCTTGGTAAAGAAATTCTTCTAATCTATTTTGGCTTAAATATTATCTTAATATTATAAGTTAAAAAAAAAAAATGATAATACTTTATTTGATTTTCCAAAATCGTATACAGTACAAGTAAACGTCATACAACACAAATGTATTATAATATAAGCACAAAATGCACAAATACATTACAATACAAGTACAAAATGCACAAATATTATGGTGGTTGATTTCGGTGAACCATGCTCACCTTCCTCAGACCAGAGGGATTCACAAAATTATAGAAAATGGTGTTCAACAACTCAATTTATAGGTCTGTGATCACGTGACCGCATTGGCTGGAATCGTGAAAATAGTGGCTGCTGTGATATTATTGGTTAATCACTATTGGCTGTTACTTCTTTCTTTTAGTCACTGAAAATACATAATTAAAAACTATTTCGGATTCAAAATTAACCTGTTCATTTACGATCCTTATATTTTTTTTTAAAAATAAATAACTCTTCCCAAGCATTCATAATACGACCCTTCTTACAAACTTTTAGAATATCTATAATTTAATCTATTTTATTCAAACCGTTGATACAATTCAGAAGTTGTTTAGCTAAATTAGATCTTTCGGGTCTCTTATTTTTAAAATCAGAGACAAGGTTTTTTTATCTTTTGCTAAAATTTACAGTCTGACCTATATAAAACATATTACAATCATTACAGTTAATTGTATATATTCCTGAAAAATTGAATTTATCTTCACTTTCACACTTTCAGGTGTAAAATTCTGGACATAGTATTACAAGTCTTAAAAGCTACTGATAAATAGAATCCCTTAAATCTATTACCAACTCTTTGTATAAATGGTCCATTGTAATGGAGGGATGCATACTTATTTTGTTATTTATAGGATTTTACTTTTTTAAGTGTTGTTCGTTTAGCTTCTCGAATTTTATTTTCTATTTCCTTTTTTATTCTGCTTCCAATTTCATCAATGATTTATGCCTTGTATCCATTTCCAATAGCTATTGATTTTAATACATTTATTTCCTGTTTTCTATCTGCAACACTTAATGGTATTGAATACGCCCTATATAACATACTTGTGAAGCTAGCTGTTTTGTGAGACGGGGGATGGACAGAACTGTTATTTATTCTACAATTGGTTTGGGTAGGTTTCCTGAAAATTCTATATGAAAATTTGTTATTTACACGAATTATTTTTAGATCCAAAAAGTTAATTTCATTCATAGATACAATATTATATTATAATACAGTTCATATAATGAACAATGATTATTAATAATCTTACACAGTTTATATTTAATCTCACTATCATATCTCTGTACCTATCCCAACAGAAATAGTACAATATGTAAACTGACGCATGAGTTGGACATTTTTTTAAAGAGTGTATATGAGTAAAAAATAGAATTTAATATTACTAAAAAGTAAATTTAAATATACTAAAATATGCTTTGACTAAAATATTAGAAAACCTAACAACTTTCCTTCACCACACTCATGTAAACTAATAAAAAATTATTTTTTTTTGCAAAGAAAGTGTTACGGAAAGTAGAAATCAGAAAAAAAGCCGTAGAAACAAAAGACTACAGAAGATTAGTACAGAGGAGTTAGTGGAAGACTAATCTAGTGTCGTGGGATTGGCTAAATCTGACTGTAGTCTTTAATTAAACTTAGTACCGTCCTCAAACAGCTTATGTAACTTGTAACTGTTGTGTTTAAATCAAGTCTTTAGATGGATTCTAAAACTTACTTAGAGTAAAAAAGGTCCAAACTATTATATACTTACTAGTTTTATAACTAAAATGATGAAGAGGTGATCTATAATTATTATAAAGTTCACTTATTCATTTAAATTCATGCATCTTTATTTCCAACGGACACAGCCGCTTACAACAATTATATACTGCAAAAAATAATAGTAAGGAAACAACATAGAAATTATCAGCTAAATATGGAAAAACAAAAATAATAACTAGTAATAATAATAATTAATGCTATGCAACGTTCTGATTTAAGCTCAGTTTTAAATTACTTTACATAAAAGATTGCATAAAAATTTAAAATTAATTTACATCGACCTATCAGAGGAACGGTGACGTGGGTTTAAAGCTATGTATAGATTAACATTCATTTCTTAGTGAATAAATTCATTTTTCTCCCGTTCGCAAACTGATTTAGAGTCAAGGGAAATAAAAATGTAGTGATATTTACTGTAAAAGAAATTCAATGACTTCCATTTACTTTACTCTTTATAAACAAAATTGAATAATATTTTCTATAAAAGAAATTAAATAACTTCTATTCTCTTTACTATTTTATAAACAATGTGCTGTGGTGAATAGAGCGCATTCCAAATATTATGTTTAAATCGTTTCCCCCCTCCCTAATCCCCCAGCCCCAGGTCTACTGATGACGCAAATGGAGGGTGTTATTATCAGACAGGCTCGTTACATGGGTGACGTAACAACTTCAAACGTCATCCCCATTTACCTGGTACCACACCATCTATTTTCATAATACCAGTGAGTTCATGCTTTAACGTTATCATTTTTGTTATGCCAATTTCACAATAATACATTACAAATATAGAAAGCAAATTAAAAAAACATTTTTAATATTTAAAATATATACGTAAACTATAGTTAATTTATAGTTGGAAATTCCTGTTTCACAGCTTTTTTTATTCTTATATTAATGTGTAAATTAGTACTAACCTAAGAAAAAAAAAATAAATAAATAAAATAAAAAACGTCATACATATCGATATCAGTTTCTAACAATTACTTCGTCTGCTTGTCAATATGGTGCATCCTCATATCTCACGTTCTCTCTTTCACCATTCTCACACAGCCTTCTCCTTCTCTCTCAACACCTGCATTTACTCCCTTCAACCATCGATCCCTCGGTCTCTTTCCCTCGATTTCTATACTATGAAGCATTTTTGGTTATCTAAATTCCCTCACAATTTCACATTTACAAAGAACGAACAAAACTGCTGTAAAATTATATAACTTTATAAGATGGGATTGTTTATATTTCATAAAAAAGTCCACTAGTTATTTTACAAAAACTCTTTGTTGTGTGAACTTTTTTTTAAACTCTTCAAACTAACTTTACTAGACTTCCTCATGAAAAAAATTATAACAAACAAATATATGTAAGTGGTCTACATCACAAACCTCTTTGGCACTTATCCTCAGTTAAGGTAAAATGTAACATTTTTTAAATGTTCAGCCTCCGAAAATATTCGATTTTCCCAGCAAATAGACCCCGTTATCATTCTCTGTTATTTTACCATTACTTTTTAAAATTTCTCAAGTATGAGAATTTTGGTTTACTGAGACATTATATCATGTTCTTTGTTATAAGTGTTATACTTGATTTGTGTCACTTATACTTATTTTTAATTTCAATAAAAACAACTAAGGGAGACGTTACTCTATATTACGGGATTTTGTTACTATCGAAGTCTCTGGGGGAAAAAAAATTAGGGTTCTTAGCCATTGATATGCTTTCTACTGCGCAATACAAGGTCCAAAGTAGGATTCCCAACTGAGCTACTTTACTATTCATCATTATGACACCGAATAAAGAGACACGAGGAATGTGTGTGATGAGTCTGGATAAACGGGTGTAGTCATTTTTACTAACTAAGATCAACTGTTCCTTAGAGAGACCATTTATTAATAGCCTAATAGCCAGGGAATCTAAACCACGCAGTATTAATATGATTTTCAGCTAATTGACAAGCCTGATACTCATTTTTTTTCCTAAACAATATATGGACCGTGACTACCAACCAACACAGACACCCCAGACTTCTGTAGTAGTGTCTACGTCGATGGCAACCACTGAGTAGTCACTATAAAACGACTGGGTATAGAATCCATTGGCTACAATCTCTAAAATACCTTGTCCCCACGTAACTGCACCACAAGTGTCGACTATTGGAATAAAGATCACGAACAGGCCTGTGCCCATGTAAACTGGTGGATAATAGTGCATAAGAATTGAATAAATATATAATAATAACAACACAATCAATGTACGTACTCAAGAGATGTTGCTTAATATAATACAAATTCTTAAAACCATAATATCATTTGTAAACACTTGACCTCCATCTTATTTCTGAATTCGAATATATATATTTCTGATACTATGTAACAACTTGCAATCGATACTTAGAATTAAAAATGTACCTAGCTATATTTTAGAAAAAAAAAAAAAAAATACAATTAATATAGTGATTATCTAAAGAATATTTTTCTATTTTACCAAATAAAAAAATATATTTACAATTTTCTATTACACTCATTAAAATGTAATATTTTAGAACTTTAAATTTACTCAATAACAATACCACAAGTTGTTATAAACTTCCTTAAAAATACAAACAAAATGAAACATTTATTACTTAATTAAACAAAATTATTTAACGTTAGTCTGTTTTTAAAAAACATGAAATGGGTTTTGTAATTATATTAAGAATATATACATGAATGCCAATAGTAAACATAGCATATACCGTATTTAAATTTAGGGTTGTTTTTATGAGAAGATTTTTATTTTCTCACTAAACAATACATTCCATTAGACATATTTTATTTATGTAAAAATAAAATTATGAGGTGATTTTAGTCTATTTACTTTTTATATAATGATACAAACAAATTATACATAATTAGTACTTTAAATATTTTTACAGATTATTTTTATTCTATAAACAGGAAACTTTACACATCCTTTGATGGTACAAGAGCTTCACAATTTCCTTGTTAATTTTGTTCGTCAAGGCACCCTTAACGAGTTTTTGTGTTTTTAATTACTGATTCTTAGTGCTCAACATATTAAAATAATCATGTTGCACAAGTGAACAAATAAATAATACTAGAACAATAAATGTCATTAGCTCCATATAAAACATAGTGGTAGAAATTATTTGTTTGTTTTAGAGGTTTAAACAACTACTTGGCAAGATGACTGACAAATCCTAAGATAAAAAAATATATATTTATTTAAGCATAGTACATAAAATAATCCTTAATTTATCGTTATATGTTTGTGGTACTGATAATTAATTTCAATAGTAATGTGAAAAATATTGCAGTGTTGATTTATTTCCCATCACTAGCCATAAAATGTCTGTTGCCAGACAATTCTAGTTAAAGTTGATGTTTAAGTAAGTTTCTTAAACTAATCTTTAGAATGGTATAGTAAATTTCAATCCTGTAAGGTAAGAAGGTATTATTTCCTTTCAATTTTACTTAGCTCAGGTCGTATTGAAACGTTATTTTGAAAGTTACTTGTCTGTTTTTGAACTATAGAAGAAGTCTTTTTATTATAAAGTAGAGGATAATCTTCTCTTTATCCTTTCTCTGCCCATTTCTTATAGACAATTGATCTGAGCGGAGAACGTATTCAGACAGAGCAAATGGGGAGAAACAAACAGTACAGTACAACGTGAGCATAAATACTTCATCCAGTCTAGGCCGAATTGGAACCTGCGTTATCTCTAACCAAGGCTCAACGTCCTGACACCTAAACCGTCCGACCACTTGCTCGCCCAACATTATTACAAACCGTGATTCTTGGCGGGTACAGTGGTACTAACCCACCTGCCCACCCATTCACAAAGAGTGGTATTAATCCTCCCGCCCACCCACTTGTAGGGTAGTAACCTTCTTCTTACCCATCCATAAACTTACAGTTATAGTAACTCTCCTACCCACCTAAACACGTTAAGGGTGTTCGTTCGGGCGCCCAGTTTATCGCTCTAAGGAATTTAGTTCTAGATTTTATCACAACTGTCGCTAAGAGTAGTACAGATTCTGACTCACTAACAAAAAGGAAATGTATTCCCCCTTCTCTCCCCCTCATTGCCCATGCCTGCCCCCCCGCAAATTCTACAGAAGTACATAACTCCTTCATTTATAGTAAACTCTATCAATAAATTTTATATAATATATTATTAGTCTAATTTTTTAGACAAAGATGATTGTACAGATTTCAACTCAAAATTGGAACAAATATAATTTGTAGAAAAATACTTGGTAACACTTAAAAATTTAAAATATTTTTCTTAGATATAGGTTAGTTAGGCTAGGTTGGTTAGTACCTTTTGTCCACTATATCCTGAAAATGTCAAAAAAATATATCACACAGTTTGTTCATAAGTTATGCACCAAAAGTTCAAATTAGTCACGTTGGGCAGCCATATCTCCATAAAGACAAATTTTATAATTTTTCCCGTGAAACATTTATTAATTACATGGAATTTTATTAAAATAAGTCTAAAATAATTTTCGATCGAACACCCTTATGTGGTAGTGACTCTCCCACTCACCCATATAAGTACATTGGTAGTCATGCAAACGGAAACGTTATATTTTTAAACTCAAACATTTGAATACGAACTTTTATTTTTCGTCTCATTATAGAATTGCCTTCTATGTTTTAAGTATGAGGGTGCGATTTCAGTGTAATTTTGCAGCTAAAGAGAAAAAACATTTACAATATCAAACCTCAATATTAAAAATATGGTGTTAAGAGGATATTTAGGTAATAGAATAAAAACCTCAAATTTTTTTTGAGGAGTGGTAATGATAGTACTACATATTTATGGCCGTTCTTATAAAAGACTATGTGACAATAGACGAAATTTATTTAAATAAAAGTTAGTTTACATTCCTCTCAAATCTCTAGAAACTAATGCAGGAACGTGTATGCCTTATTCTGACTTAACATTATATACATCCTTATAAAATTGAAAATATAAATATAAATACTTCAAAATTAGCTGTATTAAAATCAATTATACAGCCTTTTAAATGATGAATATTTACAAAGCTTGAACAACTAAGTTGCAACTAAAGAATCGTAGAAATATTGGATAGTGAGATAATGTTATTTCCACATTTAAAACATCTGGACCTTTTCCGTTACTTCACTACCACTACATTTTTTATCACAATTATGATTAGGTTAGGTCAGATTAGGTTAGCTGGCTACTAAAGTTGATCACAAACTGGTAAATCCAACGATTGACTTACCGCCGAATGCGCTCTCCATGTGTATGTTCTTGGAAAGCGATAAGATAAGGCCAGTGAGATCGGATTCCTAGCGGATAAGGACGTAAAATTATTGGGGAACCGTTTTTAGAGCAATGAAATATTTATCAAGTGGTAGAGAATTGACAGAAACAAAAAAGTAGTGGTAGTGAATTAACGGAAAAGATCCAAAACTCTTTTATAGCATTCACCATTGGATAGACACCGAAAAAAGGATTTAATACAAACTTAAACATATACCAAAGTATCATAACGGAATAATAGCACATAGTAGAAAACCAATAACTTTCTACTCAAATATAAAGAATATATTTTCTATGTAAGCGATTAATTTATCACATATTGCCAAAATAAACTAGGTAAATCTTTAGAGAAGAAAATAAATTAAAAGTATAAACTGAAGGTCTGTGGAACTGATGGAAATTGGGTAAACATTAAAATATTAATTTCGTTTCCTCTCAAAGGCTAACAATCACAAATGTACACGCATTAAATGATTTGGTAATCGATATATTCAAATGTTAATAAAAATATGATTTTGTTTTATGTAGGCCTCATTTTATTTTTCAACTACTCTTATAAGAATATTCAACCTGTTTTAATATCAGTAACTGATAAAACAAATTGGCTTGGTAAAAATTTTAAATTATACTTAATTATAATCAAAATGCATATATATATACGAAAAAACAAGAAATTAGGAGTTACAAAAGCTCATTAAAATTTACTCTTTGAGATGGTAATAATTGAAAAAATGTTAAACATAAAACTTAAATTTTTTTTAGTTTTGTCTTGAGGTATATATTTGTGTGATAAAAAAAGTACCATAGTACTTTTAAAAATAAAAAATAACTACCAATTTATTCAATATTTATTAAATACATATCATCAAAATTATTTTTCATAGTTATGAAAATTTTTAAAAATTTTACCACTGAGGCTTGACTAACTTGTAGTAGAAATACTATTTGAAGCAAAAAAAAAAAAAAAAAAAAAAAAAAAATTTTATTACTATTCTATTTTATTCTATAATATTTTTTAGACCTGAAACACACATATACATTGTATGTCTATATAACAAAACAAGCCAAAGATAAAAGTGCAAAAGTCACAGAGAAGAAGCTTACAATAGTGTCCTGTTGTATTATTGTACTCCAACCCTGCTAACAAGTTCTGACCGACATACCCGAGAGAGTAGTAAGATTGGCATCTGACTTTTGCTAAACAACTCTGTATTCCTGTGGGTCCTGCCATCCTCGTCGAGTCTCTCTCCTTTAAAATGACAGTGGAGTTCCTTCCCACAACACTTTTACGTTGTTGTACAATAATCCACTCGTGCCCCTTGAGGGCACTGTAGTCTGTGTGGTCTCATGGACACGAAAACTACCCTTTCATTAATATTGTTCAGGAATTAATTACTTTATTATTATTATTAAATAGCTTTGTTTGCGAAACGCACTGCTCTGAGGATAGTATACATAGTATTCCGAAATTCAGCGCTATAGTAGATTTATTTTTGCATAATTATATTCAATTAAATTACAAGGTGTTAAAAAAAGATGACCCGATTTTAAATAGCTATATTTATTATAAAAAGCGATTTACCCAAACATGTTGTACATTAAAATACTCACAAAATAATGAAGATTACGAATACATAAATATTCATTCAATACGTCCGTCATTTGCAGCAAGAATGACATCTAGTCGATAGCTGCATTTCTGATAGACACCTTGCGCACAGTTTGGGACGAATTCAGATATCGATTAGAAGTCATCCGTGCTGCAAGTAGAGGACATAATGAACATTTATAATACATTTTCGTAAACTTAATTATTTTTTATTTTTTCTGTATTTTAATGTCCAATATGTTTGTGTAAAGCTCTTGTTTTTTTAAATAAATATAGCTATTTAAAATCGGGTAATTTTTTAAAACACCCCCTATTTTGTGTATTAAATTCCTTTTAATAACGAAACAATTATAATATACATATGTTTCCAAATAAAAAATAAGTACATTTTAAATTAAAAGTAGAGATAACTCATTCATTAGTTCAGAAGCGGGAAATACCAATCTCATTGATCAATTTACAAAACTAATTTACTGAATTAATTGAAAATTAGAAGCATTTTACTGGTATCTTAGTAAACTACTTAACTTGTTCACAATTTATAAAATTAATTAATACAAATAGCTGTTTATAGAGTTATATTTTATGTATTTTCAATTACACATATATGTAGTCGTATATTAATCAAAAGATATTGTCATGTTAGGCCACTTCACAGAGAAAAAAGACACAGATGTCGCTTTTTTATGGCCGCTGCGAACGCGTCAGTGGTTTAAAAAAGATGAATACATTACAAGTAATGTACATCTTTGTATGTATCTGTAGTAATAATAATTACTATGTTTATCCTTAAGGGGAATGAGGGGGACCAACGAACACATGAGGTAATAGAATACCATCCGCATGGCAAACTGGAGAAATAATTACTCGATACACATTCAGTGCACTGATGGAAATGACCTATGATTATTTCTTTTCTGTGACCACTCAGTAAAAGTGTTCATGGAGATGGATGAAAATCAGGAACCGGAAATGAAAACTAACTAATAGAAAATAAATTGGTGAGGGTATACAATGAGAAAGGAGTTTACTGAGGGCAGTTTCAGGAATGGTAAAGGGAAGATGATGAAGGGGAAAAAGAAGAGGCCAATTGTTGATGTGATAAAGATGGAAAAGGAAAATACACCTCTTTTCATTCATTGGAAAAGGATACTGTGACAAAAAGGAAGAAGTGCAGTACAGAGGAAACTGAAAACATATATCATGAAACGTGTTAGGAGGCAGACAAACCAATGATAATGATAATGTGGAATGACGAGTGAAACATACACTAAACATTGTGTAAATAATGAAATAATATGTAAATACGATACGTTGTTCTACATTAAATTTCTTTGTACTAATATTTTCACAGATCAAACATTATATCAAAATAACTGTTATATAGATATTTGTTACCGGTAACCATTGCAACTGACAGCCGATAATTGTTTGACTGACTACTGGTAGATAACGTAGATAAACAAAAAAAGCATGCTTTCTGGTTACTTAGTCATGAAGTTTTAAACATACACGTGTAGCTCAACTTTGTAAACTTTAGTAAATTGGCTGTTTATATGCTAATTCAATGCATCACTTCGGATTTGTCGTTGTATTCTACTATATGCTGTTATGTTAGTTACAAAACAACGTACCAAAAGCATTTACAACCATTAAGTTTTATCACAAAGAAAAAAGAAACAGATTTAGTTGTCTTATACCCGAGCCAACATCTCAGTGGTAGTTATAAATAGATTACAACCAATGTATTGAACATCTTCATACATCAGTTAGTAGGTTTATCCTTGAGGATTTGGGGGAATAAAGGAAGGGACAAGATGCTGGCCCTGCTATCCGCCTGGAAAACTGGAGAAATATTTACTCGACATACATTTAGCACACTATTGAATGCGAATTCTGTTTCTCTCTTCTCTGTGGTTTTGATAAGTCATATTAAACTATATAAAACCGAACAGAAAAGATGGATTTCAAGCACCTATCTTTAAATACTTTTTAGAAAACGTTTTACACTTTCATAACTTTTTATAGAAACAGGACACTTCCAAACGAGTTTGCAATACTCAGATATATATATATATATATATATACATGGTATATATATATATATATATATATATATATATATATATATACATGGTATATCAAGTAATGAAAAATATGTAAATTAAGCTTAAATAAGTGTATGTAGACTTACCATACAACACTGTCCTGTAGACCAACTATAGTAGATAAACTGTAACCCAACCTCACTGCCTTACAGACCTCACTGTGCTCTCACAGCATATGCCGGAACTACGAGGAGTTTGGGAATGCTAAAACCAAAGGCGTTATGATGTAAGCCTGCAGCAATCATAGCAACGCCTTTACATTTAGCATTGTAGTCACGTTCCAGTTTTGTTTTTAATGAACTTGTTTTAAAACCTACTGATTTGATATTGTGAAGTTGAGTATTAATAAACTTTTTAAAATCGCAGAACTTCATATTGTTAGTACTTTTTTTTTACACATTTCCTCGATATTTAAAGATTACTCTTATCGTACTATTTATATATTGATTTATTATGTTATTTAAAAACCTTCAAGCACGCTACTTCC
Source organism: Stictocephala bisonia (assembly GCA_035578905.1). NCBI lineage: Eukaryota > Metazoa > Arthropoda > Insecta > Hemiptera > Membracidae > Stictocephala > Stictocephala bisonia. The sequence goes on from JAQJVL010000183.1 coordinate 111,848, forward strand.
TAAAAAATTAATTATTTTCTATCATATATTGAATACAGTATTCTTTGCGACAACACGCAGCCGAGCTACACTAAGCGAATTCATATCTAGTCGGACAATTTATTAATTGAATTGTAACATGTTCGCTGCGGTGGAACCTGATGCTTACCTTGTACTTAAGCTGAAAAATTTCTTTGAAAATTTTTTTATTTATTTTCTTGGAAAAAGAAAGTTTTTAGGGGGAAAAACAATTTCAATGCTTTTATGTGATAATATGACGTCATATCTTCCGGGACCCTATGGGGTCCCGCAGCACCGCTAAGGAGTCCCATTTAAATCACTCGACTCGTCCCCGGAAGTACTCCCAGTAGTCTCCAACATCGTCCACGGTCATATTTACACTAACAGCCATGTTGTCCCAGGCATTACTATACACAAATAAAATACTAAAACTATCACTAAAACTGACACTATTCACTTACAAAAACTAATCAATACTGTACAGGCTTCGGAAACTGAACTGAAAAACTATCACAGCCCGAGACGCATACATACACAACGACCACGCTGCGAGAACTACAGCAAACTGAATCAATACCTGCAGTGGAAATCCCGACATGAAACGAATAGTGGTATAGAGGCTCGAAAGGTGCCCGCCGCGTTCGAAAGACAGCCGACTGGGCACCCATAAGTGCCCGCCGCGTCGAACGTGTTCAAAACCTTATCTAATATAAACCTTATTTAACCTTTAGTAACCTTGAAAGCTACTGAAGATTGTGTGCCAAAATATACAAATAATGTATTGCCAAAGTTTCAGGTTATTTGCAAATACTAGTTTAGTTGTATTCTTCATCTACAGGAAATCTCGCATTTTAAGTCAGAGAGTTGCTTATACTTGTACGATTTCTTTCTATCATATTTTACTTACAGTTGTATACATTTTGGATGGGATTCCAGTTTTATGGTTGGTGTACTTATACATTTTGGATGGGATTCCAGTTTTATGGTTGGTGTACTTATACATTTTGGATGGGATTCCAGTTTTATGGTTAGTGTACTTATACATTTTGGATGGGATTCCAGTTTTATGGTTGGTGTACTTATACATTTTGGATGGGATTCCAGTTTTATGGTTAGTGTACTTATACTTTTTGGATGGGATTCCAGTTTTATGGTTGGTGTACTTATACATTTTGGATGGGATTTCAGTTTTATGGTTGGTTTACTTATACATTTTGGATGGGACTCCAGTTTTATGGTTGGTGTACTTATACATTTTGGATGGGACTCCAGTTTTATGGTTGGTGTACTTATAAATTTTGGATGGGATTCCAGTTTTATGGTTGGTGTACTTATACATTTTGGATGGGATTCCAGTTTTATGGTTAGTGTACTTATACATTTTAGATGGGATTCCAGTTTTATGGTTGGTGTACTTATACATTTTGGATGGGATTCCAGTTTTATGGTTAGTGTACTTATACATTTTGGATGGGATTCCAGTTTTATAGTTAGTGTACTTATACATTTTGGATGGGATTCCAGTTTTATGGTTGGTGTACTTATACATTTTGGATGGGATTCCAGTTTTATGGTTAGTGTACTTATACTTTTTGGATGTGATTCCTGTTTTATGGTTGGTATACTTATACACTTTGGATGGGATTCCAGTTTTATGGTTGGTGTACTTATACATTTTGGATGGGACTCCAGTTTTATGGTTGGTGTACTTATACATTTTGGATGGGACTCCACTTTTATGGTTGGTGTACTTATACATTTTGGATGGGATTCCAGTTTTATGGTTGGTGTACTTATACATTTTGGATGGGATTCCAGTTTTATGGTTGGTGTACTTATACATTTTGGATGGGACTCCAGTTTTATGGTTAGTGTACTTATACTTTTTGGATGGGATTCTAGTTTTATGGTTAGTGTACTTATACTTTTTGGATGGGATTCCAGCTTTATGGTTGGTGTACTTATACATTTTGGATGGGATTCCAGTTTTATGGTTGGTGTACTTATACATTTTGGATGGGACTCTAGTTTTATGGTTGGTGTACTTATACATTTTGGATGGGACTCCAGTTTTATGGTTAGTGTACTCATACTTTTTGGATGGGATTCCAGTTTTATGGTTGGTGTACTTATACATTTTGGATGGGACTCCAGTTTTATGGTTAGTGTACTTATACTTTTTGGATGGGATTCCAGTTTTATGGTTGGTGTACTTATACATTTTGGATGGGATTCCAGTTTTATGGTTGGTGTACCTTTACATTTTGGATGGGACTCCAGTTTTATGGTTAGTGTACTTATATTTTTTAAGTTTACTAGTAATTGCATTTGAGCTAAAATTACAGTTTTTTAACAAAACTATGTTTCCTTCAACAATAATATGTAATGTTCAATTTTGTATGGATAGCAAACATTAATGTATGGATGGGGTGAGCCGGTGGCCGAGTGGTCTAAGGCGTCAGGACTTTGAACTTGGGTTAGAGATAGCGCTGGTTCGAATCCGGCCTGGACTGGACGTATTTATCAGTAATATTCACCTTCTTCTATTGTACTCTTCTATTGTACTGGTTCGCCCCCTTACTAAGCCTGAATTAGTTCCTCACACAGAGCAATAGTCTATGAGGAATGGGCAGAGTAAGGTTAAGAAGGAGATCGGCCTCTCCTTAAAAAATATACGAGTACATAGAGAACTGTATCGAATTTATAATTAGTTTTTCACTACCATATAAATAGTTAAACTTGTTGACTTTGTAGTATTTACTATTATTTCCCCATGTAGTCTGAGGTGGTATGAAAATTATAATATTAATAAAAGTGTCATATCCTGAAGACCAACTGAAGCATTGATTCATTTATTTCAAATTAACTAAAAATGCTATGAAATTAAAACTTCAACTCAGTGAAAGGAAAACATATTTCCTTTTTAGATACAAGTGTAGATGTTTTTGATGTTATGAAATTTGTAATTTTAATAGAGAACTGATCTTTCAGTTGAAACATAATAATAATTTAACTACACATCCGAAATTTTACTGTTATACAGAGAGCTTGATTACAGTAACATTTTCAACTCCAAAAAGAAAGTGTTAAAATATATATATTAGTTAAATTTACTTTAGCATAAGTCAATCTGTCATAGTGTTACCTATTTAAACAATACATTTTTTATATACCGGATGTAATATATTTAAATATGATAATAAAACATTTAGAGGAGAAATAAAAGTCCGATAAGAGAGGTTTTAAGTAGTTTAATTTCAAATTTCCCATTTAATATGTTATAACAATTAATCAAAACAATACTATTAAAAATTAATATTGTAACATTACCTACTTATCCAAACAAATTAAAGTTATTTATTTATTAAGAAACTTATGTTTTAATTATCGTTAATTTTATTAATTACTTTTTATAGGATTAGTTCAACTTTATACAACTTGAAAATAACCAAAACGTCGAAAAATATTGTTTAAAATTTAAAATATAAAAAATCCATTGTCAAATAGTACATGTTTTCGTTAATTTTTATAATAATAATTATTAGGTTTTTATAATTTGTTAATTTTTCGTTTTTTTCATATTCCTAAGTATTCACTCACACAAACCATACCCCAAGTTTATGTTAGTAGGCAACTCGGTTCGGTGAACGTAAATTGCAAGGGTTACAAATGACACGTTCAAAAACTACCTCGGTATCCATGTCGGAGGGATTTATGCCGCACAGACTCACGATTTAGTGTCGACCTCAGATCGATGTCGGTACTATCGAACCATGTTCTCGATATTTCATGAAGGTGAGTAATAAGTTTCTTGAGGTAATACTATATTTTGTCATACAACTGAGTAGCGAACAATATGTAAGTAACGTTAACATAAACAATTAACTACTTACAATAAATTATTCAATTTCATATTTTAAGAGCTACTATAATTTTATTATTACAAAGTTATTACAAAAATGATTTAATAAAACACACTTAAGTGTCATCTTAATGTAGTTATAATTCTCATTATTGTCTAAAAACAGAAAAACCCTGATTATTTGAACATCAAACAACACCTAATTCATTAAAATATAAATATAAAAAGTACGTTGTGTTTTCAAAGCATGAATATTTTCAGTGAAAACTGATTTATCATCAAATAAACGCTTCTTTGATTGTCATGAAATCAATAAAAATACCTAACTGATAAAGCCAGTATAAAAGTATAGGAAACTTTGATTCCAAGTTTTTATAAAATATAATTAATTTCAACAAATAATCAGTAAATTTAACAGTTTTTAAGTTTAAAATATATTTATTGCTTTTAAGTGTATAAGAATACAAAATATAAATGTTATCTGATTTGATTAAGTTCCATACTAAAGTTTTTACCGAGGAAAAAAACGAAAAATCCTCGATACCGATCTTCAAGACCCATATATTTTATGGTATGGATTTGAACTAAGATGTATATGTCAACTGCCCAACTGTCAATACCACTGTGCGTGTATGGGTGGGCAAGTAGGTCAATACCACTGTACGTGTATGGGTGGTGGGTTGGTCAGTACCACTGTACATATATGAGTGAATGGGTGGGTCAATACCACTGTACTGTATGGGTGGGTGAGTGGGTCAATACCACTGTACGTGTATGTGTGGTAGGTGGGTAATACCACTGTACGTGTATGGGTCATGGGTGGGTCAATACCACTGTACGTGTATGGGTCATGGGCGGGTCAATACCACTGAACGTGTATGGGTGATGGGTGGGGCAATACCACTGAACGTGTATGGGTGATGGGTGGGGCAATACCACTAAACATGTATGGGTGGGCGGGTGGGTCAATGCCACTGTACGTGTATGGGTGGTGGGCTGGTGGGTACATGTGTTGCCCATGCAAATGTGTGTTTCACATGAGTGTGGTGAGTGAACGTAGACATGATTACAAACTAAGACCCACATATTTCTTACAAAGTTTCATTAGTTAATGGCGTAATGACAAATTAACAGCTGGTATTTATCATCCGAACCCTTTCAAAATAAATCTTTCTGTCAGACTAAACTCAGAATCAGCTAGTTATAGAATGATACATGTTTGGGCCTCGAAGCTGTTTTTGACACCTTAATTGGCCGTAGTCTCTTCATTAATCTTGGAACTCAAATGTCTCTCACCAGATTAGGGAAGGGTCATTATGAACATGTTACGTTCATACTCAGACGTACAAATTGAGCAAATATTATTGACTGTCCATATAGAGCAAGTGACCTTTTAATTAAACACTTTTTAAAGACTTATTTAACATTATTCCTCTTATAGCACCTTATTACTCTGACTAAAAACTCCTTTGAAATTTCCGTTAATACAATATTAATTATTTTATATTGGGTCCTGATTAAAATTTTATTGGATATATTAGTACATAATTATATAATAAAAAAAGTATTATTTTAGTTAAGAGTAATCATTTTACTTAAGACGTTGTAGAACCTAAGGAAAATACTTATGTTATTGGTCAAGGGATATATTCAGTGTGATGTATAAATAAACATATATTCTATCTATAAGGTACTAAAAAAATTATGTTGCCTCAAATTATCAGTTTATCCCCTGAATAATTTTATCGCAGTCTAGAGTGTATATCTTGTGTTGACTTTGAAACTACTATTAACTCGGTAGACTATCAGAAGACCGGTTGTCGTCTCTTTATCCCTCCTCAAACCACTGTGTGAGTTGAATAACGGTGGCAGTTTACTCGCTCTTCCACACATGCCTACCAGGCAGTGTTATTGTCAGTTGAATTTTATCTCACGTATAAACGGTACACGCTTAAAGTTTTAAATATGTATCTAAACATTTATCATGCTTAATAAGACACCTGTGGCTAAAGCACCAATAGATTATACGGAATTTTAACACTTGTTTTGGTTTATTAAAGAATATTGAAGTAGAACAGTTATATTTATTTTAAAAATTCTTATTTTAAAAAACAATTAAAAACTGATCTAAGAGTACACAATTTGTTTTGAGATAAAAATGGCTATATTTATAATTTACGTTCATAAATAGAGCTTCAATCTTTATTTGAGTATAAAGTTGACCTTATTGTGAATTAAACCCAATATGGTGGCAGGTATAGCAGATTCTTAAGATTGCTAATTTTGTGCCAGGTAAATACGGTATTGCTTGAAATAGTTCAGTCCGGGCTCTCTCATTTACTATAACCACATCCATTACCACTGACAATTGAGGTGGAGGGGGGAACAAACAATTTAATCCATTATTTCAACCCCCATTATATTCCCCACAGTACTTACAAAAGTACAATACCTCGAAGTTAATGGATTGCTTTTATCGTAATCATTGTTTTATTAATTTTTACCTCGATTGTTACGGATTTTATTTAAAAAGATGAAGTAAAGTTATGCTTGGAATTCATATAAACCCTCCATAAATGCCATTAGAGGTTGGAATTTTCAGTAATTTTACTAAAAGTTAATAAAAGCATGAAAGTGAAAATTAATTTCAGAGTGTTTAACGTGAACGAGTCAACACTTGTATATAGTCAAAACTTGTATATAGTCAAAATTTGTATATAGTCAAAACTTGTATATAGTCAAAACTTGTATATAGTCAACACTTGTATATAGTCAAAACTTGTATATAGTCAAAACTTATATATAGTCAAAACTTGTATAAAGTCAAAACTTGTATATAGTCAAAACTTGTATATAGTCAAAACTTGTATAGGCTATAGTCAAAACTTGTATATAGTCAAAACTTGTATAAAGTCAAAACTTGTATATAGTCAAAACTTGTACATACTGAAAACTTGTATATAGTCAAAACTTATTGTGCCTAGGTTATTCGTCAGAATTATTATAATTTAACCCTCTCCTTTTTTTTTTAAGGAGAGGCCGATCTCCTTTCTTAACCTTACTCTGCCCATTCCTCATAGACTATTGATCTGTGCGAAGAACTTATTCAGACATAGAAAGGGGGCGAACCAGTACAATAGAAGGTGAATATTACTGAGAAATCTTCCAGTCTAGGCCGGATTCGAACCAGCGCTATCTCTAACTTAAGCTCAAAGTCCTGACGCCTTAGCCCGCTCGGCCAAAAAACCACTCTATGAGGGAAAAAAGTTACAGAATTTAACTACAGTGAGTTTGTAGAACCATATAATAGTGTAATAAATTGTATCCTCAGGGAAAGAAGTAATTTTTTTCAGAGGAGTTGAAACATAACAACAATTCAATTTCACATTATTTTGATAGATTTTAAAGTTTTTTCAGCTAAATAATGAATTATAACACTACATACAAGTAGACTTAAAAGAACTAAGAAATCACTTTAAGAATGAGAAAAAATACCTTTAAAATTTTCTTTGACACAAGCGGCAATGTTGGACGTGACTTCAATGTTACAACAAAAATTATCTTTCAAATTATACACCCTATGGTACATGACTTGCTAAAAAAAAAAAAAGAAATAATACATGTTTCCAGGTTTTGTAGACTCTAGATTCAAAAATATTTGCTATTATATGGATATTTTGCAATTTAAAATTAAATACTAAGTTATGGGGGAAAATACTAATAAAATAGCTATGGAATACTAGAAATTAACACAGCGGTATTACTGTATCAGTTGGTCGTAGTACTAGAAACTAGAAATTAACACAGCAGTGTTACTGTATTAGTTGGTCGTAGTACTAGAAACTAGAAATTAACACATCAGTATTAGTGTATTAGTTGGCCATAGTACTAGAAACTAGAAATTAACACAGCAGTATAACTGTATTAGTTGGTCGTTGTACTAGAAACTCGAAATTAACACAGCAGTATTACTGTATTAGTTGGTCGTAGTACTAGAAACTCGAAATTAACACAGCAGTATAACTGTATTAGTTGGTCGTTGTACTAGAAACTCTAAATTAACACAGCAGTATAACTGTATTAGTTGGTCGTTGTACTAGAAACTCGAAATTAACACAGCAGTGTTACTGTATTAGTTGGTCGTAGTACTAGAAACTAGAAATTAACACAGAAGTGTTACTGTATTAGTTGGTCGTAGTACTAGAAACTAGAAATTAACACAGCAGTATAACTGTATTAGTTGGTCGTTGTACTAGAAACTCGAAATTAACACAGCAGTATAACTGTATTAGTTGGTCGTTGTACTAGAAACTCGAAATTAACACAGCAGTGTTACTGTATTAGTTGGTCGTAGTACTAGAAACTAGAAATTAACACAGCAGTGTTACTGTATTAGTTGGTCGTAGTACTAGAAACTAGAAATTAACACAGCAGTATAACTGTATTAGTTGGTCGTTGTACTAGAAACTCGAAATTAACACAGCAGTATAACTGTATTAGTTGGTCGTAGTACTAGAAACTAGAAATTAACACAGCAGTGTTACTGTATTAGTTGGTCGTAGTACTAGAAACTAGAAATTAACACAGCAGTGTTACTGTATTAGTTGGCCATAGTACTAGAAACTCGAAATTAACACAGCAGTATAACTGTATTAGTTGGTCGTTGTACTAGAAACTCGAAATTAACACAGCAGTATAACTGTATTAGTTGGTCGTTGTACTAGAAACTCGAAATTAACACAGCAGTGTTACTGTATTAGTTGGTCGTAGTACTAGAAACTAGAAATGATCAATTGTCTATAACCCTAATAGTTTATGTGAATAACATTCTAAACTAACGACTTATAATAAAACTTTAACAATGTAAACATAAAAATACGTTAACATAACATTTGCTTATTGATTTGTTGATGAGAGTAGCTCGATTAATTCCACATTAGCTATAATATAAACATTTTATATTACATATTTATTTATATTAGTGATTCTTTCTGGGTCGTCTATAGTTACTAATTGGCCTCGATGTTATATTTTGACTTATCGACGCCAAAAAAAATTTAAAATGGAAAATACATAAATAAAAATAAATTAAAAATGGATCAATATGGAACAATTCTTTTTAGGTTTGTTATTTTTTCCTCAACTTAACAATAAATATGTATAATTAAGAATGACTATAATTACCATTAAAAAAATAGTTTTTAGGACCTTTTATAGCGTTATTGAATAATGGGTTTAAAGTTATATTAAAAAATATTCGATTTATCGGGACCTATCAATACAAATTGTAATTTATAACAATTAAACGACATCTATTTTTAACCAACTAATTCTGGCATGTAGTATTGCAAGCACGTTTAAGGTATAAAACAATTATCCGACGTCTCAGCTAAGCCCTTTCCTTCAACACTCCTGTTTCGTCCAAAAACTTTTAGTTCGAAAGTTCCTTAGCATAAATCCTTCGCATGACTTATAGGGAGACTCGTAGACTCATACAATTATTCGAAAATAAAATAAAAACACTTTATTAAGGGAGTCATGTTGGTTTTTTGTGATGGTTTGTTATGGTTGTAAATACAAATTAATATTAAATATATTAAATGACATTAGGGAGAGTCAGTGGCCGAGGTCTAATGTACTAGGACTTTGCACTTAGAGATAGCGCAGCTTCGAATCCTGGCCTTGACTTGGCCTGATGATTTTATCAGTACTACTCACCTTGTACTGTACTGGTTCTCCTTCCTACTCTTGTCTTATAAGTTCCCCGCACTGATCAATTATCTATGGGGAATGGATAAGAGTAAATAGGAGATTGGTATCTTCCTTAAAAAAAAAAAAAAAAAAATGTAACCCAACATTCTTATAGATTCATAAACTCAACAAAAGGCAAAGGACTCTGCTATTGTAGCGCTAAATTTTATTTATTTCCCGTAATTAATATATATTGAAGTATAGTATGATATAATTGGACAGCCTGATTGCATTGTTATTCGTAAAAATTCGGTAAACAAACAATTTCTGAACAAATTAATAATTTATTTTTAAATAAAAGTGTAAACTAATTGGTTAATATTTTACTAAACGTATATTACAAAGAAAAACTAGTTCCAATTATGAAGTATCAAACTGCACTTTACAGAAGTAACCCTAATGTAGGACAGCGAAACAGGGAGAGAAGACATTACCAATGAGATTGTGGCAGTTCTCTGCAAGTTTCATATTCTGAATAACCCCAAAAATCAGCTCCTCTCCACTTTTATGTCAACGGACTTAATTCGATTACTTTCTTTGCACGTGGAACACAAGCTTAGATATTCTTAATTTTAAGTCAGTTATGTTTTTACCTCAATTTAATTTGCTCTCTTTGTAAAAATAAAATTTTTGTTGCAATTGTTGCATATTGCACTTTCCAATATGTTTCATGCGGATATTAACTTAATAAAATGTACTATATTGCAAGATAGAGAAAGTTTATACCATAATGTCGGTACTAATGGTGCGATGTTGAAGGTCCTGAACTCGGTCCTCTTAATTCTGACACGGCTTTCGCTCGATGGTTGCTATCGATTTTGATACTACTAGAGAGTTCAGGAGTATCCATGTTGGATGGTAGTCCGTGTCCGGATGTTGTGTAGGGAAGGGAAATGAATATGAAACTTTTCAGTTAGCTTAAGATCAGACCAACGCTACGTGGTTCAGATTCATCGTAAAAAGGTATAAGGTTCCTTAGTTGCCCTGATTATAAGGCTATTAATAAATTACTCTTTCTGAGGACAGTCAGCTTTAGTTAGTAACAATGACTACATTCGTTCATATACACTCATCATACTCATTCACCCAATCATATTTGTCCATACCTTTACGGTCGACGTCTTAGAAATTAATAATGATTACAGGACAAATAACGAATGCGATAGTACAATATGTCATTTACTACTACACTATAAAAATAATATATGATTAAATTTTTATAAATTTTGGGTATCTTACGGGAACATATAAAATTCTATTTTTTAAAACTAGAATATATCTTAAAATGTTGTACAATCTTCAATTATCCTTAGTTAATTTGTTAGTTCCTGTGCTTTGAATATGCTGAGCGTGTAATAGCGAAATCGATCTCAGTAATATTTTTACTTTTTGTTCTTATTTAGTTTTAAAATTGTGATGAGTGATGTCTTAATTGTTTGTATTATTTATCAGTTAGGTTATTTTGTCAAAATTAAAGTTCATTTAAACAATTAAAAACTATAAACGATCAAATTTTGCTGTACTATGTATATTGTACAATATAATCCGTATTGGAATGATTGATAAACAGGAAGAAATACAGAGGTGGAAGTGGATTGGCTGACGTTTATACCACTTCCGGTTATGTCATTTATGGCCAATTCATTCATGAAGAAGAATGATTGAATTATATCTGAGGTAGTTATTTTAGTTGTTTTAAAACTGTGTATGCATGTTTAATTAAAAAAAAATCAATTTTTAATTGATTACTTACGTGCAGAACTGTAAAATTCTGTAATTATTTTATTTGTTGATAAATGGACAAAAAACATTCATTTTGTTACTTCCCCAAACATTAAAAATTGTTATACATTGAATTTTTCGTTAGGTATGTTCCATACTTGATTATTAAATAGTATTATCTTACAGAACTAGCAACATTTACGATTTTCATTACATTAAGAACAAAAAAGACCTAATTAATATTTTTTAAGAAGTAAATTCCGGAAAGAAAAAAACCAGCTCTTAAAACATTTAGATGTTCCTTACATACTTGTTACTACTAAAAAAAACTATATATTAATAATCTATATAAGTTGACATAAAATTTCTGTTATTTACTTCGTTAATTTGAATTGTATTTCTGTTTTTTTTTTTTTTTTTTTTTTTTTTTTTTTTTTTTTTTTAACGTCAATATAAACAAAACTGTACAGGACGATATAAGCAATATGATAACACCACACATCACACATTTAGGTGATAAAGTGTGAACTCACATCACATTTAGGTGATAAAGTGTAAACTTACATCACATTTAGGTGATCAAAAGTAAACGCAAATCACATTTAGGGGATAAACTGTGAACTCACATCACATTTAGTTGTTAAAGTGTGAACTCACATCACATTTAGTTGTTAAAGTGTGAACTCACATCACATTTAGTTGTTAAAGTGTGAACTCACATCACATTTGGGTGATAAAGTGTGAACTCACATCGCATTTAGGTGATAAAGTGTAAACTCACATTGTATTTAGGTGATAAAATGTGAACTCAAATGACATTTAGGGGATACATTGTAAACTAAAATCACACTTAGGTGATAAAGTGTGAACTCAAATCACACTTAGGAGATAAAGTGTGGACTCACATCCCATTTAGGTGATAAAGTGTGAACTAACAACATATTTAGGTGATAAAGTGTAAACTCACATCACATTTAGGTGATAAAGTGTGACCTCACGTAGTATTTATGTGATAAAGAAGATCTAAGTTAATTAACCCTAAATGCGCTGTGTCTGATTTGGATTTATGAATGTGAATTTAATCTAGGAAATGCCTTAATTGGCTGGCAGTGTAGTTTTTTTTTTAAAGCTGAAGGTTTTCAGTTCGAGCCCAACTAATGTCATAACAAATTTTGAAAGGGGTGGATTGATAACCACCGCTTGTTCATTTGTCATTGGGCTATTAATAAATGACACTTTCAAATAAGTATTCGGCCTTAGTTCATAACAATGACTACATTCACTCCTCTAAACTCACCACACTCATTTGAAACCCATATTAGGCATATCCTTAAATAAATAAATATATAAAATTAAGTTGATTTAAAGCAATATAAATTGATCAATTATAAGTGTTCTTAAATTGATATACATTTAAAATCATGGCATTTAATTATGCATATAAAAGTAATGGATTGTGGCTATTCATTTCATAAGGATTACAACGTGACCAAGTGATTAATTTTATGACCTCTAAAATCTAAATAAATTGTTATATATAAAATTCCTGAAACAACGAATTAAAATGTAAATGCAATACATTAACGGGTTTTTAAATAATAAAAGTGTGACGTTGATTTACTTTGAAAATGAGTTAAAATTTCGCTACTTTTTTTGTTCCTTTTAGGATCAAAATTACTAAGACTTAAAATGAAACTTAAAAATATGTCCAATTTAGTAATAATATTTAAATGCATGTCAAAATCCACAAACGAGAAAAAAATGGTGTGATCGGATTTTCATAGGCCTCTCAGTTTCTCAGTAAATAACATTCAAACTCGGGTGCTATTCATTATCCAGAAATTATGTGTAACATACGCCAATCGTAAGTTACACATAATTTCTACGTTACAGAGTGATTCAGTATTGAGAAGAGTAGAAGAAGAAAGAAAAATAGGAAGAAAAGCTCGACAGTGATTAATGAGGGCATTTATTGAAGGAATGGTGGAGAGAAGTAGAATGAGAGGTAAAAAAAATGCCAATTGGTGGATGAAATAAAGAATGGAAACTGACCACCACCATACTGTGACACAAAGGTAGCGGTGTAGGACAGTGAACATGGAAACCTAATTCACGAGAACCTGCCTAGAGGCAGAAAGAACAATGATGATGACGACGGCGATGACGATGACTTGTCAATAAACCTGCATGGAACGAACCTCGACCTTTAAGCGGCTAACTAGCTAACACTTAATCGCCAGAAAATATATGAGTTCAATTGAGTGTGCGAATGAAAAACCACTAATTTCGCGTCTCGTAAGTTATTTGAGGCAGGTAGTGAGTCTAAATAGCGGCCACTACCGAAGTGCCAGACTCACTAAGCTGGATTATTCCTTAGCTTCCTCCCTCTCCACCAATCTCCAGCCAACTTCTTTTATACCGTCATTACTTCTCCTATCAACCCACTTTTTCATTTTCCTTAACACTCTTGAAAAACTAAATTTCAAAATAATCTTCTACGACACCTCTTACATGATTTATATGTATTGGTACTTTTATAGAATAGATTTTTGTTCAATACATTTCTAAAGGAAGTTTGTAGATTAGTTTATGATATAGTAATTTGTTAATTGTATTTTTCTTCATCTGCCTGTTCACATGGGCCTGCAGGCCTGTGTGTAAACTTTATTCAATGAGTAAAGAATCGACCGTTAGCTCAGTTGGGGATTCGAACCTTGGACCAAGTTAGGTAAGTTTTATACTTTAACGGTAATTGGTTTCAAATAGGTGCACGGAGGACGTTTTGGCGTATTGTTAGCTCAGATTTTTGTAACTTCAGTTTGTGCTGGAGAGACCTATATGAGCGTACAATCGTATTTTTAGTCAATGATAGGACCTATTACTAAGAAGTAACTATCCAATCCATTGTATTATCTGTAATGCCAAATCATCTTTGGATTTTAATCTTTGTCGCCAACTTAAGGGTAGTATAACAATAAATAATATATTTGTGATATTTTTTAAACGCTGTCAGTACAAACAAATATTGCCAATCGTTTGTCGTAGGTTTGATCATCGTATTTACTGCTCAGTTTACGAGCAGATTGTGGCAGCTGTGGCGACGATATCGTAAATAAATATGACGGAAAATTCCCCAGACAGGAACCAATACTGCCTTTATCCGATGTTCGTAAAGTTTTGCAACCGCAGCAATTGCTGCTTTTATTTTGAGTTGTGCTTCCCCACATGACACAGTTTTACAACAAAATATGAGTGTCCTTTGCAATTATTCAGTATTTAGTTGCAATTGCGTATATTATGATACCGTTTACTATTAAAAATACATATTGTTTTCGAAGAAATATCGTCAGACGTGTGTGGCAATTATTTTACATTTAGAAGGCTCTCAAGTAAAAAAACAGCCAAGTATTTCAAAGGTCTAAAGCAAATACTAGTATGAACGGACAGTCGTATTGTTTCTATATTCAGTGCTTACAGTGACCGTAGAAGAAGCCATCTCCTGCGGTAACTCAACCAATTGGTTTTATCCTGGAGGCTATCACATGATTTGGGATATGTGGAATGAAATTAGAACCTAAGTATTCACAGGATGGTGTGTGTAGCCACCCCATGGTTCCCTAAACTACTTGCTCATAGATATTAAAAAGGACCTTATTTAGTATTTAGTAATTCCCTAATTAGTTATTACTTTTTTTCAAACTCAATATGTATATTCCACTTTACACTTGATAGAGCAGAGTGGAAGAGAGGGAGATAAACGGTGTGAGTTCCCATTTTTAAGTTTAGATCACCCCATACATCAAGCGACATGGCGTAGTGAGCATTCATTGGCTTAGCAATGTCATACGATTCTCGCATAGAATGTCGTGGGACACGCACGCCTCTTAGCTTGAAGAAGAAAGACACTTACTCGTGTCATCCTCGTGAACTTAGGACCTCTTCGTTGGAATCTTAGTCCTAATTTTCATTTTTCTCCACCCCTCTAAATTTTAGTTTATTTACTTACTTAATTGGTCTCTTTCATTTTTAAATTCTCCCCTAATTATTTGATTGTAGTTTTTACGTCTCTTCAAGAACTTCATTTGTGCGTGGCGACGGAACGTTCTCTGACCGGCTTCCACGTCAACCCGAACACATTTGTTAGTCTTTGTGTTTAGGACAACAAATCTTGGACCAACTTCGAGGCTATTGACTTCAACTATTTGTGGTGACCTTTGGTTCGCTCCCTCTGACAATGGGTATATATAAATATAAAAATATTAGGTGGTCCTCCCAATTTATTAATTAATTTCCCTCCCTACCGTACAGACCTAATAGCAGCGCAGGGAATAATGAATATAGATTGATTATTTTCAGGTATTAGTAGGTTAAATATGACAAAAATGCCAACTATTTTCCATCCACCCCTTCTTTGTTGGTAGAAATATTTGTAAAACACTCTCTCAAAGTTTAGTTTGTTAGTAGAAAAAATGAGTTGTCTACTCTACTAATAGCCAAGACCTTTTGCTATTGCATTTCTGCACTGAAAGAGGGGAAGTTTCACTTAAAGATGGTCTATTTGTTAAAAGCATCGCTCATGATAGATTGTTAAACCATGATAGTAAATAAATCCTTACAAATAAATTCCAAATACCATCGACTGACTTATCACACTTTCTAAGAAATATATGGATTTGGTCCACAAAACCTAGCTCAAATATTCTTTACTTGCTCTAGATATCACAGACTTTGTTACAATTAATTCACCTTACGAATTACATATCTTAGGACGGTAAAAGATGACATAAAATGTTACTTTTTAACATTGTAAGGGTGCAGTGTGAAGAAAAATGAGGAAATTCACGAGGAACGAGGTTGGGACACGAAGCGTGCTGGGTATCCTTTAGTAGAAATCACATAAGATATTTCAAATATTTTGGAAACATCTAGATTACACACACTTGAAGATTTACAAACTGTTTACCATTATCTATGGTCCGGCTATTGGCCACAAGCGACGAATTTTGACACCTGTGTTTCCTTTATGAATCACCGTTTGCAAGTCGTTACCTTGCATCACAACTACCCAAGAGGTCCCAGTCTCACGTGGCGATGTTGCTGGAAACGATGCTGTTCCAAACTAACTGTAGGAATGTTTATATTATGCATATAATATAGAAATTAGAAATAAATCATTATTATACAGTATTAAAATGTTTATGATGTGGGTGAATATGAGGGGCGAATGAGTGTAGTCATTGTTACTAACTAAGGTCGACTGTTCCTTAGAAAGAGCCACTTAGTAATAGTCCATAGCTAAGGTAACTAAGTGATCTACAGCTTTACGTGGAATTCAAACCACATAGTATTGGTCTGATTTTCAGCTAACTGACTAGCCCGATACTCAGTTATTTCTCATATACGAGATCCGGACTTTGACTACCATGCTACATGGACACGTGTTTTAGTGTTAGTTAGATATTAAAAATAATTAACAATTCAATTTATTAAGAGTTGAATTGTAAATAAAACATTTCATATACCTTAAAACAACACTGAACTCAATTAATTGTCAGTTAAAAAAAAAAAAAACAAACAAAACAAAAACATTACTGTAAATATAATGTTTATTTCCAGTTCATCGGTATGTCGCAGCCGTTACACTCATTTAAAACAATAACGGTTTTGTTTGTAAACATTCCAGTTGCATTTGTTGAATGTAAAAACACATAAAAAACACTTATTCGTTTCGCTTTTCTTCGTGCCAGTGATATTGATATATTTTGGAATTTATAAATGTGAAAACATAACATTGAAACCAAATCAGTGCATTTGTGATAACATTTGTATCGCTAATTGCATAAATTAAAACAAATTCTGTACAAATTCCTTTGAATTAAATGTTTAGTTGATTAACTATTTTGATATTAAGGAGAGCATATCAGACCAGATAAAACACTTGTAAAATAAATCAAAATTTGTTTAAATTTTTTTTAGTAAGGAGACTAAATGAAAAGTTGTTTAACATTATATGATTACAATAAAGAAATCTCATCGTGCAGAGCTGTAATCCAGCTACTTGAGGACCAAGTAGTGTGACATTTAAAGGCGATAGGTTCAATTATCAGTTGTATTGATAATTGAATACAATTATCAATACAAGTCGGCACTGGTGGCGCAGTGCTGTAACCCAGCTACATGGGGACAAAGTGTTTGGGAGATTGTAGGCGATAGGTTGGATGCTCGGTCCTCTTAATACCGACATGGCGTCCGCTTGGTGGTTGCTATCGGCGTGGACACTACTAGAGAAGTCTGGGGTGTCCATGTTGGGTGGTAATCATTGTGCGGATGTTGTGTGGGGGAGATAACTGAGCATCAGACTTGTCAATTAGCTGAAAATCAGACCAGCACTACGTGGTTCGGATTCCACGTAAAGCTGTAGGTCCCTTAGTTGCCCTGGCTGTTGGGCTATTAATAAATTGCCCTTTCTGAGGAACAGTTGAACTCAGTTAGTAACCAGACTACACTCATCTACACTCATCCTACACTCATAAAAAAAACCATTCATATTCGCCTTAAAATACGCACAACGTTGTGTCGGCGTCTCATATGTAAGAATGTAAGAATAAGAATAAGAATGTAAGAATGTATTAGTAATGACAAAGCTAAATTATTGTCATCGACGTGGATACTACTAGGGATGTCTGGGGTGTCCGTGTTGGATGATAGTGGATGATAGTCAGGGTTCGTATGTTGTCTAAAGAAGAGAACCAAGTATCAGGCTTGTTAATTAGTTTAAAGTTAGATCACAGACCAAACATAATACAGATATGTCACCCTACGGTGTTCCGTGCGTGTTTTTAGGCCTGTCATCTATCGGACGTTTGGTAAAGCATTGTATATTTTGGAGTGGACATGTCCTGTGAGCCATCCAGTGGTTATCGTTGGAACTACATTACTATGAATATTCGTCAATATTGTTCTGCTGCAATCCTGGTTCTGACACTGAAGGTCATTTTTTACTTACTCGATCTCTGGTCAGACTTATACTAACTGGCTCGCATTGTACGAAGAACTGCGTGGTCTATTAATAAAAGCCCTTTATAAGGAACAGTTGCCCTAGTTAGTAATAATGACTAATCTTCATACACATTCATTTGCCCCCCATTCGGCCAAATCTTGAAGACTGGCGTCTTAATCTATATACAGGGTGGAAAAAAATATTGAAACTCTTTCACAACTCTTATATGGCTTCACTTGTAAAAGTCAAATCTTGTACATGATCATGGTTACAAAGAACATACTTTTTGACGCTATTAGTGGCATTTCATCTTTTTTTAGGGGAACAGCCCACGAGGAATCGAACGGCAATCTTCAACTTAAGCCTGTAGGTCGAGTTTGGTATCAAATGAACCGTCTATTTAAGAGCAATTAACTGCCGCAAAACGGACTTCGAAAGTGTATCTTTTCCCGAGTAGCGGCCATTTGAATTTAAAAGTAACTAATTTGAACAATGTTATTTCTCCACTATTTAATGGTTTCAAGTAAGCTATTTTATAAAAAATTATACTTTATGGAACACAATTAGTAAAAAAATTCAATTATCAAATTATCCATGGATAAAAAAAATTGTTGTAAAATAGTTTCAATATTTTTATCCACCCAGTATGTAAATGAATGTATGTGTATTTGTCCTTTATGTATTAATAAGCCGCTCATAGGATCGCCATGAATATTTGGGAAATTGTAGAGTTTACTCCGTGGCATGCTATCATTCGCTTCCAACTGAAGGGCTCCACCCCAGTTGTTTTCAAAGTTTCAATGATAATGTTATGGAGTTACTTTATGCAATTGACACCATCAGCTGTCAGATAAAAGAAAATAAAATAAAAATTTCTGAAGTAGGCTAAGTGATGCTTATTGAAATTCAACATTTGCAATAAACTAAAACTTTACTGTTTATATGTTAATCCCGTAACAAGGCACGAGTAAACATCTAGCAATAAATTAATAGAAAAATAATAATAATTAAAATAATATAATCTGTGTTAAAACATTGTTGGATATCACTGTAAAAGGTTTTACCATGTGTACGTAAAATTAAGGAATATTTAACTGTAAACAATAATATTATTATTCCTCGCCATACGAGTATTTTCTAAATTACACATAAATGGAAGAGAAAAGTCCCACACAATTAAGTAAAAACCATTGTTGTAGTTTACAATAGAAAGAAAACTACGATTGTTGTGGGAATAATGCGTTTAGTAAATGTGTAACAAAAGTGAATGACACATTTGTCAAAGAGTAAATAATAATGAGCAAATAATGAACTGTAGCATAGTGCGCAAGTGAGCACAATGGGTCTTATTATTTGACCAAGTAAGCATTTAAAATAGTAAAATCATAAGAAATAACAAAATAGGCCAACTACCTTCAACAGAAAACAAGTTACAACATTTTATGTGATAAGGACTTGCCTTATCACTTAAAATGTTGTAGCTAAGAGAACGAAGTGTAATATTCAGTTTATATAATCGAATTGAATTAATTGACTCAGAGCATTTACTATTAAAATCAGTTTGATTATGAAAGACCAAGTACACAACATGAAAATAGGAAAAACAATACTATGTTTGCCTATTGTTGATTTGTATAAAACTTTGATTTAGGTTTGCTTATTGTTGATTTGTATAAAACTTAAAACTTTGATTTAGGTTTGCCTATTGTTGATTTGTATAAAACTTAAAACTTTGATTGCGGTTGCTTATTGTTGATTTGTATAAAACTTAAAACTTTGATTTAGGTTTGCCTATTGTTGATTTGTATAAAACTTAAAACTTTGATTGCGGTTTGCTTATTGTTGATTTGTATAAAACTTAAAACTTTGATTTAGGTTTGCCTATTGTTGATTTGTATAAAACTTTGATTTAGGTTTGCTTATTGTTGATTTGTATAAAACTTAAAACTTTGATTGCGGTTTGCTTATTGTTGATTTGTATAAAACTTAAAACTTTGATTTAGGTTTGCCTATTGTTGATTTGTATAAAACTTAAAACTTTGATTTAGGTTTGCTTATTGTTGATTTGTATAAAACTTTGATTTAGGTTTGCCTATTGTTGATTTGTATAAAACTTAAAACTTTTATTTAGATTTGCCTATTGTTGATTTGTATAAAAATTAAAATTTTGATTTAGGTTTGCTTATTGTTGATTTGTATAAAACTTAACATTCTGTTTTAGGTTTGCCTATTGCTGAATGTGGTTCATGGAAAAGCGGACTTTTACAATTCAAAAGTATTGATACAAGTTAGAAATGTGTTTGTAATTGTTTGAGGTGGAAGATTCTTCGTGTTGGAGGTTTCTCAATTAAAACTACTTAACCTCGTTTTATTATTAAAACAAAGAATTAAATCAAAACAAAATATAAAAATTAATTAATCATTATACATAACATAGGACTTATGTTTATAATTAGTTATATGCTGGAGTTGTAAATAAATGAAAGCCTTATAAACTGTGAGTTTATAACTATATTTACAGCATTTACATTTTTAACACTTTTTTACTTTAGATACATAATTCTTATATTGTTTATTAAATACAAAATACAAATAATAAAACATAATAAAAATTTGTTTATTAGTTTATTGTATAAACTCACTTTATGAGGAGTAGAAATTTGTATACAGTATATAACGTTTACTATATTTTTAATTTGATATTACCATATTTTACAATATCGCATTCAGTTCATAAGTTAGATGAGGCGAGTCTCGGCATCCACTAAAAATTATTTGTTAGAGTAAAAAAAAACATAAATTTTTTTTATACTAATTATGTTCCCTATTCTAAGAAAACCACAAAGTGACATTACAGTGTACCAAAAAGAACCAAACCCACATAAAATATTTAGAAAAACATACCCCAATAGGGAAGGAAGATCAGACAGAATTTGACTTCCGATAAGCAATCTATGTTCTTTAGGGAATTAGTCTTCACTAGAGTTGAAATTCCATTCTAGAAGGACACAACCTTATCGACACAACATTTCGTTTTGTTCATGAATATTAATTTTTTTCATATTTATAATGCAGTAATGAAAGTCAATTTTGTAAAATTTGGACATACATTTCCATACACTATATAAGGCCTTGACTAACAGAGGTCTATGTCTAATGTTCGAATTGACAACTAAGTTAACGGTTGGTACTTCACTCGTTGAATAAAGTTTACGCACAGGCCTGCAGGCTCACATATCCTGGCAAGTGAAGTTAAACAAATTTATATATGACCATTACCATTTTTAAGGCCATTCATGTACGATTTATATGTATACTCAATCGACTCGAATAATAAATAAAAAAAAAAAATAAATAAATAAAAACAAAAAAAAAAAAATAATAAAAACTGGGCTGTTGAAAGATTTTTGTAGGGATCGTATTTTATTTAAATAGCTTCTAAATGTATAATTCTTAAGGAAATGCTAAGCTCAGTATTTATGTAATATTACAATAACGAGATTTTCTCTTAATGCCAGTATTAACAACGGAAATATTTCTTGGTAATTCGTCTTGTGTGTGTGTGTGTGTGTTTTATTTTTTCAAAAATTAACTGTAAGCATCCAATTATAATCTATGTTGGTTTTTATAACAGTTTTGATAGTAAAAAACAGGGTTGGACATAGAAAAACCCCAGGAATTTATTATGTCAATACTATTATTCAATATGTTAACAACAAACATATCTGATTAAAATATTAATCATCAGATTGGTACATTAAAATTTAAAAAAACATTTTAAAGTAAAATTCTTATCAGTCCTCAGTAAATCTCAGCTACTTAGCAATGCAGATGAAATCTTGATATACACCTGTAATTGAGTGAACCAGGTGGAGTTAAAAACGAGGAGAACCTTTAACTGAATTTATACAATGTATTTGCATTTTAATATTGTAATTATAATTTTGGTTGTTTGAAATATTTATGGAAATATTTGTAGACAAATAACCTAGAATAGTATACTTTGATTTTGAGTAACTGATAGCTGTAAATATGGTTCCTGTATGAACGACATCACAACTCAATAAAAATAAATCATTTGTATTAGCATATTGATTAAGTGAGCATTTTAGTAAAAATAAGGAAATCATGCTTATATACGTCTTAGGGTTTTTAAATAAAAATTAAATCTAAAAAATGAAGTGTTATAAGCAATATTAATCCTAACCAATGATACATTCTTTGAATGAACAAATGAAATGAAAATTTCGAACCACATAGTATCGTCCTGATGTTCAGCTAACTGACAAGCCTGATACTCAGTTCTCCTCCACATGTGTACTCTGACTAATGGAGGGGTTAGTTTGATATCAATAATTTGATAATAAAAATAATCAACAATAATTTAATTTACTAAGAGTTGAATGGTAAATAAAAAGTAATTTTCCAGTTTAAAATACTGAACTCAATTGCTAGAATTCGAACGAAAAGCACCACTGTAAATATCACATTTATTTCCGATTCATCGCAGCCGTTACTCTCATTGTAAACAATAATGTTTTTGTTTGTAAACATTTCAGTTGCATTTGTGGAATGTAACAAAAAAATCTGCGATAAAAACACTTATTCGTTACGTTTTTCCTCGTGCCAGTGATATAGACACATTTTAAAGTTTTGGAATTTATACATTTTACAGCATAACTTCCGGGCCAAATTGGTGTTTATGTGATAACATTTGTATCGTTAATTGCAATAAATTAAAAGAAAATTCTTTACAGATTTCCTTAAATTAAATGTTTAGCTGATTAAATATTTTGATGTTAAGGATTAGCATTTTAGACCAAATAAAACTCATCCCAAATAAATAAATGTTTGTATGCATTTTCCATTAAGGAGATTAAAATAAGTTTTTAAAAATTATATAATTTGATAAAAAAATCTCATCACGTAGTGATGTAAGCCAGCTACTTGGAGACAAAGTGTTGTAACATTTATAGGCGATAGGTTCTTAGTAATGGCAAGGAGCCCTCTCAATTTTTGTCATCAACGTGGACACTAATAGGGAAGTCTGGGTTGTTTATGTTTTATGCTAGTTAGGGTACGGACGTTATTAAGGGAAGATAAATCAGGCTTGTTAATTAGTTAAAAGTCAGACGAATACTACGTGGTTCGGATTCCACACAGAGTTGGATATTGGGCTATAAATAAAAGGCTCTATCTAAGGAACAGTCGACCTTAGTAAGTAACAATGACTAAACGTCATCTTCACTCATTTCCTCCTCATTCACCCAAATCTTTAAAATTGGCATCTTAATAATAAATAACTGAGTAGGAACACAAAAATTAGCATCTGTTTTGAAACATTATTGGATATCAATGTTAAACGTTTGACCACGTGTACTTAAAATTAAGGAATATTTAATTCCAAATACTTATATTTTTTTTTATTCGACAAATCTTCTACATTATTAAACATAATTGGAATATACAAGACCCAAACAATGATGTATAAATCATTGTTGTAGTTTACTATACAAAGAAAACTATGTTTTTTGTGCTAGTAAGCATGTAACTAGACTTGATGACATAATTGTCTAAGAATCAAAATTAATATGCAAATAATTAATTGTAGCATAGTGAGTATGAAGTTTCAGAATTGTTCTGTTGCTGTTGCTCGACCATATAAGCAATGAAACTATTATAATCATAAGATATAACGAATATACTACATTCAATAATAAAACTAGGGTCTTTTCCGTTAATTCACTACCGCTTGATAAATATTATATTGCTCTAAAAACGGTTCCCCACTCATATTTAGGTCCACTGTGCTATTACTTATCCGCTAGGAATCCGATATCACTGGCCTTGTCTTATCGCTTTCGAAGAACTTACACACGGAGAGCGCATTCGGCGCTCTCCTTCAATCATTGGATTTACCAGTTTGTGATCAAGTTTAGTAGGAATCTAATTTAACCTTAATTATTGCAATAAAATATACTGTTAGTGAAGTAACGGAAAAGGTCTAAACACTGTAGCCACACTATAGAAGTGTACAATTTAATTTATATCAATAAATATAAATAATGAATACATAACATTTATTAGACTCTCGTTTAAAAAACCATTTTGATTACCAATATCTAAGCCCAAAAAAAGAACATATAAAATCAGTACAACGCTGTAATAATATAGAAGTTGACTTTAAATGATTCAAGTTTGCCTATTGTTGAACGAGGTTAGTGGGAGAGGGGACTTTTCACAATTCAAAAGGATTGTTTTAAGTTACAAATGTGTTTGTAATTGTTTGAGATGGAAGATTTTTCGTGTTGGATTCATTCAAACTACTCAACCTCGTTTAAGTGTTAATAAAATTTTTATTATTGATTTATCTTAACAACCCTTATCTGAACCTCTCGAGAGATGAAAAAATTTCGTCATCAAGTCAATATTAAAATTGATTTCCAGCACAAAAGGCTTTCTATGAAGGTTACACCATATAATTGTTTGAATATTTCAACATTACCATGAGAAACCAAATATAGATTCGTTCATCATTTAATATAATTAAAAATATACCTTTTTTTACGTAATTTGATAAAACGTTATCTATTTAGAATGAAGATATTAAACTGTTCATTTTATAAGGATTTTGGCATAAATAAGCATAAATATTTTTTTAAATGAACTTTTTGATTAGATATAGCAGAATTATTTCAATAATAATTTTAATTTAAGAGATTTAGAAATAGGATTACTATAAAAGAGTATTTATCTAAAATTTCAATTAATTAAATATACTTTGGCTGACTAGGATAAACTTCATCAAAGATAACTCTCATTTTCTCACAATTTGTCAGTGTGAGGTATTATTCCGAACTTTAAAGATATTTTAGTGGTAAATACTGTTTATTTATAATCATAAGTATGATCAAAAGGTTATCTTCACCTTTAAGGAGACAAATTGTTATCCAGCTTCAAAGAACAATTTTAAAAATATTTAAACAACACAAGTTAGGAGCTGATAAACGTTTAAAGGAAAGGCGAGAAAGTTAGTTTGCGAGTTTTGGAGACTGTTTTTTGTAACAAATTCCACTTTCCAGCTCACTTTTTCTTACCAAACTCGGTTTTTGAGTAGAAAAAGTAGAAACGCACAAACGAATTTATCTATGATTTAACTTATTTTCTTAAATTCTTTCTTTGATAAAAGGTTTTAGTAATTTATTCCAAAAAGGTCCTTTTGAATCTAGAAAATAAGTAGATAATGATTTAAATATATTTTCCATTCCATTCCAAAAAGAGCGGTATGGATTGTTATTTTAACGTTAGATTTAGTTACGTTATGTTAGGTTTGGTTTGGTTAGGTTATGTTAGGTTTGGTTAGGTTATGTTGGGTTTGATTAGGTTATGTTAGGTTTGATTAGGTTATGTTAAGTTTAGTTACGTTGTGTTAGGTTTGGTTTGGTTACGTTAAGTTAACCCAAGTTGTAGTTATAATTAACGGGAAAGTTCCGAATTGAACACTTTCCAATACAAACATTACAATATTTTTTGTATAAACAAATTATCGATTGAATTTCAGAAAGTTACATTTCGGGGAGGTTTAGTCAAGAATGAAAGTTCGATAAATTGGAAGTCCTCCAAATCATAAAGAAAGCTGTTTATAATCATTACAAGTGTGAATGCCTACTACTAAAAGTTGGTGTAGTTTTTGTGAACGTTTTTAATTTAACCTTCCAGTCTCATACATTTTTCATTTATACCAAAGC
This sequence comes from Stictocephala bisonia, assembly GCA_035578905.1. Lineage (NCBI taxonomy): Eukaryota > Metazoa > Arthropoda > Insecta > Hemiptera > Membracidae > Stictocephala > Stictocephala bisonia. The sequence continues at coordinate 137,931 of JAQJVL010000183.1, forward strand.
AATTTTACTGAACTCATCCTAATTAATTGGTGTAGCTAAAAATGTGGAAACTATAATTACAGGTCTTTATAGACCTCTGATTTATTGTTTAGAACCTGAGTTCAAATTGTTATTTATATATTTTTCATGGCTTGTGTACATTTAAGACGTTTGTTAAGGTGTTATGTGTACACAGTCAAGAATAATTACTATGTTCATAAATAACAACAAAATAGTTTTTAATTTGTAAATCAAAAGATTATCGTGTACGCTTACATATTTTAAAATCCCTATAATATTGGTGACAATTTAAAAGTACTTTACTAAATTTTAGACATGTTAAAGTACATGCGAATTTCGATTGTGAACATATTTTATGAGCTTCATTACAAATTATGGGGAGATATTTCCTGGAAAATTAACCTCTTAACTATTAGTATAGGTATTTTAATATGAACTCTTATGTTCCTAATTGATCTTTTACTATAATGAGGGAAAACCCGAGAATCTAGGCTATGGGCTCGAAAATAGTTGACACCCAACTAAAAATAGCACAGAAGTTAAGGAATCAAATATTAACTATATACTAAAATATTACAACATGTACTATTCAAAGCAATAAGATAAACTGCTGACAATTAGTATGCGAATATGTAATGCTATTGTATCAGTAATATGTCTAAGGTTTAACAGACCTTTATTGAGAGATAACAGGAAACAGTAAGAACAGTCAGCTGGGCCTAGTCCTTGTATAGTAGAAATATGTTTGTATGAAGACGAATAACATCTGAGGGAATACACCCAACAGAAGCCCCCCCCCCCCCAGTTTACGGAATATCTCTAGGGCACAATTGTAATGCCAGAACGCTACATTAAATTAAAATATATCAAAGGAAAAGTAAGACGATATTGAAGTGTAGCTAGCAATCTAACACTTAAATAAATTACATTTATTGTTGTTTCTTTATTACATATAATTGTTACAATTTTTTTAAACTCCACATGGCGAAGAATTGCTTAGCTTACCATCACATACAGAGCTAAACAGCACAATAAACTCCAAACTCGATTATTTATTAGCTGACGTCCTTCGTTAGAGGTAAATTACAACATCCCTTCCGCCCTTTGCTTGGCACGAATTTCCCCGGTCCGTATCTGTGACGTTAATGGCTACGTAAATCCTATCACAACAAGTCGATAAGTTCACCCTTGAAACGTTTCTGAGAGTAATTTATGGATAGCACGAACACCAGTTGTTTGAAAGAAAAATTATATTATGTTAACAGAGACAATGATATTTCCAGCACAGGAGCACGCCAACAGAGTTTATAGTTATGCACAAAGACTTACAATTTATACAATATTTGTACTGTAATAAACAAAATATTTTGACATTTTCAATAATTTACAATAAACCCGGCGTAGTTAAAATAACTTAAAAATTTGATATATTTTATAAAATTTGTTTATTTATATAATTTGAAGTCGATGTCAATAAACATAGATTTTAACAACTCCATCTAATTGCGTGTTTATAACTAGATTATTGTTAGGGTAATTCGAAACACAATTTATTTATTTCAGTTTACATACGTTTGCAAATTACTGTACACAACCTTTCACGTTTAGTTTAGTTTTAGTTTAAAAGGGGATATATAGTTGGTCCAGCCAACCCTTGCAACGAAGCCTAAGGCTTTTTGTGCCAATCCCGGTGCCTAATCGTCGTAAAGCTGGCTGCCCTTGACCAAGTCAAGGAGCTTCTTCACTAGATTGGTAATTTCCAACTGTCCCAGAGGTGAGCCTTCAAAAAGTGCCCTTCTTCTGGCACCAAGAGCCTCACACTCCAGGACAATGTGTTCTGCCGACTCTTCGTCCTCCCCACAGAGGCGACAGATGGGATCCTCCGCAAAGAGTCCCACCGTTCTTAAATGCCTCCGGAATTTGCTGTGGCCGGTGATGAGTCCCACCACCAGCCTAACGTGCGATTTGTTTAGTCCAAGAAGTGACTTTGTCAACTTCTGGGAGGGCTTCTTGACAAGAACCTTGCCGAGTCTTTGCCCTGGGAACCGCCGCCATCTTTCCAGATGTCTGGCGCTGACCCAGTTTTTAATTGCTGCTTTGGCAGCTGCAATCGAAACGCCGCAGGCCGGCTCAGGACCAGTGAAGGGCTTGAGAGCCCCCTCCCTAGCCAAGGCATCGGCCTGCTCGTTGCCTTCTAGTCCCCTATGTCCTGGGATCCATTCCAGCGAGACCTGGTTTCTTGATCCCAGGATACTGAGGGTCTCCACGCATTCCCAGACTAGACCAGACGAGACCTTCCAGGAGTCCAGAGCCCCTAAGGCCGCCTGACTGTCTGAGAGGATGCGGATGTATTTCCCACAAACCCCTCTCTCGACCGCCTGGGCGGCACAATGAAGGATTGCGGTGACTTCAGCTTGGAAGACGGTGCCATACGCTCCCAGGCTCACGCTAGCGTTGGTCCTAGGGTTGCCAGTATAGACGCCAAATCCAGCTCTGTTGCCCATTCTAGACCCGTCTGTGAACCACACAACTCGGTCGTGAGAAGAAACCGGGCTACCAACACCGTCCCAGTACTCCCTCGACCTGAGGTCCACAGTATAGGGTCTAGCGAAAAGGAGCTTAGTCCCAACAAAGTCAGACTTCATTGAGAGTATCTCGTCATTTACTAGATTGGTCACTGAGGAGTGACCTGTGCAGGACCCCCTCCAGTGGCCAGTTAGCTGAAGCCTATAAGCCGCCGCCCGAGCCTCCCCAATAATGAAGAGATCAAGGGGCGGCAGGTTGAGAAGAACCTCCAGTGCAATAGAAGGGGTCGACCTAAAGGCCCCTGTCATGCACATGCAGGCAAGTCTTTGTAGGCTAGAAAGCCTACCCCGGACTGTTACCTGGTTGACCTTAGGCCACCAGATCAAAGCCCCGTAAGTAATTTGTGGTCTGATGACCGCTGTGTAAAGCCAGTGGCAGACATGGGGTGACAGGCCCCATGTAGAGCCCACACAGCGCCTAGTGGTCACAAAGGACCACTTAGCTCTGCGGATGACTTTATCAAGATGCAAGTTCCATGTCAGTTTCTGATCAAGGATTACTCCCAGATACTTAACCGACGATGAAACAGGCAGAGACACTCCACCAAGGGCCAGGCCTCTGAAGGAGCCATGAACCCTTTTCCTGGTGAAGGGAACTATTACTGTCTTGGAAGGGTTTATTGCAAGCCCTTCTCGTACACACCAGGAGTTCACTGCTTCCAGACTGTCATTCATGATGTCCGTAACAGTGCCCTGGTACTTGCCACGGACCAGTAGGACAAGATCGTCCGCATAGCCCTGTATGAAAATACCCTTATCCGTGAGGCTGACTAGGAGATCATCCACCACCAGGTCCCACAGGAGGGGTGATAGAACTCCCCCCTGCGGGCATCCTCGGCTCGCAGAAATCTCCACCACCTCACTTAGAAGGGTTGATTGAATTCTTCTGCCCCGTAACATGTGGTCGACCCACCTACAGATGGTAGGCTCTACACCACGTTGTCCCAGCGCACGAATAATTGACTGATATGAGGTGTTGTTGAATGCCCCCTCAATATCCAAAAAGGCTCCTAGAGCAATTTCTTTGTTCTCCAGGGAATGTTCAAGGTGCCTGACCAAACAATGGAGGGCAGACTCACAAGACTTCCCCGGGAGATACGCATGTTGATTTCGATGTAAAGGGGAGTCTTTAAGCGCCCCTTCTCGAATGTGAAATTCAACGAGTCTCTCCATGGTCTTCACCAGAAACGAGGAAAGACTAATTGGCCTAAAGGATTTGGCGTTTGTGTAGTCGCCACGACCCCGCTTAGGAATGAAGACTACTTTGCTAACCCTCCAAGACTGAGGAATATACCCGAGGGCAAGGCTCGCCCTGAAGATTTCGCAAAGTAGAAAGTGGAGGTTCGGTGGGCCCTTCTGCAACAATGCAGGAAAGACGCCATCGCCTCCTGGGGATTTAAATGGGCTGAACTTGTCGATTGCCCATTTAACTTTGGAAACAGTGACTATACGTCTAGCTTGCCTCCAGTCCTCTCGAGTTGCCCTAGGTATAGGGCTAGTCTCTCGAGGGCCAGAGACTTCCAGAGCATCGTCAACGATATTCCCTGGGAAGTGACACTCCAGAAGGAGCTTAAGCGTTTCACCAGGTAAAGTTGTCAATTCCCCTGAGCTGGTTCTAAGACTGCCCATGGGGTTGATAGGTTCGCTAGCCAAGATTTTCTGGATTCTGGCTGCCTCTTTGATGGAGTCAATGCCCCTACAAAAGGTTTGCCATGAAGCCTTCTTGGCATCACGAATGGATGAATTGTAGTCGTTAAGAGCTAAACGATACTCTTCTCGACAATTGGTCACCTTAGAGCGATTAAAAAGCATTCTAACGCGCCTTTTCTTAGCTTTCAGGGATTTTGTCCACCACCCGATTTTTGGTCTAGGCGGTGTGTTTGAAATTGGACAGTTGTCGTGGTAACTTTCGAGGATCGCATCCTGTAAACAGGATGCCGCCTGCTCTAGTTCCATGACAGACCTTATTCGTACTCTACCCCCCCCGGGACCCAATCCCGCGATGGCCGAAAGTTCCGCAGCATAGGACTCCCAGTCCGTCCGCCTAGGATTTCGGCGAGGAGAGAAAAAGGCTGACATTTTAGCTTTGATATCAAAGCGAATGTACAGATGATCTGAAAGAGAAGGTTCGTCAGAGACCCGCCAGTTGTCAATGAGGCCTAACCTTTCACGTTAATTTAGGATAAAATATATAACTATTTAGAATGAATTAATTATCATAAAAGTAATAATTTAATGTGCTGCATCAACCTTGGTATTTCTTAGTGGTAGTTGACTAAAAATGTGAGGTATTAATTTCTGACAACATCTGATTAACCCTGCCTTGATTAACTGTATTACCCCTAAGCTGTCTCTTTATTCATCTCTCTAGAAATCAATCTCTTTATTGATATAATTTATATACATTCTAGATATGCTAGTTATAGGATAGTAAAGTTACAAAATATTTAATGATTTATTTTCACACTTTTTTAGTTAACATTTTAAAATTTTATTAAATTTTTTTTATGAGTCACAAAAAATTCTTTTACTTAATTTAAATTTTTGAGTAAATAAACAACAGATCTTTTGAGCACACTTTCCCTCGGAAGCAGGGGTTTATTCATACAACTGACTGACCAATTTTTTTAAAACCAACACAACTCTGAAAGCCTCCTAAACTCGTCTTAAAGGCTTTTTAGCTTACCACGCATTTTATGATGAGGACCACTTTTTGGCAAAAAACTGGGAAACCGTACAGTTGGTAAGCTGACGGTGGTTCTGGAAGTGAAATTAATTGCAAGAGTGAATGTTTCAAAATTGTATATCGAAATAAATTTCGTTGAGTGATTGATAACAAAATTATAGTTATGTTCTGAATAGATTGACTTTTGTAATGCATGATTTATTAGATTCGAAACAAATACAGTATTGAAATAGTTATAAAATATCTAGAAAACAATATTGTGCCAACTATCACAGTTCAGAATAGATGATTAAACAATTTATCTATTCGCATGACAAAAATAACAAATTATTTAAGAATTTTTAAATTTTATAGAATATTTCAATGATAAACAATTCTCGTCTGAAAATCAAACACTGGTTATGAAAAAGGTGAATTACTGAAAAATATTTATAAGGCATTTATAAGAATAGCATTCATGTCGTGAATTTGAATTTTTTAGTGCCCAAATGGATGAAATAGACGATCTTGCATCAGACCAGCCTCACGTCTCGTATGTCGGCAAACGCCTTCCGGACCTCTGCAGGCAATTTATCTACTGCCCCTAAATTGCGTACGTGAGTTGGCAGGCGTCCCAGCACGGACAGCTAATCTACTACTCTAGTAAGCAGCTTTTACTCTACTGTACGTGCTGTATTAAGACCATATTATTTTTCAATACATATAAGAGCAAATAGATGAGAATTCGGTTTATATGGTATATAATTTAATTATTTTTGCATAGTATAATTTGGTCTACATTTTAAATTGGTTTGATTAAATTGTTATAATTTCACTATTTAAACATGTACGTAGCAATGTTGAATACGTGCAAATTAAATGTACATTATGCATAATTAAGACTCAAATTCTAAGTTCAGTGCCCTGGTGTGTATTGTACTCTCAAACAGCCAGAAAACAAACTATCCTTCGTGCCTGATTATGACTGTGGCTGTGGAAGATAGAAGTAAATAGACCAAAATTAAAACTTAAATAAAGGAGTTCACGTTCCAGTCGTATATATATATATATATATATATATATATATATATATATATATATATATATATATATGCCACAAGGCTGCGTATATTAAATATGCAGCCTACATGTGCTGTTTTGGCATATAATAAAAAGTAATAAATTTATCCTTTTTTCGTCACCACACCGAGGATAAATGGCAATAGTCGCAAAACATGAGGTTATGAAATTTGTTTATTTTTTATTTACTAACAAAAAGTTCTCCTACAATATTTAAATTTGATGCATAATTTTTACGAAATGTTAAAAAATGCCTTATACATGATAAATAGTAGATTTTTAATCGCTGTCGATTTAAAATGTTAAAACATTTTAATTTTACATCGCTTACTTTTGTGTATGTTATTATAGCTTTTAGATGTAAAAATGTCTATTCTACCGTGATCATTTTATGACCTCAAAATCCGTAGTTTAAAGGGTATAAACATTTTAAAAACAACAAACACCCACATAAAAAGTAGTTAACAAACATTTAAATAGAAATTTACACTTAATTTGAAATGTAATTGATGAATTGTATGAGGCTTTGTTTGATGATGATTTGTTTATGTATAAAACTGTATTATACTATTCAAACAAATACTTTTATTTCATCGACAATGTAGTGCGAAATTTAAGTGACGAGTTAATGGAAAAGTTAAAAGAAATTTATAGTCTATAAAAAACTATTCAAATTAAAAAATCGTTTGTTGTTTTCTTTATAGTTTAATTTACATTGCAGCTCATAGTAATCTCTTTAGCAGAAGTGCTATTTAAGAGATCAACTAAATAAAATTATATAAATGTAGAAGTAACAACAACAAATTAAAACAGTAACAAAACAATAATAATTTCAATTACATAAATATACTCAATAAATAATTAAAGTACTCTCAAAGATCATAAAAATCATCATAACAGATAAATGAAGGGAAAGAAACGATATTTACAGTTAATTTAACAGATTAATTAAGAATAAATAAATAAACCATATTATTGTAGAGTTAGAAAACAAAATTTTTTCCGTTTTAAATACTTCCTCCTTTAAATTTGATACAAAGTTCGTTTTTTATTTTTTAATGTCTAGATATTTTTGACACTATTTAATCTTTATTCTGGATCAAGACTGGTATGTTCGAGTTTCATCAACGTAAACTTAATCAACTAGCCACGGTACAATCACTAGAAATTTATTTATCAAACAATTTTTAAACTATAGTAAATCAGTGACAGATAATAAAATTTCCAACAGTAAAAATAAAAAAATATAAAATCAACAAATAAATTACAAAAACACAACAACAACAATTAATTTTAAAAAATAAGAACAATATATTTCTGAATAATTAACTTAACGAATGTAAATAAACTCAACGACATGACCATCTTTATTTGTAAGCTATGTGATGGAGCAATTGTGGGGAAGAATTCCACCAAATATATAAACATAAAACACAAAATATAGCTAAGTATTTACAACTGTGGGAAACTAAGGTGTATTGGAAGTTTGTGAGGGAGATTACGATATCTTTCCGTTCTTAGTTGGTACGAACTTCCCTGTTTTAGTATATATATCATTAATGGCTACATAAACTCTGACATAAACTGTTATATCAGAGTTTAAGGGTCTGCGATAAAGGAGTGTTCTATGGTTTATATCTAAAGGAAATATATAGAGCAAGAAAACAATTTTTATCTGTTTGTTGAATTATGTCCTTATTGTTTTTTTTTTCGCTTAAAAATTGTAGAGTTCACAAATGTGCAGAAAAATAATTTCTTAGTACAGATATCCCTCCAATTACCTGCAATATTTATTTCACACAGAGTCAAGTGGGCTGAATATTAACCGATAAATAATTTAATAGAGTGTAAGAAACAAAATAAAGTACATTTAAGAGCATACACTTAAGTAATCGAACATCGATTGGTATTAAAAAGGCCTTCTGTATTGTTCGAGTAAATATTGACGTTAACTATGTTAAAATGCACAACATAAAAGAACACAAGCCATTGTTAATTTATTTCAAATAACTAGTTTCATAAAATGTTTAATCTAATTAATTTTCAAATGAAAGTTTAGTTCGCTTGACATTGTAATAATTATTGTTATTTTCTAAGCATATTTCGATGGTGTACACTTATGTGTGGTCATTGTTTACCCATATCTCGACATGAATGTATCTCTTAAATGATGAATAGATACACTAAAATACTGTAACATTTACAGTTTAAAAACAGATGAATCAATACAATTTAATTAAAACAATTACTGAAATACTTAAATAGTATTTAGTAACACATACAAACGAAATTAACTGTGCTTCAGTAAAACTACATAGAAGAAATAAACAGAGGTACATAAAATATTGCGATGAGTGTGTGTCGAGTTATTAGTTCTCCAGTTTGCCGTAGGGATCGGCACCTTGCTAGTTCCTCCCTTTATTCCCCCAAATCCCCAAGGATAAATGCAGTAATTATTACTTTAGATTTATAAAGATGTACATTAGTTGCAATATATCGGGTGTCCCAAAAGTCTTAGGACTTCGTTATAATGTCTTCATTAGTAAATGTAGAACTATGAAACTTTAGCGTTTCGTCATTAGTACTGTTTCCTATGTTATGACACATACTTCCGTTATTTCACTTAACGGGGGGACGTCCACTGCAGGAAGTCATTACAATTTGAAATGTAAGCCTAGGCCGAGTAGCCCCTCACTTTAAAGGTCTTTGATTTTAGAATACAATGCCGCAAACGCGACTTCAAAAGGTATACTAAGTTAAAAACGGCAACCCATTTCAAGTTTTGTTTTATGAAAGCTAAACATTAAGAAAGAAACGAGTATTTTCTTTTTTTTCTTCAAGGAATAAAACGAACGTGCTGAAGTACTTAAAAGTCATATTTTTTTAATTAGTAAGATGGTTTTAGACACTTGCCACGACACTCAAAAATATCCCAAATGATTTGTGTGTTGATAAAGTTTTAACAAAATTACAAAACTTGAAAGGGCTGCCATTTTTGACTGGGTGAGCCTTATAAATCACACTTGCGGCATTGTATTTTAAAACCATGAGGTGTCACTCGACCTGGGCTTACATTTAAAATTGTCACGACTTTCTCCACTAGACGCCCCCCCCCCCCCGTTAGGTGAAATGACTAACAAAACTGTGAGAAATGCAAAATTTTTATAGTTCTATATTTACTAATGAAGACATCATAACGAAGTCCTAAGACTTTTGGGACACCCATTATTTATAATTGCCACTAAGGCGTTCGTTGCAGCCAAAAAGTGACCTATGTTTTTCTCTGTAATGAAACTTATTTTGCTGTCAATGAGGATTTATTTTCAAATACTTTACGTATCCTCGTTTGATACCAAAATTGTAATGTTTAGTTGGAAAATAAAGAGGAAATAGACACTTTTTACACCATCACGAATTATTTTAGAAGAATGAGAAGGAATAAAAACTGTCAGCTGGTCATGCCTTGATTCTGTATCGGTTTTGTGCGTGTGGAAGTTATGCCAATTCATTAGTGACGGGGTAACAGTAGATATGATATATTGATGGATGAGAATTCATAAGTCTTTGTGTGAGCGATGGATGGGGAACCATCAGTCGTTGGTTTTTAATGATGAATGGCTTAGGGTCATAAGTCATTTGTAACAAACAAGGGATGAAGCAGATTGAGGGTTGCTTTTACTATCCCTATTTACATCCAAATTTTCATAATTTTCAATTCTCTTGCTGCAATGCGTGAGAGATTTTATATGAAGTTAATGTCTATGGTGTAATACTGTAAAAGAAGAACTTTTCGTTTAGTTTCAAATTAAATTATAGTTGTATTTTCTATGCTAATGTCATTTTAAAACCACAACACCAAACTTTAACGTTTCTTAATTTTATATCTTATTTGATTTGTTGTGACATCACTAATACCCAGCTCATCTTTATTTGTCTGTTAAATTAAATTTTTATTTATTTATATCTGTCGACAGTTGAGTGTACTCTTATAGCATTTCGAGATTTGTTAGTATGCATTATATATTAAAAAAAATCATGAATTTCATACTTTAATTTTGTGGAGAAACTTCATTGTATGTTTATGTTTATCTATCAATTTTGTATCATAAGTAATATAAGAAGTTGTTTTAGTTTTGATGAGAAATTCTTTTGAAAATATTATTTTATTGTGTTATTTTGTTATTGTTTGCATAGCAGTTCATAGAAAAGTATTGAAAAGTAATAAAATAGCATCTAAGCCTGAAGTGGGTGATGAGGAAGGTGAAAAATAATAATGAAAAAGAAAATAATTTATTATTAAATATAATCTTAAGTTAATCTCTTGTTAATTGTGTAAAAACGTTAATTAATGTAACAATTTTTATTGCTTATAAGTGAGTAAATAATACAAATAATTAGCAAAAATATCTTCAGGTTGTGAGCATGCAGTTAAAAAAGAAAAGGTTTGCCAAATGATTTGTGACATGAGACAAATATTCTTTTCGTGCTTATAAAGTCTTGATAATTTTACCACTTTTATTCTACTTTTCAATACATATTTATCATTCTCCTGTGCCTCTTATAATAATTGACTACTAATAAATTGCTAATTTTAATATTTTATTATTATTATTCATTAGTAAGACGCCGGTCATGGTCGAATATAAGGGGCATGTGTGTAGATGAGCGAGTGTAGTCTTTGTTATTAAGGCCAACTCAGAAAGAGTTTAGCTGTTGACTTATGGCCATAAATAGTCATTTATTAATAGCCGATAGCCAAGGCATCTAAGGGACCTACAGCTTTACGTGGGATCCGAACCATTTAATATTGGTTTGAAGTTCAACCAAGTGAAAAGTTTAAAACTCAGAAATTTTCCATACATAACATTTGATACTAAATTACCACCCAACATAAACACTCCAGACATCTCTAGTAGTGTCCACGTTGATGGTGACCACTGAGCGAACGGTATATCGGTAATAAGAAGATCGAGTATAAAACATGACATATAATCTCCTCAACAATTTGTCTCCAAGTAGCTGAGTTACAGCACTGTGCCACTAGTTAAAATAAGAGAGTAAAAAAGATCTTTAAAAACATAACCAACCAACTTATAGAGATATTAAACTGTAAAAGGTACCACAGTAGACCTCATAGATGCTATCATTAGCAGAAATGTAAAATTAGCACTAAGTTACGTTATAGATTAAGTTATACATAAAACAAATTAAAAATACTCCCAAACCAGCAAAGTACCGAGGAGAGTTCAATAAAAATACTTAATGTTACTATAATTTATGTAAGAATTAATCTAACAAATTTGGAGGTAATTTTCATTTAATGTTATATATTAAATAATGTTCAGAGTAACAATATTAAAAAATCATTCTTAAAAAAAACCTGTAATCAAGCTCTAAAATACTTTAGATTGTAAATAATAATACATCATTTTATTTTTCATTAATATTCGCCTGCCTCATCACCTATTTCAGGCTAATTTTTAATTTTATTACTCTTCAACATGCTGCATTGCGATGCAAACAGAAACAAAATAACCTGGTCAAAGAATTTATAATTACACCGAAATATACTTTATTGCAAATCTAACAGCTTTTTATATGAACGGACACTAAAATTGACGAATGTATAAACAGAACAAAATTGGGGTTCACACGTAACATGATACGTTAAAAGGGTGAAGCAGTAGTTGTTTACGGTACTCTGACAGCAGCCACCTCATTACTAGTGAAACACAAATGTTCTCTCACAGGAAAGAAGAAGGGAGACATGTCTGACTGTTGCAAGTAATGTCCTGCAGGGTCCTCCATTAATGGACCTTTATTATAAGTACATAGAGTGAGTTAAGTGGATGAGGATGTAGTTGTTTACGGTAAACTGACAGCAGCCACATCATTAATCTTGGACCACAAAAGTTGTCTCACAGGCAAGAAGGAGGGAGGCATGTTTGACTGATGCAAGTAATGTCCTTCAGCGTCCTCCATTAATAGACCTTTATTATAAGTACAGGGTGAGTTAGCGGGGTGAAGCAGTAGTTGTTTACAGTAAACCTGCAGTAGCTATATTATTAATCTTGGAGCACAAAAGTTGTCTCACAGGCAAGAAGGAGGGAGGCATGCCTGACTGATGCAAGTAATGTCCTTCAGGGTCCTCCATTAATGGACCTTTATTATAAGTACAGGGTGAGTTAGCGGGGTGAAGCAGTAGTTGTTTACAGTAAACCTGCAGTAGCTATATTATTAATCTTGGAGCACAAAAGTTTTCTCACAGGCGAGGAGAAGGGAGGCCTGTCTGGCCGATGCAATTAATGCCTTTCAGTGCCCTCCATTAATGTACTTTCATTATACGTTGTTTTTAAAAGGCTCCATAACATTTTTTACAGCTTGAGACATTTTAGTGTATTTTATACATAATTCTTCAAAACATCATATTAGTTTAAAATTGTATAAAAAATTAATAAATTTTTTTACAGTAAATCATATTAGCTACAATGAAATGAAATCGAATGTTTCTCAAGAACAATTTATTACGATGTAACAACTAGATTAATAAATAAGTTTTTGCTCAATTTTTAAATACGTTTACTATCTTCAGACCAAATTGATTATCGAAGCAATGTCCACTGTGTTTGTGATATCAGTTATATTATCAAGAGTAATTACTAGTACATTAACAATAAATAAGCGTTAGGTATGGTGTTTTCAGCTGGAAAACGTATTTAGTATATTTATACTGTGTCTCTCATATTTCTCACAAAACAGATAAACCACCATATTTGAGTGGTTAATGGTGGCATCTTAAGAAGATAGTCAATGACGTCGTGTGGGGGTAGTTGATTGACATCCCACACATACGTTCAGGATGATGGTCCACTCGATCTCTCTTTCTCTATAATGGTGATGTTATGTTGTTTTCTCCTATAATATAGTCAAATACAAGTTCTATGGCTATGACAATAATATATGTGATTATATTTAGGATAAAAATTGAAAACACAAGTTGATATCAATCTTTTTATATAATTTAATTATAAACTATTGTAATTTATAAACTGTTGACTTCATTACGTCAATTTATGCTCAACAATGACAGATCAAGGCATATACATGATTTTAACGTCATATACATAAGTTCAGGAAGTCAAGTTCAAATGTAAAAGTTAACACATGGCTTGAAATTGTAGATATATAGGTATTTTAATTATTTAATTTGAAAATAAACGAACACTCTATACCTGCTTACAAGTAAGTTATTTACTATATGTTGTGTCAAGCATAACAAGCACGTCCAACTCATAAACTCATTACTCCATGTTCCGTCTTACGGCCTGTCTCTAGATATTTACACGTATCTCCAGTGAGACTTTTATCTATGTTATATGACAAGCACGTCCAGCACATAAACTCATTACATGTTCCGTCTTACGGCATGTCTCTACTCTTTTACACGTATCTCCAGTGAGACTTTTATCCATGTAGCATAACAAGCACGTCCAACATATAAATTCATTGCATGACCCGCCTTACGGCCTGTCTCCAGTCTTTTACACATATCTCCAGTGAGACATTTATCCATGTAGCATGAAAAGCACGTCCAACTCATTGCATGTTCCGTCTTTCGGCCTGTCTCCCGTCTTTTACACGTATAATCCAGTGAGACATTTATCCATGTAGCATGAAAAGCACGTCCAACTCATAAACTCATTGCATGTTCCGTCTTTCGGCCTGTCTCCAGTCTTTTACACATATCTCCAGTGAGACTTTTATCCATGTAGCAAAACAAGCACGTCCAACACTTAAACTCATTGCATGTTCTGTCTTACGGCCTGTCTCCAGTCTTTTAGACGTATCTCCATTGAGACTTTTATCCATGTAGCATAACAAGCACGTCCAACACATAAATTCAATGCATGTTCCGTCTTTCGGCCTGTCTCCAGTCTTTTACACATATCTCCAGTGAGACATTTATCCATGTAGCATGAAAAGCACGTCCAACTCATAAACTCATTGCATGTTCCGTCTTACGGCCTGTCTCCAGTCTTTTACACATATCTCCAGTGAGACATTTATCCATGTAGCATGAAAAGCACGTCCAACTCATAAACTCATTGCATTTTCCGTCTTACGGCCTGTCTCCAGTCTTTTACACATATCTCCAGTGAGGCATTTATCCATGTAGCATAAAAAGCACGTCCAACTCATAAACTCATGGCATGTTCCGTCTTACGGCCTGTCTCCAGTCTTTTAGACGTATCTCCATTTAGACTTTTATCCCTGTTGCATGACAAGCACGTCCAACACATAAATGCATTACTCCATGTTCCGTCTTACGGCCTGTCTCCTCCCTTTTCAATGTACACATTTACAGCATGAACATTGATCATTTTGAACTTTGATCCATGAAGCTGCAGGCTACATACAGCAAAATACAAGTATACATTTTATAAAAAAGTTCTAGGCAATGTTGAATTATGAATTTAAAAATATTAATGTTTCGAAACGACTGGCTTTTTTATAGATGGATTAAAAAAATAAAACTATTTCATTTACGTTTACTATATAAGTACTGATAATAAGGGAACAAACTTCGTTTACTTCCAACTTTTATGAATTATTAAATATATTATAGAATAATTTATCATATGTAATCAAATAGTCAAATTTAGAAGTTTGTTTTTGTATGAACAGTGAAGGATTTTTATTTACCTAAAGTTTTTTAATAACAGGTTCATATGTTATACTGAAAAAAATAATATACAAGAAATCATCTGTGTAAAAAAATGACAATTTATTAAGATATTAATATAATTTTTCAACATACTTGTTTTGCTATGAAAGAGTAATAAAGAGTTTTGATGTTCTATTGATAACTTTAAAATTATTTAGTTCACTTACTCCCACAACTACAATATAAAAAGTAATATTATGGTTTTGCTAGAAATAAAACTACTAGGAAAGCTTTCAACGGCGATGGAAAGTCCTATTTGTATTCTTTAGTGATAGCACTGGGTATACCACAATGATAATGTGTTGAATACGTTTTTCCCATTTATTTTCTCATTTGATAAAAAACAATTTGAAATAAATATTGTGAATGCTTATTAAAATAATAAAAAAATAATAGTATACAAAGGGTTAAATAGCCACAGTGAATAAATAAGCAAATAAACACAGGTAATTAATAGTATAAATCGAATAAAAGTATGTGTAAATACTATTCATTATACATAACCAAGACGCTGATCGTAGATATATGGGTGAATATGTGGAGCTAATCAGAGTGATGAGTGTAGTCATTGCTACTAACTAAGGTCGACGTTCCTCAGAAAGAGCTATTTATTAATGCCCATTACTTCCCAAGAATATATTACAAGAATAGTAAATTGTAAGCCTTTAAAAATCAAGAATATAATTTAGGAAAAAATGGAACTTTCAAGACGAGCAAGTTTAAAAGGACAGTTTTAAGCTAGCTGCTTTCTCAAACCCGGATACTTTGATAATGCAGTTGTCGGTTTTATACAAAACGTAACTTCCTTGTTTTTGAATAGTTATAACACTAAATATAACTACATGACTGAAATAAAATATATCAGTGAAATATATTTAAGAACATGTTTGAATAATGTACGTAGTGCGTATTTTAATAGTTTTTGTATTGGGTTTGAGATTTTACAAATACCATTTTCCCTTCAATTTAATTTATGTAGCTATGAGGTACTATAATAATGTATATACAAGTATATTTAATTTTACGTAAATTATTAAAAATTACATAATGAGACATCGTAGTAATATACCTAACACAATATATACTGTATATGTATTTCATTTGTTATTGAAATAAGTAGAAAAGAGTCTCAAGGGAAAAGAAATTTCTGTAAAAAATACTTTTACAGACATCATTTTACACATGCAAAGAAATGTAGTTTATTAATTTCAATAATTGGGAGTTGTCTGCCATTTCTAGAATTACGTAAAATGCATATATATTTTGTATATAAAAAATACCTTCAATTTTTTGATATAATTTAACCCCCAATAACTAACGTATTTTTAAAAACTAACTATACTATTATTTGCCAAGAAAAATAATAATATATAAAAAGAGCCTTATATATTATAACTGTACTCCAATATTAAAACTAAGATATTATATTACATATCAGTAAAACGAAATATTTTTTAAAAAATCATGAAAAAATTACACTTTTTTAGATGGAGCTAGTATGTACAAGATCTAAATTTTACATTTATATCTATTTGGAAAACATGGGCAACCATCCCTAAAACGACACCTGACGATGTTATTATTTAAAGTAGCCTAGTAATTCTCATTTATTTTACAACTTATCACCATTATGAACTTTTCTTTTTGAGATATTTTAAAACAATGGCACTCTAAAATGGGGTAAAAAAATGTAGTGTTTAGTTGTTAAATAAATTTACTTAAGAAAACTCGATAAAACTTGATTAAAAATAATTAGACTAAATATGAATACATATTTAGATTAGACTCCAATAGTAATTTTGACAAATCAATAACAAAATAACATAGGCTTATGCTATTTACAATTATCAACAGGTATTTACTGAGTATAATTAGACTTGAATAACAAAAATTACTTCAACCTTTATATTATATTTAATTACCTTTGTAATTAAAGGAAACGACATGAAATTAGCATTATAGCCATCGAGTGGACCATCATGGCTGACCTGTGTGGGTGGGCAATCAACTACACCCACACGTACGACGATGACCCATTACGAAACTCCAGAATATGGTGATGTAACAGTTTTGTGGAATATGTGGGAACTGTGTAACTGTGATGTAGAGTCATGATTATATATTTCAGTTCAAAGTACTATTTATACCACATATTTATATTCAATGTATTTGTAAATTATATTATATTATCATTTCATGTTTTAAGAACCATCGTGCAAACAAAACTTGTTTAAGAATAAAACTTGAACAAAATTACACTAAAATACTTTCTGTATACAGTATAAACTAACACTGTATACAGTATAGTTAAATATTTAAATTCATTTCATTCAAATTTAAACACTACAAATATAAATGACGAAAATGAATGATTACATGAGTGTAGGATTAGTTATGTTGTGATTACTAATTGAGTTTAATTGATGCTAACAATTTACGTTTATTAATAACCTAATAGCCAGAGAACCTAAGTTACATATAGATTAACGTGGAATCTGAACCACGTTATTGGTCTGAATTCCAGCTAACTGACAACCTTTAGACTCGCAGGCAGGAGTTCAATTATTCAACAAGTTACCTGATCACATTAAAAGTGCCCCAATACCTAAGGCGTTTAAAACTCGTCTAAAAAGATCATTAATTACTCACGCATTCTACAACATTGACGAGTTTATGGCACATTATTGGGTAACCGACTGACCGACAAAGAGATCAGAGTGAGCTAAATTGGAATGAATGAGGTTTGAAGGAATGTGACCATTCTGTATGTTTGAAAGAGTCCTAGATGTCATGAAGAGAATGGAAAATTTTATTCATAATATTTATTTTGTAATATTTATTCATAATATCTTGACGATTGCATGCAATGTTAAGATCTGGGTGAGCCGGTAGCCGAGTGGTCTAAGGCGTCAGGACTTTGTGCTTGGGTTAGAGATAGCGCTGGTTCGAATCCGGCCTAGACTGGAAGATTTATCAGTAATATTCACCTTCTACTGTACTGGTTCGCTCCCTTACTCTGTCTGATTATGTTCTTCGCACTGATCAATAGTCTATGAGGAATGGGCAGAGTAAGGTTAAGAAGGAGGTCGGCCTCTCTTAAAAAAAAAAAATTAATTAATAAAATGTTAAATTGTTCCTCAATAAAAATATTTACTATTATTATTACTAGTTTTTCTTTCGTAGATAACATCAAAACTGGCCATCACCCAACACGGACATCTAAACTTCTCCACAAGTGTCTACAATAACGGCAAACATTGTGCGGACGTATTGACAAAACATATCTCCAACCTACAATCTCCACAGCACTTTGTCCTTAAGCAGTTCAGTACAGCACTGTTCCATTAGTGTCGGAGATAATATGCTAATTGTATTTTATCTCGTCAATAGTAAATATGCATATGTAATTATTATTAATTCAAATAAATACAAACAAAATACCTGTAGTAACTACATATTTTGTAACTCTGCCACCCAACATTTTCTACTGTATTTATTGTTATAATTTTTGACGTAAACAACAGGAATATTAAACTTGAAAACACTGTTATTCAACCAACTAAAATATTTAGTTCTGAATGATACATGTTAATTGAGGTGTTTCAGTTCTTGGGGAAAAAATCGAAAACTTATACGTTTTGTATCATTAGTTATTTACGCGATTTTACTGCTCATTCATGATCTCCTCTATTATTGTTTTGTATCTTATCTATAATTACCTCTTAATTGAAATACTATGGTTCTTTACGGTGATAAAATTGTAAAAATCCTATATAAAAACATTAGAATAACATAAGAATTAAAAAAATATCTTGTCATTAAAAATAATAATAATAAATATTATAAAAATAATAATAGTAGTAATTAAAAAATGTTTTTCATAAAAAAAAATTTACATATTCTGTAACATTACATCTAACGTAAGGAATAGTAATAAATCAGCACGGGTGGTGCAGTCCTGTAATCCAGCCACTTAGGGAGAAAGTGTTATGGAGATTGTAGGTGATAGATTCTTTGCTGGGTCTTTTTTTATACTCGTAACATATCTTGGTGTCCACTAAATGTTTGCATTACTACTAATCGATGGGGACATTACTAGAAAAGTCTGGTGTGTCCATGTTGTGTGATAGTAAGGGCCTAAATATTGTGAAGGGAAGAGAACTGAGTATCATGCTTGTAAATCATTTAAAATCAGACCAATACTACGTGGTTCGGATTCCTCGTAAATCTGTAGGTTCGTTAGCTTCCAGCTATTGGGCTGTAGATAAATAGCTCTTTATCAGCATGAGTCAAATTCAGCAACTAGACTACACATACCATCTCTACACACATCCTAAAATCATATGGGATTCGCCTTAAAATACGCACAAAGTTGTGTCAGCGAATAATATACGAGCATAACTCTTTTACAAAGGTTACGTAATAAACAAGTTTTATTTTTCGTTCCACGTTGAGAATGCGTCTGTCTGACAAATTAAAACAAGTAAAAGGACGTGCTATAAGGATCTCAACTGTGATGTGCTTGATAAGAGTTCTTAGTTTTGTATGATATATATTTAAACTTTGATTGTAATGGACACTTGAACATTAATTATTTTACAAATAAATAAAACAATTAGGTACTAATGTAATAATCAAAACATTAATTTGTTAAAATGCTTTAAAATTTAATTAGAAGTGGTTTTGTAATCTAACTAGTACAAAAAATCAATATTGTTTAAAAGTTATGTAAAGAAACCAGTTTTTTTCAGTGTAATGTTGGATTAGTAAGTGATCCAAAACGATGAAGGAAGTTTCCGATTCCTTCACAAATGTTCAACACTTTTTTCCAAAGTAATCTTTACTTTTTAATTTAGTAGTCATACCTTACTAATAACTTTGTATTTTGAGGATAATGTTGAAGGGTTGTTATTTATATAAGAATACCAGCTGTACCCGCCCGCTTCACTGGTCACAATATTGAGTTAGATTATATAATCAAAATGTGCTGCAATCTTTCAATTTACACTGTATCCAATTTTGAACAGCTGATGTTATGTATAATTTACTACTGTACTCAATTATTTTTAATTTAAAAAGTTTAGCCTACCACAATTTTATTGAATTTGTTTTTATTTAACAGCTTAATCAAATACAACAATCAATTAATATAGCTCCATAAGAATACTATGAGAATTTTGGAAGCCAGTGGGGCTGATTCCTGATGTCGGAGAGGAAAATCCTTTCTTGGTGAGCCTCTAGGGGCCAAGATAAACCTACGTAAAAAATTTCAAGTCAATCGGACGTATAGTTTTGGAAAAATTGTGATGAGTGGTAAATGGCTTTCATATATAGAAGAATAAATTTAAAACTTCCCGATTGAAATCAGTTTGTTATCTTATATAAAAAGTTTCCAAGTCTAGAGAAATCTGAAAGTCTACTTTTAGAGGGCACAAAATACTACATTTGACTCTGAATCCATAAAAAATGTGTTTCATGCCATGTTTAGTAATGTCATATGAACTGGATATGCATGATTTAAAACTAAATTATTAATTTTCTGATTGAAAACAGTTTCTTCTCATAGATCAAAAAGTTTCATAGCCTAGAAAAATCTGTAAGTCTACTTTTAGAGGGCGCTTAGTACGGTAATTGACTCTGAATCAGTGAAATATCGTGTTTAGCCATGTCATATGACCTGGCTATACACGTGTTCAGATTAAACTGTACATCTAAAACATAAAACCTTTGACTCTTCAAAATTTCAGCTTCGTAGGCTTAGTACTTTTTTTAGTTACAGCGATGAGTGAGTCAATGGTATTTGCCTTTTATGTTATGATAAAGCTATAGATGTTATCTCTCACTTTTGTTATATTACGTACAATAGTATTGATTGTTGCATGGTTTATGAAAAAAATTTGATAATGTGGAATTTTTTCAAAAATTTTTCATAAAATCTATTCCCAACTATAATAATAAAACCAAAATCTATTATATATATTTTCGTCTAATTCTTTGTAAATAAATTTCTATACATAACCACTACCGACCATCATTATTTGTTTGGATAGCCGGAGTTTTCGGACAGTGAGTTTTAAAATTTTGTTAAAAATATATGGGATACAAATTATTTTTTTATTATTAAAAAAATAAAGCACGTTAAAACACTTTCTTTGTGCACGTAAATGCTTATGTACCTGACCTGCTTATTTATTATTTATAGTATGAAAAGATTATAGAATATTATAACATAATAAAAATGGTTTATGGGTTTCAAATGTCCAATATAAGAAGAAAATACTTAATAATATGCAGGGCAAAAGGAGGGGAAGATGGAGACAAGTGACAGTTGAGGAAATAACCTCTACCAAGTGTCGTTATTTGCTGAATAACTATCTATTGGTTAGAATTAGGAGGGTTAGGAACATGAAAATAAACGTCAGTCGAGGGCCTAGCCTTTCCCAAGAGTCCAGTTATTTACTGAAAGAACTCTTAGCTGTGTTAGGATATGTAGTAAAGAAGGAGAGGAAGATGGATATAAACGACAGTCGAGGGACTAGTCTCTCCCAAGAGACCAGATATTTACTACAAGTACCTCCCAGCAGAGCTAGAATACGTGGTGTTGAAGGAGGGGAAATGGATATAAACGACATTTGAGGGACTAGCCTCTCCCAAGAGACCAGATATTTACCACAAGTACCTCCCAGCAGAGCTAGAATATGTGGGTTTGAAGGAGGGGAAATGGATATAAACGACTGTTGAGGGACTAGCCTCTCTCAAGAGACCAGATATTTACTACAAGTACCTCCCAGCAGAGCTAGAATACGTGGTGTTGAAGGAGGGGAAATGGATATAAACGACATTTGAGGGACTAGCCTCTCCCAAGAGACCAGATATTTACTACAAGTACCTCCCAGCAGAGCTAGAATATGTGGGTTTGAAGGAGGGGAAATGGATATAAACGACTGTTGAGGGACTAGCCTCTCCCAAGAGACCAGATATTTACCACAAGTACCTCCCAGCAGAGCTAGAATATGTGGGTTTGAAGGAGGGGAAATGGATATAAACGACTGTTGAGGGACTAGCCTCTCTCAAGAGACCAGATATTTACTACAAGTCCCTCCCAGCAGAGCTAGAATACGTGGTGTTGAAGGAGGGGAAATGGATATAAACGACATTTGAGGGACTAGCCTCTCCCAAGAGACCAGATATTTACCACAAGTACCTCCCAGCAGAGCTAGAATATGTGGGTTTGAAGGAGGGGAAATGGATATAAACGACTGTTGAGGGACTAGCCTCTCTCAAGAGACCAGATATTTACTACAAGTACCTCCCAGCAGAGCTAGAATACGTGGTGTTGAAGGAGGGGAAATGGATATAAACGACATTTGAGGGACTAGCCTCTCCCAAGAGACCAGATATTTACCACAAGTACCTCCCAGCAGAGCTAGAATATGTGGGTTTGAAGGAGGGGAAATGGATATAAACGACTGTTGAGGGACTAGCCTCTCTCAAGAGACCAGATATTTACTACAAGTACCTCCCAGCAGAGCTAGAATACGTGGTGTTGAAGGAGGGGAAATGGATATAAACGACATTTGAGGGACTAGCCTCTCTCAAGAGACCAGATATTTACTACAAGTACCTCCCAGCAGAGCTAGAATACGTGGTGTTGAAGGAGGGGAAATGGATATAAACGACAGTCGAGGGACTAGTCTCTCCCAAGAGACCAGATATTTACTACAAGTACCTCCCAGCAGAGCTAGAATACGTGGTGTTGAAGGAGGGGAAATGGATATAAACGACATTTGAGGGACTAGCCTCTCCCAAGAGACCAGATATTTACCACAAGTACCTCCCAGCAGAGCTAGAATATGTGGGTTTGAAGGAGGGGAAATGGATATAAACGACTGTTGAGGGACTAGCCTCTCTCAAGAGTCCAGTTATTTACTGAAGCAACTCTCTATTGGTTATAATGAGGATGGTACAAGGATAGAAACATGAAGATAAACGACAATCGAGGGATTAGTCTCTTCCAACAGTTCAGTTATTTACTTAAGTAGCACTCTGTTGGCTAGGATGAGGAGGGTAGAAGGAGTGACAGTAGAATATTTGCCTAAATATTCTACTGTCATATAAACAAGTTTTTGTTTTATATCTGCAAATTACAAGCATATCTTTACGGTGGCTAATTTCTTAGGGATTTTGCTTAAACAGACCATTCATTACAAATGACGTTTCAAATGTTGTCAAATATTCAATTATCTTTATTTTCGTATACATGCATATATGTTAATAGCATATAAAAGTGTGTTTCATTCCATTTTTATTACTCCTGCTACCAAATATTGTTAAATTTGACGTTCAACTACGATTTTATTGATTACATATTTACATAATTTTAATAAAGAACTGAAACAAGAGAAAAAAGAAGTGTAAAATAATACTATTTGGGTCAAATTCCTTTAGCTACCCCAAAAACTCAAACTATTTTTAAAGCAAAAACTACCAAAATAACGTACATATTTACGTATTATAAAGGAAAGAAAGCTTTTATCACAATCAGCAGTGCCTTATTCTTATATGCGATAAAAGAATGCCATACCTCACTGCTTCATTTATATAGAACATAAACCCATTCACCCACCTACCCATACATGAACATTATTATTGACCCACCCACCTACCCATACAGATACATTAGTATTCACCCACCTACCTACCCAAACAAGTAGAGTAGTATTTACCTACCCACCTCCCCATACACTTAGAGTAGTATTTACCCATTCACCTACTCATACACGTACATTAGTATTGACCCACCTACCTACCCATACACGTATAGTAGTATTTAACCACCCACTTACTCATATACGTACAGTAGCATATAACCACCTGTCTACCCATACACGTATAGTAGTATTTAAACATTCGTCCACCCTTACACGTACAGTTGTATTAATTAAAACCATTTATTAGTATTTTCATTATACCTTACAAGACAAAATTATGAAGACAAGTGTTCTGATTGAAATTAATTGTTACGATCCAAAAAAACGTAGAGTTAAACTTTTGATCACAACTAACTATGAAGTTTAGTAGAGTAACTTTAGTAGAAGAGTTTCCTGTGGTAAACTGACATTGATTTTCTGCTTCAAAACAAGACGGTTGGCAGTAATGCAATAAACTTCTATAGAGTACAATTTTTACCCTTTGATAAAACAATAATGGACTACTTGATTTAACTATAGTAAATAAATGTAATGAAATATATTAAATACTATAAGGTAACCTTATAAAATAGTATGGTACACAATAGTGTTTATAATAGTATGTTACACAATAGTCTATATAATAGTATGGTATACAATAGTCTATATAATAGTATGGTATACAATAGTCTATATAATAGTATGTTACACAATAGTCTATATAATAGTATGGTATACAATAGTCTATATAATAGTATGGTACACAATAGTCTATATAATAGTATGGTACACAATAGTCTATATAATAGTATGGTACACAATAGTCTATATAATAGTATGGTACACAATAGTCTATATAATAGTATGGTACACAATAGTCTATATAATAGTATGGTACACAATAGTCTTTATAATAATATGGTACACAATAGTCTGTATAATAGTATGGTACACAATAGTCTGTATAATAGTATGGTACACAATAGTCTAAATAATAGTATGGTACACAATAGTCTATATAATAGTATGGTACACAATAGTCTATTATATAGAGATGCTTTCTAACAGTTGAAGGGTTGAAGAATCGACTATCATCAAATAGTAAATAAATATATACTTACATATTGAGGTTATCCACCTTGTCACGTTTGTAAACAGAAAAAAATGTAAAAAATCATCTCTTCGCTTATTAGAATGGCTAGTTTCAAAATCGAACTATACATACATAAATAAGACAGAACTGCAAAGAGATATATAAGCACTGTTGAGTTAATTAAGCACACTGGGAAACGTATGTGATATAATATGTAAATCAATATCAATACTGACAGAGTTTTGACGGGAGCCGGTATTAAACTGGTTCCTACCAGCAGGGTCTTGCTGCTGAACACGGGAACAAAGAATGCCATCCCTGTTTGGCTCAATATCTGAGTGCATTCTTTGCAACTACTGTAAATAAGGTTGTTGGTGAACAACAGAGAGACTAATTATGTTTCTTATTACTGTTAGATTTTATTTGTTGTTATGTGTATAGTTATTTCTTTAGATTATACATATGTTACATGCACATCGTTGATTTCATTTGTTTTTTGTTTTTGTTTATTTGATGAATTGTACATAATCTACATAGTATTTAATATTGTTTATTTATTGCCGATTTATAGTATATTTGCTTTATATAGTTATGTATATTATTTATTTATTTATTTCCATTGTGTTAATGTTTAATGCTTTGAGGCTCATGTGGAGTTAGGACTACCAGTCATGATCCAGGAGGAAGATTTAAACAATCAAACAATTAATTGATATAAAATTCAAAATAAAATAAACATTAGGACTACTGATATAAAAAAATTACATTTAAAAAAATTTGTTTTTATAATGAATATCAAATGTTTTTGGTTTCCTTTAACTATGTTTCCTTTTGTTGATTTATTTATTTATTTTTGTTTTGTTTGTTAGTTACTTTAAGATTATCCATTTATTAAAGATATTTCATTATCATAAAATTAGTTGATCTCTCAAATAGCTATATACTAGAGAGATTAAAAAATATACTGCAATGTAATATTAATTTAAGAAATAATAAATGATTTTGAATTGAATTGAATAATAGTATGGTACACAATAGTCTATATAATAGTATGGTCCACAATAGTTTATATAATAGTGTGGTACACAATAGTCTATATAATAGTGTGGTACACAATAGTTTATATAATAGTGTGGTACACAATAGTCTATAAATTGGTGTGGTACACAATAGTTTATGTAATAGTGTGGTACACAATAGTCTATATATTAGTGTGGTACACAATTGTCTATATAATAGGGTGGTACACAATAGTCTATTTAATAGTGTGGTACACAATATTCTATATAATATTGTGGTAGAAAATAGTCTTTTATTTTATTTATTTTATTATTATTATTATTATTTTTTTACAACAAATATTCTAC
The DNA here is from genome assembly GCA_035578905.1 of Stictocephala bisonia. Taxonomy (NCBI): domain Eukaryota; kingdom Metazoa; phylum Arthropoda; class Insecta; order Hemiptera; family Membracidae; genus Stictocephala; species Stictocephala bisonia. Next base: position 164,136 of record JAQJVL010000183.1, read on the forward strand.
AAGTAATCATTTTTATTTATTCCTCTAGCCTATGGCTATTTGAGGAAAAATCTTATTCATAAGTACATTTGCTATAATATTTACATCATAACACATTTTAAAATAGTATGGTATACAGTTGTCTATATAATAGTATGGTACACAATAGTCTATATAATAGTATGGTACACAATAGTCTATATAATAGTATGGTATACAATAGTCTATTATAATAGTTTGGTACACAATAGTCTATATAATAGTATGGTACACAATAGTTTATATAATAGTATGGTACACAATAGTTTATATAATACTATGGTACACAATAGTCTATATAGTAGTGTGGTACACAATAGTCTATATAGTAGTGTGGTACACAATAGTCTATATAATAGTATGGTATACAATAGTCTATTATAATAGTTTGGTACACAATAGTTTATATAATAGTATGGTACACAATAGTTTATATAATAGTATGGTACACAATAGTTTATATAATAGTATGGTACACAATAGTTTATATAATAATATGGTACACAATAGTCTATATAGTAGTGTGGTACTCAATAGTCTATATAGTAGTGTGGTACACAATAGTCTATATAATAGTATGGTATACAATAGTCTATTATAATAGTTTGGTACACAATAGTTTATATAATAGTATGGTACACAATAGTTTATATAATAGTATGGTACACAATAGTCTATATAGTAGTGTGGTACACAATAGTCTATATAATAGTATGGTACACAATAGTCTATATAATAGTATGGTACACAATAGTTTATATAATAGTATGGTACACAATAGTTTATATAATAGTATAGTACACAATAGTCTATAAATTGGTGTGGTACACAATAGTCTATATAATAGTATGGTATACAATAGTCTATTATAATAGTTTGGTACACAATAGTTTATATAATAGTATGGTACACAATAGTCTATATAATAGTATGGTATACAATAATCTATTATAATAGTATGGTATACAATAGTCTATTATAATAGTTTGGTACACAATAGTTTATATAATAGTATGGTACACAATAGTCTATATAATAGTATGGTATACAATAGTCTATTATAATAGTATGGTATACAATAGTCTATTATAATAGTTTGGTACACAATAGTTTATATAATAGTATGGTACACAATAGTTTATATAATAATATGGTACACAATAGTCTATATAGTAGTGTGGTACTCAATAGTCTATATAGTAGTGTGGTACACAATAGTCTATATAATAGTATGGTATACAATAGTCTATTATAATAGTTTGGAACACAATAGTTTATATAATAGTATGGTACACAATAGTTTATATAATAGTATGGTACACAATAGTCTATATAGTAGTGTGGTACACAATAGTCTATATAATAGTATGGTATACAATAGTCTATTATAATAGTTTGGTACACAATAGTTTATATAATAGTATGGTACACAATAGTCTATATAGTAGTGTGGTACACAATAGTCTATTATAATAGTTTGGTACACAATAGTTTATATAATAGTATGGTACACAATAGTTTATATAATAGTATGGTACACAATAGTTTATATAATAGTATGGTACACAATAGTTTATATAATAGTATGGTACACAATAGTTTATATAATAGTATGGTACACAATAGTTTATATAATAGTATGGTACACAATAGTCTATATAATAGTATGGTACACAATAGTTTATATAATAGTATGGTACACAATAGTTTATATAATAGTATGGTACACAATAGTCTATATAATAGTATGGTACACAATAGCCTTTATAATAATATGGTACACAATAGTCTGTATAATAGTATGGTACACAATAGTCTGTATAATAGTATGGTACACAATAGTCTAAATAATAGTATGGTACAAAATAGTCTATATAATAGTATGGTATACAATAGTCTATTATAATAGTTTGGTACACAATAGTTTATATAATAGTATGGTACACAATAGTTTATATAATAGTATGGTACACAATAGTTTATATAATAGTATGGTACACAATAGTCTATATAGTAGTGTGGTACAAAATAGTTTATAATTATTATAATAGTGTGGTACACAATAGTTTATATAATAGTGTGGTACACAATAGTTTATTTAATAGTATGGTACACAATAGTTTATATAATAGTATGGTACACAATAGTTTATTTAATAGTATGGTACACAATAGTTTATATAATAGTATGGTACACAATAGTTTATATAATGGTATGCAATAGGCTATATAAATTATTATATATCTGTACGAGTATTGTTAACTGATTTAATGTATGCCAATACAGTTTTTGTAAAATGAAAATTATAATGTTTGGTGAATAATGAATTATCAGAAAATGGAGTGTTGTTTGGTTAATTGAAAACGAAAATTTTTATGATTATTTGGAGACATAACCTTAAAATTAATTATAAATAGAAAAGCAAATGACACAGCATGGGCTTTTTTAATTGGTAATTACTAAATTTTAAGGTTATTTGATAATTTATCAAAGGATTACTTTGATAAATTATACAATTGTATAATTTTTTTTTACAAATTATACAATTTTATAAATTATAAAAGTGATAAAATACCACTGTACGTGTATGGGTGGGTGGGTGGGTCAATACCACTGTACGTGTATCGGTGGGTGGGTGGGTCAATACTACTCTACATGTATAGGTGGGTGGGTTGGTTAATACCAGTCACTGTACATGTATGGTTGAGTGAGTCAGAAACAATGTATGAGTGAGTTAATCTGCACTAACAGTCTAAATACAAACACACTTTGTTGTAATTATGGGGTGCATGCATGATAAACGTTGCTTTCACACACACATTTCTAAAAAATGATTAGCTTTGTTTTTTGTTCAAATTTAAAATATCATCCTGACATATTGAATGTCAGGATGATATACATAAGTCTAATGTAATATATATTGTATATGCAAACACTGCAGATGGTGGCTGTTAAATTGTAAATAACTGCTAGACTCAAATCAAATTAAATTGTTTTATTTTTCTATGTAACTTAATCTTGTTTAACTGATCACTCAACTTGTTATGTGATCAGTAAATTTCCAAGTTTGTTTATCGTTATTTATTTTTGTAAAAATATGTGGAAATAAATATCATTTATTCATTCATTTATTTATTCATTCATGTTGCAAAATATAATTATTCATCCAATTTATTTTAAAAATACATATGTAATATGTAAATGTAATTTATATAATTTTAAGGTAAATTTAATATGAAAAATAATGTATTTATAGTAAAAGAATTCATAAAATAATCTTACAACATTAAATTAAAAAACATGGAAAATAATTTACAAGTTACTTCCATTAAATCACACAATAATATTTGTATGTACGTACATTTTCAATTTAATGATGGATGTTACATTGTTTTATTTTAAACAAAATAATACATCATTCTTCTTGTAAAGTTACTTATGTTTTTTTATGTATTCCTATTTCAACCATATCGACATGGGGGTGAAGAGGACTATTATAGATTATGATAAATTGTTAGGATTTAATTTAAAACGTGTCAAGTTTTATGAACATTGAAATTTGTCAAGACACAATAAGTGAACAAATATATAAAAAAAAACCATTTTTGGTCGAATTAAGCGTGACAATTTGCTGTCCAACAGTACTTTAAACTTTTGTTCAATATATCTTATTGTATTTCAATTACTTGTTTTATAATTTTCTTTACAGGAAAAACATTTTAAACTTAACAAAAAATATAATTCTTTATAAACGTATAAAACTGTGATACGTAATACAAATGACGTTATATAGAGGAATGTGAATGAGATCCACTTTATTATTATTATTTTTTATAATACTTTCATAAAGTTAACTGTTAAGAAATAAATAAGATTTTCCTAAACATATATCATAATTTAACTGACTTAGTTATTATAATTTTATTAAAAAACGACATAGAAACACTGTCCGCTGGCTATGAATATTCATAAACGAGAACAGCTATTTACGAAGGATTTAAAGTGTTTTATAAATCACTTAATTTACAAAAATTTAAACACAGCCGAGAACACTTGAGAGTAAATGAGTTTAAAGAACAGGATTAGCTATTTTACTCGAGAGCAGTTTTAATTTAAAAGGCTACTGATAATATCTTAATTTAAATTTTTACTTTAACTAAAATACTCGTAATTCCTGAAATAATTAAAATAATTATCATCTTTAAATGTGGTTTACGAACAATTACTTCTTTTATAGTTTATAATTTTATAAGTTTTAATGGTACCATTGGCTATAGAAGGAAACAGACTGTCCACGACAGTGCTTTTTCTGTAGACGAACTGCTGTGGTGCTATCTAAAGGGTAATAGTCGGAAGTAAGAAAGAGAGAGAGAGAGAGAGAGAGAGAGAGAGAGAGAGAGAGAGGGAGAGGGAGAGAGAGAGAGAGGGAGAGAGGGAGAGGGAGAGAGAGAGGGAGAGAGGGGGGGAGAGAGAGAGGGAGAGGGAGAGAGAGAGAGGGAGAGAGAGAGAGGAGAGGAGAGAGAGAGAGAGAGAGGAGAGAGAGAGAGAGAGAGAGAGAGAGAGAGAGAGAGAGAGAGAGAGAGAGAGAGAGAGAGAGAGAGAGAGAGAGAGAGAGAGAGAGAGAGAGAGAGAGAGAGAGAGAGAGAGAGAGAGAGAGAGAGAGAGAGAGAGAGAGAGAGAGAGAGAGAGAGAGAGAGAGAGAGAGAGAGAGAGAGAGAGAGAGAGAGAGAGAGAGAGAGAGAGAGAGAGAGAGAGAGAGAGAGAGAGAGAGAGAGAGAGAGAGAGAGCTGGATAATATAGCTGAGTTAATAGTACGCATAATATTTTTCCAAGCCTTTAATTCACACAAATTACCGTTAGATAGCAGTACAAACTCACGTCTAAAGCAAATGCATTACTTCCGACTTTCTATTTGTTTATATAGTATAATCAGTGGTGGTAGGTAATATTTATATAATGTCCAAAAGAGAGAATTTTGTATCAGTCTGGCCAGTTGTCTTGAAATGCAGTCTTCGTGGTTTGGATTCTACGATGAGCTTAAGCTCCCTTAGTTTCTCTAAATGTAAAGATATTTTATTTATAAAAGGCCCTTTTAAAGTCAAATTTTAACTGTTTAAAACATTTTATATTTCTTTACATTCATCATTTATTAGCAATTAATATTAACCTTTTAACTTAACATTTAGATTGTCGTAATAATAATAGTATTAATTGATAATGTATACATCATACAAGATCATGTTACATAAATTCATACTCGTATTTATGTAACTTTTTTTCATTTTTTTGTTGTTAGTTTAGTAAGCAGTATTACAAAAATCATGTAATGATATTTTTGCGTGTTTGTAACATTGAAAATATATCAAAGGAATCACTAAAATACATAGTGTATCTGTAAGGTTTGGATAAATTCCTGTGCATATTCCAGGAACTGATTATATGTACCAAAATAAAGAAAATATGTCTTATAATTGTTTGTCTTAAAATAATTTTTCTGTTTTTAGATATCTGAAATTTTGTTTCGGTTGATTTTTTTTACTTTAAAGGTGTTGTATTAAAATTAATGTCATTGAATGTTAACATTAGTGACCCATGTAGGGATTTTAGCACCTGCTTTTTGAAATTTCTTTTTAAGTAAACTAAAAGTTAAAAAAATATAGTATAAAAAACAAATAAATATAGTGAACCGTACAAAATTGAGTCGAAAAATAAACGGGTTACAGATAATTATTGTTTATGGATTTAATAAAAATGTACGGTTTTTTAGTCATTTTACTTTAAAAAAATGAATATGTCTACCATTTTAAAACAGAATACATAGAGTTTGCTATTTTTTTGTAAAATTAACCTGTATATGGATTAGTAATGAACAACAATTGAACTCAATTGGTTGAGTCGTTCTACAGATATACATTTTTTGGTAAAAAAGACAAAGTGTCGTATATAATACTGAACAGACAAATTTTACAACAACTATTAGAAGACAATGTTTTGCCCATAAAATCAATGCCTGAATTATATTCACGCATTACAGATACTGGTGCATGTAAAAATATAAGGTAAATATATTTTATTCCTAAATTTAAACTAATATAATGTTTCAAAATAATTATTGCTCAGTGTTTTATTTAGACTTTAGTTCTCTTTGTTGTCAGTGTGCGATGGATAACAAAGTCCATTACTATTATTTCATAGTAGTTGTGAAGTATTGCACCAAAGATTTTTTAAGTATATTTTATCTCTGTCAAAGTATATTTTAAGTTTTGCTATAACATATATACTATTTAGATATATATTTTATTCAAATTAGTTTGCTGGATAAAAAACGGATTTTTGAAATGTTCCAATATATTTTTTTAAAGCGCTTTCGCCGATTAAGACATAATAATTTTTTAATGTTAGACAATACGCTTATTAGTGGATGGTCAATACTATTCTACAAACAACCGTTCTAAAAACTTCACTAGAATAGTAGCACAACATTTTAAGTCAATAATTATTAAAATAAATCTCAGATACATTATTGTTTATCTTTCAAACTTTTTAGATTAAAACTATAAACTAGAAGGATTAGAGAAATTTGTATTACTGTTCCTTGAAGCGTATACATTTATAATTAAATTATTCGTGAAAGCATATGGTACATGGAAAACAGTGCACACAAACTCCGCTTACATCACTACCTAAGTTTATACTAAATTACACAATAAGCTCCCTTGTCACAGAAACACAGAACAGTTGTAAACCACTCTAGATAAACGTTTGCATTTGGATTTTTAAGTAACATTCATAAAACAAAATCATCGTTCAAAAGATTGTAAGTTGAAAATAAATTTAAATACTTTTTAAATTATAAGCTTTAGTATGAGCAACAGGAACTGTTCTTTTCCTGTATATGAGCTGAAAGAGGAAACAACAACAACAACAACAACAACAATCAGTTCCAGTGGGCCTAGGGACAGTTAACATTAAGAAATACTGTTTCTCCTTCTGAATGGAATAACTGTCTATCTTTGATTCCGTACTTCGATTCGGTAATTAAATGTTGAGACTACAGTATTAAAAATAAATAAAGTTGAAATTCAAATGAGTGTTGATGATTTTATTAATATTGATAGTTGTTCTTTACAATTGTAAAATAGTCACCAATATGATTTTTACCACAAAGATGACGTCCTGTATGTGGTTATATACAGGGCATTTCTTTTAAAACGTAACCCGTGACTTGAAATAAAAATAACAGGCAAAATATATATCTATAACAGATTTTATTATTATTAAAATTTATTACAATTATTTACATGATTTTAATGACATTTTTGTTCAGGTTTGGTGTTCCAATAAACAATCATTAGCATTTATACGTTCTGCCCTCTTTAGTAAATTTCTGAACACCATTTTCAAAACCATGTTAACCTCAACTTAACAACATTTACGAAACCAAATAAATTGAACAACGACGATACAATGTAAACCAGCTGATAGCCAAAGAACAAGAAGAACCAGGGCTACCAACCTATGAACTTGTAACTAATTATCTTAAACCTTCATTTTCTGTAGTTGTAAATAGGGTTGCGTTTTAAAATAAACACCCTGTAGTTAGGAACCTACAGTATCTGCAGCAGTGTTTTAAAACGATGTTTTCATCCCACCTACAGGTATTCAATAAAGAACTTATTACATCCATCAAAACTGTTCCCAGTTACTGTCATCTGCTAAACTAAAGAGCGGTACGTAGGGGTGGATTTCGAGATTTTAAATGACCAGTCTGACAGGAGATACTGTGTAGTAAGGACGATGAGGGGCATTCAAAATCTTTTTGAACTCTTTAAGTAGTGCCCCCTGACGTTATCTCTGAAGTAACTATATCGAACACCACCGGAAGCTAAGGTAATGAAGTCGGGAGCACTTCATTCAGGAGCTGAATATATCAGTGATAAAGCAGTTGTACGCAAGACATGTCTATTGGCTCCCCAAGCTGTTCCAGCAATATGGTGGAACGTTTATCCTGGTTTTGATTTTAGCTGCTCTTTTTTTAAGATGACTTTTAAACATCAGCAATCGATATGTACCCTAATTGGTAGTTCTAACGATCTAAAATATGAAATAGAAATCCAAAAACCCATGTTTTTAGCATGTTTTAGGCACTTTTACTAGAGTGAAATGGCCCCCTCAAGCTCTATTTTTTATTACATTTATAGCTGTTTTAAAATAATTGTTAGTAATCTTGAATTTATGTGCAAAATGCTAAGATTATCCCAAAAGTTGAGACAGTCGTATGATGTTTAAAAATTAATCTTATCCATAGAATAGAAAATATGTAATTGTACAAACATAAATCCAAAATTACCAATATCCATAGACTATAAAATAAATATTAACTAATTCATAATGAAGGTTTATCATAACTTAAAATATACATAATTACATACCCTTAAACATTTAATGCATCGTTGAAAAAGAAATAAAACTATAATTATTATACACCTTTACGAAATACAATATGGTGAAAGATTTTTAGTTAAAAGTTGATATATTACAATAGTAAAGTTACATGACATATTTAATTAACATTTAGTTTTAGCTTTAATATAAGTTGGATGTAAATCTAGTTTCCTGTCAGTTCAAAACAACGTTAATTAGAGAATGCCTTGGAGTTACGTAACTTACATAAAACCACGTGGAACTTCCAACTCTAATTCCAAGAAGCTCTCTCCAGAAACATGAGTCATTTTGGTTTATTACGAATGGTTAATATCATACGTTAGCCGACAAAACTGCACTTCTCATAAATTTGAGGAAGAAAATATATGTAACTGAAATAACCCATGTGTTTATATAGATAGTAAAACTATCAATACCAATTTTATAAACTATTAATTTAATTTGTAAAATTAATTACCTCATAATCGTCACTGGTACTTTCAACTCATGAGAAGTAAGATTTTCAAAATACCCTCGTTACAAAGTTTATTGATAACATGATTTAAAATTCATAAAAAGCATTTAATACAGAAAAACTGTCCAAGACAATTCTGTAGACACGAGCCTGTGCTGTTATCTAACGGTTAATTATTTGAAATAAGGACACAGCCAACTGTTAGGTTTATATTGGCTCAGCTATTAGTCACTTCAACGTGTGCTAGAGAGAGACAGAGAGAGGGAGACTGCTGGCGCTACCTGTGAAAACCGAACATGAACTAACTTCACAGAGCAGGAGAACCGGCTTCACGGGACCATTACGAGTGGACAATTTACTTGTTTTTTAAGTAGATGGTGAAAGTTAAACTTTTCATAAAAGTCAAATCCCACTTATGTTCCAGTATTTAGTGTTAAACTTTCCACAAAAGTCAAATCCCACTTATGTTCCAGTATTTAGTGACTTATGCTGATCCTATTCACAATTTGAATTGGCCTAAGTCAATCAATCAATCAATCAATCATTTACTGGGCACAATTGACAATATATCTTGCATTTGCCAAGTCAATATTATACATTGGGTATATAGCTAAATAATTTTAAAAAGTCAGTAATTATACACAATATTTGTATTTACAAATATTTACAAATAAGAAAACTAAAAATACCTAAACGTATTTACCTTTAAATCAAGAATGTCGGAACTATTTTACATGACCGCCAGCCACATATTCATTGACGCTGTAATGGCATTTATCAATGAGGTATGTTTTTACCTGATGCCGGAAATTAGCGCTATCGGACTCCATCCTCAGTGCAGTTGGTAAGCTATTGAAGATTTTGACTCCATTGTATAGAAGGTTACGTTTAAAAAAAGAAGAAGAATGAGAAGGAATGTTAATCATGTGGTTATTGTGGAGGTTGTAAATATGATTAGAAGCTGTTGAAAAATGGTGGAAATTTTGTTTAACAAAGCTCAGGGTATCTAGAATGAAAATTGAAGGGAAGGTAAGAATGTTAAGCGTTCGGAAGTATTCACGGCAAGAGTCACGCCTTTTTAATGAAAATATCACCCTTATTGCTTTTTTTTGCAATCTAAACAAGAATAGCGTCCTCCGAGACTCCCCACCCCACACGGGAACTGCATATACAAGGTGTGGATACAGCAATCCGTAGTAGTAAATACATTAGTTATATTCTGGTGATACAGCTAATTTTATATCTACGTACCGACATTGTATCTAGTCATATCTTGACGTGTTTTCGACAGAAAAAAAAATGATATAACTACACTTTAATTTCATCTAGATTAAAATTTTCATGATTTATGCAAAAAATAAATATAATAATAATCAATATTATCATAAACCTTACAATATTGATGTAAAATACTAATTAGCCGATTTTTTGTTGGCATATCTCATGAAATTAAAAGAAACAGGAGATATCTTCCCTCAAAAGGCATGTAAGGTGGATTTTCCAGTTTTGTCACGGGATTGTGTATTCTGCTCGATATCACTAACGGCATTTCTCTCCCGGAACTCTCCTAGCCATAATTGCTGTAGCTTTTGGATTGTGTTTTATTTATGTCCACGTGTTGTAATATTTGTATTGAAACTTAAGAACAATTATAAAACGAGAATAAACCTAAAGTTAGTTAGGATCTGATTGAGTTGTTTTATTAACATAAAAACAAAATGAACTATTAAAAGTGTGATTTGAGTAATAATAGATTAAGCTTTAAAGTACATGTCATAAAAAATGTCTAGAAAGAATTGCTAGTGAATCAACATTTGACATGTATGCCAATAAATTTAATTTGGTTAAATTTATTAATTATTAATAATAATCAGTAAATAATGTTAATTAATATTTAATAATTCAAAATAAATAATAATAATAAATAATAGGGAGTTAACATAATTTTAATTCTGTTTAGACTCCAGTGCGTATTTTCACCCCTTCCCCCCCAGATTATGTTCGTAATTGATAAAGTTTATATCCCTGTGAAAAGAAAACCAACCAGCTGAAACGTCTTTTAAAGTAATTTCTTTAAAACAAAACATAAACATTTACATTATTTGAAATTTAAATTGGGATAAATAAACAAAAAAATACAATTACTAAGTGGCCTTGTTTGAAACCGTAGATGAAGTCAGTTTAGTACTATCCTTGATTATATACTTCTACAATAGATATCCCATCTATAGGAATATTTGTGCCAGTAATTTGGTTATTTGGTGAGCTAACCAGCTGGTTTAAACTGTATTAAATTTACATGGGACCACACAAGCGCTCTACAATGGACCACAAAAACATGTTATATTTCGAAACTCAAAATTTAACACTGGATGGTAAATGTATTTGTGTATAAAATCAATGGTGTTATCAACTTTGGAATTTAATAATTTGTATTTATATAATTAAAAATTAACTAAACACGAATATTTTCAGAAATAGCGTAAAAAATACCAACACCACTTATATAAAATGTTATACAACTACCACGCAAATATTGATTGTGCATGAAAGTGGCATCTAAAAAGCAGTATCAATTCATCATATAATCTTTATGAAATGAAACTAATATTTATATAAGCATAAATATAATATAATTTGATTTGATCAATAATGAATAATGAATGAATGTAAATAACGTATTGGGTTGCTGTAGGAGGTCCAAAATACTGTAGAAGATTTTACCATAGTATTTAATTAATATTGCAGAATAGTAATAAAATAATAGTTTTATAAAAAATTGCAATATTTTATCAACAAAGTTATTTATCACGTGCATTTACCTAAGTAAATTATTCACCCTTTTTATAGGAAAAAGGGACTTAAAGTTTGATAGAATTAAGCTCTTGTGTAAACATTGTTAAGGACGTGATTTTATGTGCGTAAACAGCTGTAGGGGACTGCGGGATTAGGCTTTATGGATCCCTGCTGTCATAAAATAGCCTTTATAAAGAATCGTTGCCGAAGCCAAAGTACAGATTTATCACACTTAAACTGTAGAACATTTTATAATTAAATATCTGTAACCTTTGCTGATAACCATACCTACATATGTTTCCTGAAGATACCACATATATTTCCTATAAGAAAACATTATCATAATTTTTTTACCATAAATAGAAATATTTATTTTATAATAATGTTTTCATAACTGATATACTATGATTTTGAGATGAAATAGACAGAAATTTACAAGCATAAGTAAATAGTTTGTTAAAATAGTTGTTGATGGTGTAAAAGAATGTTAATAATTTTTTTATTACTAAAACATTTACAGTAAAATTATACTAAGTTTTTATTAAAATACTATGCAATAGTTTCTTATAAAAACTGTGGAATTTTCTTGGAAATTATCTATTATCAGTGTGAAACGAGTATAGTTAATAATGACTTGGACTTGGTTAAAAAAATAATCAGAAGTAACTCATCAGGTGAAAAAAGACAACGTAGGGTTTGATAAAACAAGCATTGTAAATATAATTATTGTACACAGTATTTAATAAAATATCAACCAATTTTACAATCGCATTTTTACAAAAGTTTCCACAAATTACTTTGTTATGTTAGAGGTATTTATCTAAATTATTAATAAAAAATAATTGGTATGCTTGAACAACTATATAAAAAAGAGGTATGATAAATAAACTATTAACAAAAATGTACAGTAAATTTTTTTAAAAAACATAGTTAATTCTTGTAAAATCTTAAAATACGCTTTACTTGCTTATTATTACACTAAATTATTGTTAGATGAATGTTGAACAGTTCAAATATCCTTAAAAACTTCATAAAACATTAATGAAGTTTTTAAGGATATTTGATATATCATCAACCTCAAACCATATATCCTTCAACTATTTACTGGACTTTCAATTATAATAAAACTATGTGTCACCCCTGCACGATTCGAGTCCACGAATCACTGAGCTCATGGCACTGTTGACTAAGTGGTTAAACTTTATTAAATAACATCTTAATATATAAATTAATTTACAATACTACACTCACTGAACTTACTACTTTAGTTAGTACTTAGTACTACTGCAACCTACTTTTGTCTAAATAACACACTCGGACCTTTTCCGTTAGACCACTGCCACTAATTTTCCCGTTACTTTACTACCACTACTTTTTTTTATCGCAATTACGGTTAGCTTGGATCAGTTTAGGTTCGGCTAGGTCAGGTGGCTTCTAAAGTCGATCACAAACTGGTAAATCCAATGAATGGCTTAATCCGGTGAATGCGATCTCCGTGTGTAAGTTCTTGGAAAGCGATAAGGCCAGTGATATGGGATTCCTAGCGGATAAGGAGTGGACGTAAAAATGAGTGGAGAAGAGTTTTTAGAGCAATAGAATATTTATCAAGTGGTAGTGAATTAAGGGAAACAGAAACAAGTAGTTGTAGTAAGTTAACGGAAAATATCCAATAACTCTTGATAACCATTGTTTTTTTTTTTTTGTAAGTAATGATAGATATAAACAAGGCTTTCTCATTATTAAAAACATCATTATTTACATTCTAACAACTGTTCACATTTCATGAACATCATAAATATCTCTCCATGTTATTCTTATGATCGAAAAACGTACTTTGAGGGCTTCCTGTGCCATTCAGGGTACAAATATTGGTAGATACAGACTTTATTGCACAACTACGAACTGGAGAAAACTGTTGACACTTCAATCGTTAAATTGATGAAGAATAATGAGGGAGTTGCGTTAAAAAAAACACACACACACACACACACACACACACACATCGCTTCACGTATTATACATAGGAATAGTTTATCATTTATTTGTCAAAAAGAACTAAATTATGTTGCTCAAACAATAGGCTAACAATTAATTATGATTTATACTTCATAAACTAATATAAAAGTTGGTACTATTAAATAAAGTTACTGTCAAAACATTCATTTCCCCTTAGTTTTGCTAGACAGAATTTATCTATTGGTTTACTGTTAAGGCTTGATTAAATGCAATAAATATGTAGCCTTGGCAAACGAGAGTGGTGAATCTCAAAGGGTTCTGTTTTAAACAAATTAATTACCAATTTAACCCAAAGATAATTAGATATCCGAGTTAACCAATCAGTTGTCATTTGATTAGGCGTAGTCAAATGTATAGACTATCTGTACAGGTAGTAATTACTTATACATTTTACTGTGCGACTTTCTGTTAATATTAAATGTAACCCGAACTGTACAGGTGGAAATTACTTATACGTTTTCCTGCGCGACTTTCTGTTAATATTAAATGTAACCCGAACTGTACAGGTGGAAATTACTTATACGTTTTCCTGCGCGACTTTCTGTTAATATTAAGTGTAACCCGAACTGTACAGGTGGAAATTACTTACACGTTTTCCTGCGCGACTTTCTGTTAATATTAAGTGTAACTCGAACTGTACAGGTGGAAATTACTTATTCGTTTTTCTGCGCGACTTTCTGTTAATATTAAATGTAACCCGAACTGTACAGGTGGTAATTACTTACACGTTTTCCTGCGCGACTTTCTGTTAATATTAAGTGTAACTCGAAATGTACAGGTGGAAATTACTTATACGTTTTCCTGCGCGACTTTCTGTTAATATTAAGTGTAACTCGAACTGTACAGGTTGAAATTAATTACACGTTTTCCTGCGCGACTTTCTGTTAATATTAAGTGTAACTCGAACTGTACAGGTGGAAATTACTTATACGTTTTCCTGCGCGACTTTCTGTTAATATTAAGTGTAACTCGAACTGTACAGGTGGAAATTACTTACACGTTTTCCTGCACGACTTTCTGTTAATATTAAGTGTAACTCGAACTGTACAGGTGGAAATTACTTATACGTTTTCCTGCGCGACTTTCTGTTAACATTAAGTGTAACTCGAACTGTACAGGTGTAAATTACTTACACGTTTTCCTGCGCGACTTTCTGTTAATATTAAGTGTAACTCGAACTGTACAGGTGGAAATTACTTATACGTTTTCCTGCGCGACTTGCTGTTAATATTAAATGTAACCCGAACTGTACAGGTGGAAATTACTAATACGTTTTCCTGCGCGACTTTCTGTTAATATTAAATGTAACCCAAACTGTACAGGTGGAAATTACTTATACGTTTTCCTGCGCGACTTTCTGTTAATATTAAATGTAACTCGAACTGTACAGGTGGAAATTACTTATTCGTTTTTCTGCGCGACTTTCTGTTAATATTAAATGTAACCCGAACTGTACAGGTAGAAATTACTTATACGTTTTCCTGCGCGAATTTCTGTTAATATTAAATGTAACCCGAACTGTACAGGTAGAAATTACTTATACGTTTTCCTGCGCGAATTTCTGTTAATATTAAATGTAACCCGAACTGTACAGGTAGAAATTACTTATACGTTTTCCTGCGCAATTTTCTGTTAATATTAAATGTAACCCGAACTGTACAGGTGGAAATTACTTATACGTTTTCCTGCGCGACTTTCTGTTAATATTAAGTGTAACTTGAACTGTACAGGTGGAAATTACTTATTCGTTGTTCTGCGCGACTTTCTGTTAATATTAAATGTAACCCAAACTGTACAGGTGGTAATTACTTACACGTTTTCCTGCGCGACTTTCTGTTAATATTAAGTGTAACTCGAACTGTACAGGTGGAAATTACTTATTCGTTTTTCTGCGCGACTTTCTGTTAATATTAAATGTAACCCAAACTGTACAGGTGGTAATTACTTACACGTTTTCCTGCGCGACTTTCTGTTAATATTAAATGTAACTCGAACTGTACAGGTGGTAATTACTTATACGTTTTCCTGCGCGACTTTCTGTTAATATTAAGTGTAACTCGAACTGTACAGGTGGTAATTACTTATACGTTTTCCTGCGCGACTTTCTGTTAATATTAAGTGTAACTCACACTGTACAGGTGGAAATTACTTATACGTTTTCCTGCGCGACTTTCTGTTATTATTAAATGTAACTCGAACTGTACAGGTGGAAATTACTTATTCGTTTTTCTGCGCGACTTTCTGTTAATATTAAATGTAACCCAAACTGTACAGGTGGTAATTACTTACACGTTTTCCTGTGTGACTTTCTGTTAATATTAAATGTAACTCGAACTGTACAGGTGGTAATTACTTATACGTTTTCCTGTGTGACCTTCTGTTAATATTAAGTGTAACCCAACCTGTACAGGTAGAAATTACTTATACATTTTCCTGTGTGACTTTCTGTTAATATTAAATGTAACCCGAACTGTACAGGTGGTAATTACTTATACGTTTTCCTGCGCGACTTGCTGTTAATATTAAATGTAACCCGAACTGTACAGGTGGAAATTACTTATACGTTTTCCTGCGCGACTTTCTGTTAATATTAAGTGTAACTCGAACTGTACAGGTGGAAATTACTTATACGTTTTCCTGCGCGACTTTCTGTTAATATTAAATGTAACCCGAACTGTACAGGTGGAAATTACTTATACGTTTTCCTGCGCGACTTTCTGTTAATATTAAGTGTAACTCGAACTGTACAGGTGGTAATTACTTATACGTTTTCCTGCGCGACTTTCTGTTAATATTAAATGTAACTCGAACTGTACAGGTGGAAATTACTTATACGTTTTCCTGCGCGACTTTCTGTTAATATTAAATGTAACCCGAACTGTACAGGTGGAAATTACTTATACGTTTTCCTGCGCGACTTTCTGTTAATATTAAGTGTAACTCGAACTGTACAGGTGGTAATTACTTATACGTTTTCCTGCGCGACTTTGTGTTAATATTAAATGTAACCCGAACTGTACAGGTGGTAATTACTTACACGTTTTCCTGCGCGACTTTCTGTTAATATTAAATGTAACCCGAACTGTACAGGTGGTAATTACTTACACGTTTTCCTGCGCGACTTTCTGTTAATATTAAATGTAACTCGAACTGTACAGGTGGTAATTACTTATACGTTTTCCTGCGCGACATTTTGTTAATATTAAGTGTAACTCGAACTGTACAGGTGGAAATTACTTATACGTTTTTCTGCGCGACTTTCTGTTAATATTAAGTGTAACTCGAACTGTACAGGTGGTAATTACTTATACGTTTTCCTGCGCGACTTTCTGTTAATATTAAATGTAACTCGAACTGTACAGGTGGAAATTACTTATACGTTTTCCTGCGTGACTTTCAGTTAATATTAAGTGTAACCCAAACTGTACAGGTGGTAATTACTTACACGTTTTTCTGTGTGACTTTATGTTAATATTAAATTTAACTCGAACTGTACAGGTGGTAATTACTTATATGTTTTCCTGAGTGACTTTCTGTTAATATTAAATGTAACCCGAACTGTACAGGTGGTAATTACTTATACGTTTTCCTGTGCGACTTTCTGTTAATATTAAATGTAACCCGAACTGTACAGGTGGTAATTACTTATACGTTTTCCTGTGTGACTTTCTGTTAATATTAAGTGTAACCCGAACTGTACAGGTGGTAAATACTTACACGTTTCCCTGCGCGACTTTCTGTTAATATTAAGTGTAACCCGAACTGTACAGGTGGTAATTACTTACACGTTTTCCCGTGCGACTTTCTGTTAATATTAAGTGTAACCCTAACTGTACAGATGGCAATTACTTACCCGTTTTCCTGCGCGACTTTCTGTTAATATTAAGTATAACCCGAACTGTACAGGTGGAAATTACTTACACGTTTTCCCGTGCGACTTTCTGTTAATATTAAGTGTAACCTGAACTGTACAGGTGGTAATTACTTACTTGTTTTCCTGCGCGACTTTCTGTTAATATTAAGTGTAACCCGAACTGTACAGGTGGAAATTACTTACACGTTTTCCTGCGCGACTTTCTGTTAATATTAAGTGTAACCCGAACTGTACAGGTGGAAATTACTTACACGTTTTCCTGTGTGACTTTCTGTTAATATTAAGTGTAACCCGAACTGTACAGGTGGAAATTACTTATACGTTTTCCTGTGCGACTTTCTGTTAATATTAAGTGTAACCCGAACTGTACAGGTGGAAATTACTTACACGTTTTCCTGTGTGACTTTCTGTTAATATTAAGTGTAACCCGAACTGTACAGGTGGAAATTACTTGCACGTTTTCCTGCGCGACTTTCTGTTAATATTAAGTGTAACCCGAACTGTACAGGTGGTAATTACTTACACGTTTTCCTGTGTGACTTTCAGTTAATAGGAAGTGTAACTCGTTAAATTAAATATTTACGACTATAAGCATTAGATTTAAAAAGTAATCAGTTACTTGATTTAACGAGAACATACTTTCACTCCTCTTTTCTAACCATGAAGCTTAAATAAGAAACCTGAACTGCCTATTTTCGGCTCACTGTCCACTTACTTCGCTTGATTTAGTTATCTTTATTTGATTGAAAGCGTACAAATATGTTTATTACGATTTATTTATTGTTCAATTCTTGGTTAATACACAACACTTCTTGCCAAATTCGGAGTTACTTCAGATGTCTGATCTGGATCGGTTGAGCGCCAACCTCAAGATGGCTAGGTTGGCTAGTGTGCGGCGCACTGGTGAGGTTTGCTGTGTCTCAACATAGGCCCTAATTATCACTCTAGTAGCGTCTTCTTCCCCAGCTTCCATAGCATAACTTTGTGAGCATGTATTAAAAAAAAATATAGAAATGTTGAAGTTCATGTTCAAATCAATATTTGTGTATAAATTATACAACACAAGTAACTATGTAGTTATTAACATTTATTTTTTTATTTTTACAACAACTTTTCGGAACAATGTATGAAACATATCTATTGAATAAAATTGTATTAATTTCTTTCTATTCATTTTATTTTTCTAATTTCAGGTAAGAATTGATGTCAGACGTTAAAGTGTATGTATAATTTTAGGCATATTGTTAATTTTTGCTTGTTATTTATTAACAATGCTGCTTATCATGGCTTGCTAAAAAAAATTGTAATGTTAAATTTTATACTGTCAATTCTTGTCTACCGTGTCAAATACTCCATCAATATCAAAATTGAAAAACAATCGTATGATTATTGTCAATGCTACAAGTAGTCTTTAACAATGTAATCATTGCTATGTGGTGTATATAGGGATATAAAAGAATATGTGGACTTCATGTGTTACGACAACGAGTCATTTATAGGATGAAATAGGTGACATGTCTCAATTTATGTACTGGAATGTGTGTGTTCCTTCGGCATGTAAACAGATAGTTATTAATCAAGACTGGAAGAAGAAACATATCAAACACACATAAATATGACAAGAAATAGTGATTAATTAGGCAAAAGTGACAAAATAAGACGAAATATCAGAAATCATATTGGATAACACATGGAAAGCATGGTGACGGATCAACTTAAGTATAGGTCTTTTAATATCTTGCAAAGACATTGTTATATGAACTAAGTTGTGAAAATACATTGTTAAGAACCTCTTTAAGAACCAGCATAGGCGTATTTGGATAAGTGATATTTTCAGGAAATCGTTTAGTATATATAAGCCAAATATCTCAAAACCCATAAGGCTTTGGACGATAATAGTTGGCAAAATACTCTGTATACAAGAAATAATTCTAAAGCATTTACTCTAAAACAGATGAAATAAAGTAGAAAATTAATATCCCCAATACCGACCATTAGAGCATTTTTTTCCGTTAACTTAGGACGATCAAAATTGGCATAAGAGGTTGTTTTTTAACGTTGCAGACGTGAAATGCGAAGAAAAATAACAAAATTACATGACCAAGGTGTTACGGAAACAGGGAGTAAAGAGTCTGGCACGTGAAGTGAGCAGTAGTTTCCCCTAGCTCTTACACACATTCAGTTCTAACGGATGGTAGTAAAAACGCAAAGGTAATGCATTTTCATCAGTTAGTTAGTTGAACACTCAAATAGCAATTTAGCTGTGAGAAGTATAATTAGAGAATTGTTGTTATATTAATATTGATAAGGTTGAGATCAATATAACAACCTTTTGAGATCAATATAGCAAACCTATCAATATATATATATATATATATATATATATATATATATATATATATATATATATATATATATATATATATACATATATTTTTTTTTTGATAGGTTTGCAAATACCACCTGTTTGTATTATGTTAAAAAGGTTTACTATACAGTGCATGTAGAAATAAAATTTAAATATTACAGTTAAAAAATATATTATAATATTACTATAATTTTCAAACTAAATTACCTAAAATATGAAGTGATTGATTCTGAAGTGGAATTTTTTAAAAGATGAGGTAGGTATGGGTTGTGAGTCTGTTAATACGTTAGTGACTTATAAAAAGTTTTGATTTTTTCATGGTCTGTGTAAGGGTGGGAGTCCTTGTGTATTCAAGTAGTAATATATATAATGGTTTATAGTGGTATTTGGGGTCTACTATGGTTTTTTATCACGGTCCAGACTCCATAATGAATTCCAAAAAATTATAACCACAAAAATGACCACCTAGTTCATACTAATTATATAAGGGAAATGAAGTAGCCTTTGCCGGCGTGGTGGCTTAGTGGCTAAAGGTCCAAGGTTCAAATCCCCACTGAGCCAACGGTTTGTACTTCACTCGTTGAATAAAGTTCACGCACATCCCTTTAGGCCCATGTCAACTAGTGAGTGAGATAAAAAAAATAGTAAGTGTGAATTTACCATCAAAGTTAACAGTCGTATATTACATTGGGGGAAAAAATAAAGAGAAACAATCAATGACGGAATAAGCTAGTTTTACTGATTTGTTATTTCTCTCACATTCTGATAAATTAAATATATGAAATTTATTTACGGCTCAGGAACCATTTGTTTGCAAATCCTTATCAAAGGACTAGCAGCAGACAACCCTCTTCCGCTAAGGAGGATCACAGCTTTATCAGTGGAGTGTGTATTGTGTGTTGGCGTCACCTGCTGACGTTATCTTCTAAAAACAATCCCCTAAAATACGAAGAATTTATTGACCAAACCTCTCAATAACAGATTGGCGTAAGCTTTAATATTATTAAGAAATATATTAGGATCCATTTCACTGATTTACATGTAATTATTTTGCCATTTGATTGGTAATTAAGTATTCCTTATAAATACAACGTATTTAATAATCTATATACTGTACATACATTTTTTGTCATTGAAAACGTGGATAAACTATGATGCTGTTTTATGGTATGAAACTTAAGATGAAAAATGATATATGAAATCATAATCCAAATCACATTGAGAGAGATTTATTTAAAGAGAATATCAAATTGAGGATCAAGATATCATCTTTTTCTAACAAAATACAATGAAGGATAATATTTGTTCTTTGAAAGTCTGGGTAAACAAAGTTTGTAAGCCGATCATTTTCTTTACGTAAAATTATGTAAAAATTGATCAGCTAACGTGTTTTTATTAATAATTTGCATATGTGAACTGGTTTAATTAAAGAGAGTATTTTTTGCAATTTAGAGATGAAATTTACAAGGGTATGCAATGTTTATATTATATGTAAACAATACTAAATCGCTTATTCTTGATATAATTATGGATTTTAAATGTAAAAAGAATCACCAAAAGAAAGTATTTATTTATGATAGTGAAAGAGTAATTTCGGGTTTGGCGCAACTCTCCAATAAAACTAAACAGTTTGAATTTGTTCATACCTATTTTATTTATTTACGTTGAGAAATTTAATCCTTAATTGTGTTCAACCAGATGCCTAGTTGAGCGCTCCAAGTAATTTAATTCTATATTTCACAAAACTGTCACTAGTAGTAAGGAGCCTGCCTAACTAACACACATATAACGTGTTTCTCCCCTCTCTATATCTCACTGTCCCCATCTGGTTTAGTGGAAGAGATGACTTAATAGTCCTCTCCACCTAATAATGCCTTTTTTCTTTTAATTAAATTTTTCATTTCATTTCACCTGCCCCACCCAGCAAATTCTACAAAAGTACGTAACTTTCTCATTTATAGTAAACTCTAGCAATGAAGTTTTTATATATTATTAATCTAATCTTTCTACCAAAAATGATTATTTATGCAAAGTCTAACTCAATATTTGATCAGATGCCGTTTATAGAACAATAATGAGTTTACACTTAAAAGTAATATTTTCTTTAAGATTTACTTGATCCTAGGTTGGTCGGTACATTTTGTCCACTGTATTCTCAAAATTTAAATTACATACATCGCACAAGTTAGTACGTCGAAATGCCTTTTAGTAACTATAGGTAGCTAGTTTTTTCAACGGATTTGTGAGCTTGAAGTAGCTGATCTCTGTCCGAATGCATTACATCGTGACTAAAGGTAAAGTTATTAACGTCATCAAGGCAAATTACTTACCAACGTTCTCTAATCTACTGTAGTTGGATGGGTTCAAGCCTTGATTATATGTACCTACAATAGATATTCCTTCTAATAGGAATATTTGTGCCTGCAATTTTGTAAGTGAGGTCTACAATCACAGCTGGTTTAAACTGCATTACATTTACATGGGACTACACTAGCGCTTCACAATGAATCACAAAAAACAGCTTATACTTTGAGAAATTTAACATTAGATGTAAAATATATTTCTGTATCTAATCAATGGTTCAAGGAACTGGATAAACTGGAATGTGGATTACGGAAACTATTTCATTCCAAGTATTTAAAGCAGCAGTTCCAATTAACTACTATTACATTATATAGTATCGTCAAATAAAGCACCATTATAAACAGAAATGTAAAACTGTTAATGAGACATTTCAAAGCAATCATCACCAGGCTACTAACTTATAGTATTATATTATTTAGTATCGTCAAATAAAGCACTATTATAAACATAAATGTAAAACTGTTAATGAGACATTTCAAAGCAATCATCACCAGGCTAATCACATATAGTATTAGATTATATAGTATCGTAAAATAAAACATCATTATAAAAAGATATTTAAAACTGTTAATGAGACATTTCAAAGCAATCATCACCAGGCTACTCACATATAGTATTAGATTATATAGTATCGTCAAATAAAACCCCATTATAAACAGAAATGTAAAACTGTTAATGGACATTTCAAAGCAATAATCACCAGGCTACTAACTTATAGTAGATTATATAGTATCGTGAAATAAAACACCATTATAAACAGAAATGTAAAACTGTTAATGGACATTTCAAAGCAATCATCACCAGGCTATTCACATATAGTATTAGATTATATAGTATCGTCAAATTAAACTCCATTATAAACAGAAATGTAAAACTGTTAATGGACATTTCAAAGCAATCATCACCAGGCTATTCACATATAGTATTATATTATATAGTATCGTCAAATAAAACCCCATTATAAACAGAAATGTAAAACTGTTAATGGACATTTCAAAGCAATCATCAGGCTACTCAAATATAGGATTAGACTATTATCGCTGTAGATTGTGTCATAAGAATATTGAACTCATATTATGTATAAAAAATAGGGATATATTTATAAATAGAATAATATTATAACATAAATTTATGTAGTTCTAACTTCACACCTAATAATGAATATTTTCACTTCCCTCCATTCCACTTACTCCACACTTCAATTTATCTCATCTCTGAATATATTACGGTAATTTATAGTATATATTATAAATGGTTTGAACGAACATTTGAATCCAGCTTTCTTTCTTAATTTATCATGGGAATGTGATTTATTGTGAACGTATTGTGCGATGTTTCCACAGGAAAAGGAAATAGTAAAGAAACCCCTAAAATCCGTAACATTCAAACATAAAATATTCCAAAATCATATAAAGAGATATTATTGCGATACGTTTTGAAGAGAAGAACAGTAACATTTGTCGCAGACACCTGTAGGTAAGCACACGAAACTCTCAGGGACGATGTGACAATATCTCCTTAGGGACTCTTTTGATATATCCGACTGAGTATTGGAGGGATCAGTCTGCCTCCTTTATTTATTTATTTTTTTGTTCATGATACCTTATATAAAATATGTTTAATGATATAAAACTGTAAAACTTTAAAAAAAAAACTAAATTAGAGTACAAGTTACTTTTTTTCTCATTACAATAAGATGAACAAGATGCATATAGTAAAAAATCAGATTTTTTTTCATTTTAGACTAAATTTGAAGTACGCATTTTCAAAAACATTTGTATTTAAAAATCTAAAAGATTAGCATATTTACAAAATTTGTTACCATTAGATTACTGTATTCCATTTAATATTGACATTTTGCTGTAGAATTAAATAAAAGTGATTAAAAATAATACCATTTAAGCTAGGAATTAACTAAGAAGAGGCATAATAGAGAATAATAGAGTCATAAAGCAGTCGAAAGAAAGTCGTATTTCGTAAAGAAAGAACAAAGATGTTAAAAAAATTCCAGCTGTGCAGGAATTGATTTTTATTTATATTTCTTGTCTAAAATAAACAAGATATTTGGATGGATATATAAATTAACACACAAAGAGCCACTTATGTTTGCATTAAATAGTCTTTGATTTATAAAACATTCTCGAACAAGTAATGGAACAACAATTATAATAAAAACGATTTTATTTCAATAATTATTAAATTTAGTTTTCAAACACGAAAACTAAAAAAAAAAAAAAAAAAAAAAAAAAAAATAAAAAAAAAAATAAAATAAAAAAGAAATATGACTTATATAGCTTTATTTAATATTAGTACCCGCGTTAATAAATGAGCGCGGTGAGTGGGTTGGGTGGGTTTGTTTGTGCTGAGCTTTGTAACCACAACAGACCGAACACACTAAACGTACATACAGACATTTTATGTACGTTTAGTGTTAGCAATGAACATCAAAGAGATTTAGTAAGATGAAACAATTAACAATAATTAAATTGGATAAAATTTAGCATATAATGTCGTACTTAAAGCTAAGTTGTACGAGCTGCATTTCACAAAGTTAAAGTTATGAGCTTTGAGGAGTTTGCGAGATGAACAATTAATTATTTACCACTTTATAGAGTATAGAATAACCCAGCTGTGTTCTATGTTCTTAGTTGTAATAAGATTTGTTGGTCGTGATATAAACACTGATCATATTACTAATTTAATAATACCGTGTCAATGAAGCAACAAAAAAGACAGTCAATATTTCCCTCCAGTTACATTTTATGACTTAGCTTGGATTCCAACCCACTTTCCCATTAGCCAAGACTCTTGGTTACCCACTCACCCTCCCATCAGTCACAACTCTAGGTGTCTCACCCACTCTCCCATCAGTCAGAACCCTTAGTACCCTTTCCATCCTATCATTAGTATTAACTTCTGGTCACACATCCACTCTGCCATCAGCCATAACTATTTGTGGCCCACCCACCATCTATCCGGTCACAGCCCTTGGTACCCTTCCCATTCTTCTATAAGTTTTAATTCTAGGTGGCCCATCTACTCTCCCGTCAGTCATAATTATTTTTAGGCCACTCATCCTCCCTCCAGTCACAACCCTTAATAATCTTCCCAACGTCCCACCAGTCTTAACTTCTGGTCGCACATCCACTCTGCCATCAGCCATAACTATTTGTGGCCCACCCACCCTCCCTCCAGTCATAACCCTTGGTACCCTTCCCATCCTCTCATCAGGCTTAACTTCTGGTGGTCCATCCACTCTCCCATCAGTCATAACTACTGGTGGCTCACCCACCCTCCCTCCAGTCATAACCCTTGGTACACTTCCCATCCTCTCATTAGTCTTAACTTTTGGTCACCCATCCACTCTCCCATCAGTCATAACTATTTGTGGCCCAAACCTCCCATCAGTCACAACTCTCGGTTATAAAAATCATGACTCCAGTATAAACCATATTTATTACGTAGTATCTAAGAAGAAATATGTAATAAATTAACCCTTATTATTAATCAAAATTACCATACATGGAGTCACAGTAAATCTTGAAGAGGTTATCAAAGTATATAAAAAAAGCAGTTAAGTGAAACCAGAAAAAAGGTTCATTGAAAGCAGAATTTTTACGTTTTTCAAACTTCATAAACTGACGGCTATGGAGGTTCTCAGCTAAGCAAAACATATTTCACAGAAGCAGGATAACTGATGAAATAATTTGGCATTCCTAAAATAATTCAACTATGAACAGTGGTAGCAGCCAGTGAAAGTCACTCAACGCTTCAAATACTAATATTTTGATACTAAACAAACATTTTGTTTAAACATACCAAAATATGAACATCCATCGTAAAAATCATTTAAGATTTTTGTTAACAAACATTTTGTGAACAAGAACATATTAAAGTCATATTTATACTATTTTATATTTTTATATCAAAACAAAATAACTTTTCTGGTTTTAAATTCAATTATAATTCATTCAATAAAAATACTTTCGAAATTAAAAGAAGAGACAATTTATATAATAATTTAACTATGTATTATTTATTATTGGTTAAATCATAATACTTTAAAAAGTTTAAATGTCTACATTTGGTAATAATACATTTATATATATACATATCTCAGAAAATTTAGACATTTATATATATATATATATATATATAATGTAGACATTTATATATAAATATATATATATATAAATATAAACATTTTTACCTTAGAATTCAAGATTTTTTTCATTTCAAATATTATCAATGACTATATATGAGATACGTTTATACTACCCAAAAACGCTGGTACAATTGTTATTATATTTGGGAATATACAATTGTTGGGAACAAAACATTTTTCACATTGCGCTCTCTACTTGTAGGATACACCTGCCATATTTTTCACATTGCGCTCTCTACTTGTAGGATACACCTCCCATATTTTGAATAAGCTCTGTAACACTTCCAGTTTTTGTTGCGTTATATAAGTACTCTTATGTGCCCACCCTTCAGCTCTAATCACATGTAATCCGCCCCTTCATATCGTTGTACAAGTACATTGGCCTCAGTGAACCCAAGTAATTACCAAGCAGCCACAAGGCTAACTAGATATCCAGCGTGCCAATCAGCTGTGATTGGATTTCGTAGAGCAGAACACATTGAGTTGTGGACAACATGTTTGAGTTGTATCCAGAAATACACGAAACGACAGTTGTCTTTAGCAGCTGTCATTTAACCCACTATGGTTTACAAGCAGAGTGTTGTAATTTATATATTTAGTTGCTCAAGAATGAGTAAACGTTATCTCGTTGTAATTTCTTCACTTGTTTATTTATTTACGACATTAAAATAAACTAAAATTATTTCGTTATCCTGAGAAGATTATTTATTATTGATAAAAAAAATACGATACTGTGTAAGACAGTACACGAGTAAACTTAATATCTTTGAATTTACAATAATAATAATGATGATGATTGTTTGATCTGGTTTCACCTAGCTTTCTAAAAAGTTACATGTAATTTCAAAATTATATAAAAAGGAATACATTCAAATCCTGAGTACTATTTTCAATCCAAGTACAATTAGTAGGCTTGAACGATGATTGAAAATAAATTTACATTAATTTCATGAAACAATTACAAATCCTGCACTTGCCTGTGTGAGAATTATTGATTTAATATGATACGTTTTCAGTCCTACATTAAAAAAGGAATGTTTTGACTTTAACAAAAGTGTCTTTCTGCATAATTTGAACTAAGATAAGAATAATAATCACATGTACTGACATATTACTCCATGGTCATGTTAATGTACCTTTAAACAAGGCTATATAATGTTGTTCAAGTTTGTTATGGCTACACATATTATTAGTATTGCTTATAATATAGGCCTACTACTTATTTGTTGTAATCTATAACTTACTATTTATACTATACTATCAAAAACTATATTATTTTATAATATTTAGAAACGTCGTTGTGAATAACGTTTAGAACTGGAAAAAAGAAATTACAATTAATTTTTGTTTTACAGAAAAAATTATAGTTTGTACAAATTAGTTATGTTTCTGCTTGTTTTAAATAAAGCAGGTACATTTCATATATTTAAGGATAAAAACGGGTGCTTCGAAATTAAAGATACAAGGATAAAAATTTAAGGATAAAAACAGCTTTAAAACCTAAACGACCTCTGTAAATAATTAAAACAATTTATTATTCTGCACAATTGTGTCGAGGCTAAGCTTTAACCAAAGTAATTGCAAACCTTTCACTGGAGTGATTATAAATTAGAGGCCTGGATTTTCCCGGAACAATGTATTTTTGCACAGCCAACACCGAAACGATCAAGTTAAGTAGCTCTTATCGGTGAGTTTATTTTACAGTGTGAAATCTAATGATAAAGACTTTTCCAATATAAATGTAACAGAATGTTTCAAAACTCTTATTTCGAACTCAGATATTCTTGTTTTTTACAACATTTCATTGACTCAAACCATTAAAGAGGATATTTTGGGATTGGTTTATTATGTTTAATTCCAATGAAAAGTGTATTTTCAATAAATGTTGTCATCTAACAGAAAAGGTTGTCCAATGGTTGTCTTTTTAATTTAATTGGATAATATTTTTTATATTTTCACTAAGATATTTTAATATTGTTTGTACACAATTTTTAAGAATTAATAGAAGAAACTATATGTATATATAATACCACTTTATTTTAAATCAAAATACAACAAAAGACTCTATGGTTTAGTTTTATATCCCTGAATTTTAGGAACCAATAAATGGGGAAGTTATAGACGACAAATTATGTTAGGATTAGTTTATAATGTTTCATTCTACTGAAAAATGTATTTAAATCAATATTGTGACAAAAAGATAGTACATAGGTAGTATTTTTTTAAATTTTTTTGGATAGTCTCTTTTACTTTGTATAACGTATTTTGATAATGTTTGTATACAAATACATAAATATAACAAATTATTTTCATATAATACCCCTTTCGTTTAAATCAAAATACAACTAAAGGCTACCTCCATGGCGTAGTTTTGTGTCCCTGCTTTTTATAATTTAAATAATAGGTAAATTATAAATGACAGATTATATTTTCTCCTCTTAATATAACGGGGCATCCACTCAATGGTTTCCATTGGCGTTTAAACTTTTAGAGAAGTTTACATTATCAAAGTCGTTATAGAATATTTTCCAGGAGAGAAAACCGAGTTTCAGGCTTGTCAGTCAGCTAAACTTCAGATAATTGCAATGTGGTTCATATTTCTCAACAAATCATAGCAACCCTCAGTTAAATAGAAAGTTAAATAATTAATAACACAGTTACATAATCACTGACTATAGGAACAGAATTAGATAAACCGATAAAACAAAGCAATTTATTTGATGTAGCGTACCTGTGCTGCTATCTAACTGGGTTCAAACTAGCGCTTGGACGACTGTTTTGCGTACTGTTAGTTCAGCTATTATTCTCTTGAGCGTGTGCTGGAGAGAACCAGATAGAGGGATGAAGCCAGAGGGAGGAGAGGGAAGACCAGGAACCGGTCTAGAGGGAGGAGACCGCTGGCACTGCCTCTGAAGGAAGTGCCAGAATTAATGTCATAGAACAAGCAAGTTGATTTCACGGGGCCCATATGAGTTAATAATTTTCTTGTTTCTATAGTCAATTGTTAATGTAAATTATTATATTTGGCAAAAGTCAATTTTAAAACCCTCTGGTCTGAGGAAGGTAAACGTGGTTTACCGAAAGCGATCACCAAGGTATTTGTACATATTGTACTTATATTGTAATATATTTGTGTTGATGGACAATTTAGACCTCAGGCTGTTACTACTTTGTTGGGATACATATTTTAGTAGTATGTATTTATTTTTATACATAATTTGTTATGTTTATTTACTAGTTTTTAGTTTAGATTAAAATTGACTTAGAAATAAATTTAATAACATCTGATTGTATTTATTCCTTCGATCCTAATTTTGTATGTTACAGGAAGCCATTTATGTTTTGGAAACTCCGAATTTCCCATACTTATTACTAACTGAAGAACATTGTCATGTCGAAATATATAAAGCACGAAGATATAACAAAGGCAGACACATTTCCAATTTGTAAACTCAAGACATCTTCTTTACTGATACCTTTGAAGTTTACTCGATTTAAAATATAAGGTACTCAAGCATTTACTGGATGGACTATATAAAGATTGTTTAACAGTATTTATCAAAAAAAAAATACAAAAGATGTCAAACTCATCTACTTAGTGACAAAGTGCGACAATTGCTGGCGACAGGTCTACTATATTCGGTCCTCTTAAAACATGGCGTCCACTCAGTGGTTGCAATAAGCGTAGACATTACTATAAAAGTCTGGCATGTTGGGTGTAATCATTGTCTGGTTGTTGTGTAGGGAAGGGAAATGAGTATCAGGCTTTTGAAATTAGACCAACACAACGTGGTTTGGATTCATCACAAAGCTGTCGCCCTGGCTTTAAGGATATTAATAATTGGCAATTTCTGAGCAAACTCAGTTTGTAACCAGACTAAATTAGTCATCTAAATTTATCTTACAGTAATCATTTAAACTCTCCTTAAAATACGCACAAAATATGTGTTAGCGTATAATATCTGAGGGTTGCATTTTATTTTCATAAAGAGTTAAAAAAATAAGTTATGCATTGTAGTTGAAATTCATGCAAAATTCTGTACAGAAGATAACTTTCGTACGTGAAATTGTTACGGCCAATTTGTTTACTAGACAGTGTCGTGATAATAAGTTTACTTAACATAAATTATGTGATAACACCTCCCACCTTTACCTAGTAAACTTATCCCTTCCTTTACCTTTTTCCACCCTACTACGTCTCACTCGACATACTCTCATATTACAAGCTGTTCTTCCTAAATTTTCTTTTAACGTCCGTGCAGGATGCAGTTGGCTCAAAGTATGTGTGCTACCTTTGGTACAAATTATTACAAATAAATCACACAAAACTTGGGCTATGCAGTATGTTACACAACCCCCTGTTCTTGGTACCATATCCATTCTGTGATATGACGGCTGGAGGGTTAGGTTCTATGCACAGTCCTCTTAATACAGAAATGAAGCCCGTTCATTGGCTGTCATCAGCGTGAACATTACTAAAGATGTATGCAGTATCCGTGTTGGCTGGTAGTCAGGGTTTGGATTTTATTGAGGAAGAGAACTAACTACGAGGATTGTTAGTTTGGTAAAATCATAATAACTGTACGTAAAATGTAGGTAAAATAGTTGCCCTGACTATTATAAATGGGATATATATAAATAGCTCTTTATAAAGAACAGTTGACCTTAGTTAGCAACAAAAACTACAAAAGTTAATCTATAATTATCACAATCATTCACCTATATCTCTACGATTGATAACTTAGTAAATAATAATAATAATAATAGAATAAAAAAATAAATAAAATAAAAAATAAAACTGGTAGAAACCGGAGAAAAAGTTTTCCTCTGCATCTACCTGTTACAAATAAATATAGAATGGATGTAATGTAAAGGAAGAGGGAAACACTTGAAAGAAGCACACACGTGCTCCTTAGATATGTATAACAATACCCCCTTAAGGGTTGCTTTGAGATTTACTAAACTGAGTTTGGGGGATCGTTTCATTTTATTTGTTACTTGCATTTCCCAAAGTTTTACTTAAAAAGAGTCTATGCCTTCGACTAGTCCCTAAAGTATTTTGTACTATATATATTATTCATTATCGATCACCAACACGCCCGTCATGGATATACAGTATTGGAGAACCTGATGGTAAATGAGTGTTATGAGTGTTATCACTGTTACTAATTAAATCGACTGTTTCTTAGAAAGAAAGATTTATGAAGATCCCTAAGCCATGGCAACTAAGGAACCTACAGAGTTGTTTGGAATCTGAACCACGTAGTATTGGTTTGATTATCAGCTGACTGACAAGCCTGACACTCAGTTATCTTCCCTATACAACAATCGGAACCTAACTACCACCCAACATAATTCAAACAGATGATGATCTATGTAATACCATCAATGTTAAGTAGAATAATAATTTGACGTGACAGATCGAAAAAGCTAATAATAAAAATAAAATCCTTTATCTTCAGAAAATAATACATTTTTAATTACCACTTTGTGTCTTTAATACCTTGTCTTAATTGTAAAACATACTAAATTAAAAATAGTCCCTTTTTATAGCATTAGTTTTATCTATATATTGATAAATATTCGATTCACATTTACATATAGTTTCAATGTTTGAAATAAATATAAATTAACATTTAAGCTTTCAACTCAAAATATCAAAACATCTTGGAATTGGAAAGTATTTTGTCGTCTAGAGATTCCCATGTACATCTTAAAGCCCTTAACATATTTTAAAGATACCTAAAAATATTAAAATTAATAAAATATTAATAATATAATTTATGCATTTTAATAAATAACAATTAACAATAAAACTAAGAAGTTTATTCTTCTTAACAGCTGGTCTGAAGAGTTCTGTAAATTGTATTTAGTTAAGTAAACATACTATTTGCTGGAAAGTGTTGTAATTTGGAAAATTTATATAATAAATTACGGTTAATACAAAATTATGCAAATTATATTAGCTGTAAAAACCATCTTAATGTTATTATTTAGAGTAGCAATATCATTCTTATACTATGTTAATAAAATATTTAATCTATCGTAACTGGTTCTTTTTAAAAGTTAGTAAAGATACTTTGTACCAATATATTTTATAAGCTTTGTAAAGATTTTCTATTTAAGTATATCAAGTACTGTAATATTACAAATATATTACAAATTACTCTAGTCGACAATATTATTGAAACGTATGGTCTCTATAATCCAAAACATCATATTTAAACCAAATGGAACTTGAAACCTTTAATAGCTATGTTCAATTAATTTTCCGGGATTCCAATCAGAGTCACCAATTTATCGCTAAAATGGAGATTATTAATGAGGGGGATAACCTAGATTTAGTGACGAGTAATGTAATGGCTATTAAATGTCAGATATTTTTGGTTTACCGATGTGGTTTACTGTATTTTCCAGCTCATAAGTAAATATATAGATTAAACGTGCTAATTACAATGGTAAAACACTACAAAACATACATTTTTTTGCACTACCGTCACAATCATAAAACGTAAATTTTCATTTATTAAATGGCAAATGTAATTTATAATACCATTCATATCTGAATTCATAACATTTTATAAATACAAAATAAATTGTATTTTTATGACTCAACTCTTTATCTAACACTCATTTTGGAATTAATTAGTATTCAGATTTGACAGTTTTTGAGTCTTTTGAGGCCAATATGAATAATTAATTGGTTGTAGGATGAGTGTGGATGACCTGTGTAGTCTGGTTACTAACTGAGATCACCTGTTCTATAGAAAGAGTCTTTTATAAATAGCCAGGCTAATTAAGGGACCTAGAGCTTCACATGGAATCCGAACCATGTAGTTTGAAACAAATGGTCTAATTATCAGCTAATAGCAAACCTAATGTTCAGTTCTCTTCCTTACACAACTTCCGAAACTTGACTGCCATCTAACCACCCCAGACTTCTCGAGCTAGTAGTGTCCACACCGATAGCAACCATCGAGCGGACGCCGTGTATTAAGAGAACCGAGAGTGAAAATTTCCAGGTAGCTGAGCTACAGCACTACACTAGTGCCGACACTTTATTGTTGTTAAAATTAAAAGTGTCCAGGTTTGATACTATATATATCCTCATATTTTTCTTCTTATAGGCAGTGATTAAGCTTTGATTGAATGCGACCGTAATTTGATAAGTCTTTGAGGAGTCAGTCTAATTACAAACCAATCGAAAGTGTAATTAGATATCACCTTGTGCTGATTAGCTGTTATTGGTTCGAGTGTCGACATGAACTGTAAACATTTCACTGATTTGTATTTGTTCATACACAAAATTAATACAATCTGTAAGTGATGGTTAGTTATATGGTCAAGGTATGAAATAAGGTTCTGTTAAAAAAATAGCAAAACATTTTGTTTGCACTGAAATATTTCATTATCAATTCGTTGAGTTGAAAATTGCATATTTACATACTCTCAAGGTATGTTTATTTAGTTTTATCGTCAAAACACTATTAAAGCTAACAGAGTAAACAACTTTTAATCGATAAAGTAAAGATCTCGTAATAACACCGTACATTCTTAGGGAACATGATATTCCAATAATGATGGCACTTTAAGAGGTTTAAAAGTACTTACAGGTTTTTTCTAATCTATAAGACTTTCGTATTTAAGATATTGGACTGGTTATTTTGATTAGCAAACTTAAATTTGATTGGAGCAAAGCGAAGCCTGCTCATATTAACCTTCCGTCGGGCGCATCACGGAGTTTACCTCCGTGTGGCTAAATATTTCTAAATTCAAATTATCACTTGCGGTCTGCAGCGCCATCCGTTGGTGTACTTCATCAGCTCCCTTCCAAGAATTATTTGTCACAACCACCACCCCTTTACACAGTCTGGTTTAGCCTTAGTCGAGTATCGCGCAGCTACCTGGAGGTTGCTTCCTTGTGCGCCTTGCCACGTTACTGTCCGTCCGGAGTCTACTTCTGTGTGCGCCCTACTGTGTTTGTAAAATCCGGAACTTTCTCCAAAGTGCATGTTATGGTGTGAAGTAAAATATTAGACGTTGTATATATTTTGTACAAAGGATTTGACCATTTTTTATTAGTTTGTTGCTGTATATAGTTTTTTTGCTTTAAATATTGTTTTTTTTTTGCTGCAAATAGTGTGTATATACCTAAACTTATAACTAAGGTTAGGTTAGGTTATATATTTGTAATGACTAGTAATAATATTTTTTTATGATTTTAATATTTTAAAAGTATTATTTTTTACATAAACTTATAACTATTTTGGAGAATTAACTTTTTTGACAATATATATATATATATATATATATATATATATATATATATATATATACATAATTATATAAGGTTAGGTTAGGTTTGGTTATATATTTGTAATGACTAGTAATAATATTTCTTATTATTTTAATATTTTAAAAGTATTATTGTTTACATAAACTTATAACTATTTTGGAGAATTGACGTTTTTGACAATATATACACATAATTATATTAATTAATGTATAAAAGGGATAATTCCTATCAGTTCATGATTTATTTGTAATTCTACACTTATTATACAATTTAAGTACAATAAAATTCATTTATAACAATAATATGAATTTTTTTTCATTAATTTTTCTATCCCGAAGGTTACCTCCGTGTGCGCCCTCTCACGTTATGGAACGAATGCGCCCGACGGAAGGTTAAATAGCCAAATTAGGAGAGAAAGCTATTTTGATGAGTAAATTATTCATCGCCTACAATTTTAATTTAAAAAGTTACATTTTTTTCGTAAAAAGAAGCGGCCGATCTTCTTTTCAACCTTACTCTGCTCATTCCCTATATATTATTTACCTCTGCGGGGAGTTTTCATACATATTAAGGGGTATATACAGTACAAGGTAAAAATTACTGATAAAAACTTACAGTCAAGTTATTCATCGCCTACAATTTTAATTTAAAAAGTTACATTTTTTTCGTAAAAAGAAGCGGCCGATCTTCTTTTCAACCTTACTCTGCTCATTCCCTATATATTATTTACCTCTGCGGGGAGTTTTCATACATATTAAGGGGTATATACAGTACAAGGTAAAAATTGCTGATAAAAACTTACAGTCAAGGCCAGGATTCGGACAAGTGCCTTCTTTAACCCAGGAACTAAGTCCTAACGGCTTAGATAGTTTGGCCACCGGCTTTTCAACTAATAATTAATTATCACTTTATTTAAATATACCAACTATGTAAAACCGACATGATTTTGAACCTAAAGTTTTATTAGGTCCACACGAAACAAGTTAAACTATACAGTCCACTTTCTCTTATGAAGTTATTATAAGCTCCATTAAAAAACCTTACATACAACCAAAGATACATTTTTATGGATGTTTTATTTACTGTAATGCTCTACAATGATTGATTATTTTACTTTATTGTTAATTTGTAAAACGGATCATAATACACAGTAAGTAGACCAAAAATAGTTTTTGTTTTAAAGATGAGTTTTTCAAAATTGTAATTACAAAGAAAATATCAAAAATTGGTTTGTACTAAGGAGGTTTCCGTTGCAGCTGTTAGGTGTTGCTGAGCTGTTAAAACTAACTATACTGTATATTCTTGAAATATGTAATGTATAGTTGTAAAAAAATTTATGAGTAGCAATTTTTACCAAATTTGTATTAATAGCTTGTAACAACATTTTACTATTAAATACAGCGTACGTCTTTTAAAACGTAACCCACGATTTAAAATAAAAATGACAATCAAAACATAAATATATATATATATAACACATTTGATTATTATTACCATTTACTACTACTAATTAAATGATTTAAAGAAATTTTTGTTACAAGTGATTTTGTTTTAAAATAGTCTTCCACAGAATACACTCTTTGGTCTTTGCTCAAAACCACGTTTCTAACATCAACTTAATGACATTGTACGAAACAAAAATACAGGGTGTTCCGTAAGTACTGACCAAAATTTCACGAGGTTATACTATAGGTCAAAACAAACTATTTTCATTATATAATGTATAGTCCCATCTTGCTTACTTTTCTGTCTGTCTGTATATGTCTTTTAGAAAAAAAATTATATCTTCATAATATTTTAAGATATCAAGTTGAAACTTTGTACATTTACTTACCTTATTAGTGTGCATCTAAAATAAAAGTTTCAAAATTATATCATTTACATAAAAAAATGGCGGCCATTTAAAATTTTCAAAGCCTAATAACTTTAAAACGAGTGATGTTATAGAAAAATGACAAGACACATATAAAATAGCTCCTTTTAATACAATAAATTTGGTACCAGTTTTATTTTTCTACAGTAAGTTGTTACAGAATTAAGTAAGATTTCTCGAGGAAAAGCCTGTGTTTTATTTAAAAACACATTGGAATTTTGAATAAAACACAGACCTTTAATTGAGAAATCTTACTTATTTATATAAAAACCTATTGTATAAAAATAAAACTGGTACCAAAATTCTTGTATTAAAAGGAGCTATTTTAAATGTGTCTTGTCATTTTCCTATAACATCACTTATTTTAAAGTTATTAGGCTTCGAAAATTTTAAATGACCGCCATTTTGTTTAAGTAAATGATATAATTTTGAAACTTTTATTGTAAAAGTACACTAATAAGGTAAGTAAATGAACAAAGTTTCAACTTGATATCTCAAACCATTTTGAAGATATAAACTATTTTCTAAAAAACATACAGACAGATAGACAGAACACTAAGCAAGATGGGACTGCACATTATATGTTTAAAATAGTTTGTTTGACCTATAGTATAACCTCGTGAAATTTTGGTCAGTACTTACGGGACTCCCTGTATAGTTGCCACAAACAACAATGCCACAATGTAAATCAGATGATAGCCAAGGAACAAGAAGAACCAGGGCTACCAACCTATAAAATTGTAATTAATTATCTTAAACTTTCATTTTCTGTACTTGTAAATAGGGTTGTGTTTTAAAATAAACGCCCTGTAGTTAGGAAACTACAGTAACTGCAACAGTGTTTTTATCCAACCTACAGGTATTCAATTAAGAACTTATTTCATCCATCAAAACTGTTCCCAGTTACTGTCATCTGCTAAACTAAAGAGCAGTACGTAGAGGTTGATTTCGAGATTTTAAATGACCATTCAAATGACCATAGGAGATTCTGTGTAGTAAGGAAAGTGAGGGGCATTCAAAATCTTATTGAACTCTTTAAGTAGTGCCTCCTGACGTCTTGTCTCTGAAGTAACTATTACACCACCGTGAGCCAAGGTAGTGCCTCCTGACGTCTTGTCTCTGAAGTAACTATTACGCCACCGTGAGCCAAGGTAGTGCCTCCTGACGTCTTGTCTCTGAAGTAACTATTACACCACCGTGAGCCAAGGTAGTGCCTCCTGACGTCTTGTCTCTGAAGTAACTATTACACCACCGGGAGCCAAGGTAGTGCCTCCTGACGTCTTGTCTCTGAAGTAACTATTACACCACCGGGAGCCAAGGTAGTGCCTCCTGACGTCTTGTCTCTGAAGTAACTATTACACCACCGTGAGCCAAGGTAGTGCCTCCTGACGTCTTGTCTCTGAAGTAACTATTACACCACCGTGAGCCAAGGTAGTGCCTCCTGACGTCTTGTATCTGAAGTAACTATCACACCACCGTGAGCCAAGCTAGTGCCTCCTGACGTCTTGTCTCTGAAGTAACTATTACACCACCGTGAGCCAAGGCAGTGCCTCCTGACGTCTTGTCTCTGAAGTAACTATTACACCACCGTGAGCCAAGGTAGTGCCTCCTGACGTCTTGTCTCTGAAGTAACTATTACACCACCCGGAGCCAAGGTAGTGCCTCCTGACGTCTTGTCTCTGAAGTAACTATTACACCACCGGGAGCCAAGGTAGTGCCTCCTGACGTCTTGTCTCTGAAGTAACTATTACACCACCGTGAGCCAAGGTAGTGCCTCCTGACGTCTTGTCTCTGAAGTAACTATTACACCACCGTGAGCCAAGGTAGTGCCTCCTGACGTCTTGTCTCTGAAGTAACTATTACACCACCGTGAGCCAAGGTAGTGCCTCCTGACGTCTTGTCTCTGAAGTAACTATTACACCACCGTGAGCCAAGGTAGTGCCTCCTGACGTCTTGTCTCTGAAGTAACTATTACACCACCGTGAGCCAAGGTAGTGCCTCCTGACGTCTTGTCTCTGAAGTAACTATTACACCACCGTGAGCCAAGGTAGTGCCTCCTGACGTCTTGTCTCTGAAGTAACTATTACACCACCGTGAGCCAAGGTAGTGCCTCCTGACGTCTTGTCTCTGAAGTAACTATTACACCACTGTGAGCCAAGGTAGTGCCTCCTGACGTCTTGTCTCTGAAGTAACTATTACACCACCATGAGCCAAGGTAGTGCCTCCTGACGTCTTGTCTCTGAAGTAACTATTACACCACCGGGAGCCAAGGTAGTGCCTCCTGACGTCTTGTCTCTGAAGTAACTATTACACCACCGGGAGCCAAGGTAGTGCCTCCTGACGTCTTGTCTCTGAAGTAACTATTACACCACCGTGAGCCAAGGTAGTGCCTCCTGACGTCTTGTCTCTGAAGTAACTATTACACCGCCAAGATAGCAAACTGTTAAATGCTTCAATTAAAATATTACATGTTGTTGGGTTTATAATTAAATAGAATTACACATTTCTTAACATCAATGAATGTTGTAAAAGGAACACTTTTAAAACGTACATTAATCTGTTGATTTCCGGCCACAATCACACAAAGTTAGTATGCTTAGTGTAACTATGTAAATTCTATTAATACCATTTTATCTTGAAACAGATAATTTATGTACTTTTTAAGATTTATAAAATAAACTTTGTGAGTGTGTTTTATTTGATTGCGCTGATGAACCCCGTCATTCCCACAACTTAATCGTAAGTCGAAACAAATGTCGTTTGTAAAGTCACATATAGACGTAAATAATACATGATTTATATGTCTTTTAAAAATGTACGTGTCGTTGACTTTAGATAAATCGCGACGATCAATAGAATATAAAATTAAACTACGTTAACATCAGTTCTATTTTACATTGAATAAGTAAAGGCATGACAAAAAGTATCTGGACGGATATACATCCATAAATTTTACCAAAACGAGTATCATTGGCAATTATTTTGCTATAAAACATTATATTTTGATTATTATCAGTGACATTAATTTATATTTTATCTACAATTATATCATTTATAATACTCTTATGTTTATGTTTTTATTACATATTCAATAAACTAATTATTTATTTATATTGATCTCATAAAAAGAGTTTAAATAGCATAGGCACATAACTTACAATAGACACTATGGTTTGTCATCAATATACGATCATTTATGTGTTTATAAATTTGTATGTATTTTTATACAGTAAATGAATATAATTTTTTCAATGATTTGATGTCTTTAATCACATTCAGTATAATTTCGAGCATATTATTCATCGAGACAGTTTCCAGATTTATTAATAGAAATAAAATAATAACTAAATGCCAGTTCAGTTGTCAATGAATTTAGAAAACGAATAAAGCTGATATTTTCAACTACTTTAATGTACGGTAATGATATTTTGTAAAAACTTTGAATTGTTTATAGAGAAGGAGGTCGTTAGTAGAATACAATTTTGGGAAAACAATCAAACTCTATCTATGCATTGATATTACCATATCAAGTCAAAGTCGTATTACAATGGAAGAGTGTTAAAAATATATTGAAGCTAATGAAAATTGGTTGGTAGCGTAGTTGGTTCAATCCCAGCTTCTTGTGCTAAAGGCTCTCAGTTCGATCCCAATCAGAGTCAATACATTTTGAGAAGGATCAGCTGATAATCACCGGCTGCTCATTTGTCATTGGGCTATTAATTAATGACACTTTCTAAGGAATAGTCGGCCTTAGTTTGTAACAATGACTACATTCGCTCATCTACACTCATCACACTCATTCGAAATCCATATTCACCCATATTATGACGATCGGCGTCTTATGAATGAATAAATAAATAAAAAAAAAATCTATTACTGTGCAGAACATTATACATATTGATAAATTAAGGATATATTTACCCTATATATATATATATATATATATATATATATATATATATATATATATATATATATATATATATATATATATATGAACATATTGCTAGTAAAAACCTTAAATACAACCAGCCTGTTAAGAGCGTTCGATCAAAAATTATTTTTGAACATTTTGGGAATAAAATTGTTTGCATCCATATAATAACTGTGTTAAGGGAAACAATTCTAAAAAAAATTTCTTTATGGAGATATGGCTGCCTAAAGTGACTAATTTGGCCTTTTTGGTGCATAGCTCTTGAACAAACCATGTGATGTAATTTATTAACATTTTGAGAATATAGTGGAAAAAAGGTACTAATCAATTTGATATATTGTAAATCTAAAAAAAATATTTTTTAAGTGTTAACAATTATCTTTCTATAAATGATATTTGTTAAAATTTTGAGTTGAAATTTGTACAGTCATCTTTGCCTAAAAAATGTATTTATAATATACATAAAACTTATTGCTAGAATTTATTATAAATGTGGGAGTTATGCCCATCTGTAAAATTTGCGGAGCGAAGCAGGTGGGGGCTATGAGGCGGGGATTGAGGGGAGGGGAATACATGGCTTTTAATACTCTTAGTTAGTGAGTCAGGATATTTACTACTCTTAGCTGCAGTGGCAATAAAACCTAGAACAAACTTCCTTAGAACCCTAAACTGGGTGCCCGGACGAACACCCTTAAAAATTAAATTCGGCATTATGGCGAATATTTGTGCGGTCTTTAGCTTACAAGTATGTATGCAAATATCCCTTGGAGTAAGGGGAGTTAGAGCGTTATCCTTTTAACCCTTCGTAAACAGCCCATTACAGAGGGACTCTGCTCAGAGCTATGAGCCGTAAAATGGGAATATACAGGGCGTTTCGCGAGAGGTTGGCACAATTTCAGGATATGACAGTAGACATAAAAATATGCAAAAAAGTTTCTGTAAACATGTGGCCTATCTCGCCTTGTTAGGTGCCTGTATGTGTTTTTTTATTTAAAAAAATCATATCTCTAACATGGTTTGAGCTAATAATTTGATACTTGGTATATTTGTTAATCTAGTTAAGAGTAGTTTAAAATAAAAAAGGAACACAATTATCTTTATCATTTTCAAAATGGCAACCATAAGGGGGGAGGGAGGGAGGGAGGGAGGGAGAGAGAGAGTGAGAGAGAGAGAGAGAGAGAGAGAGAGAGAGAGAGAGAGAGAGAGAGAGAGAGAGAGAGAGAGAGAGAGAGAGAGAGAGAGAGAGAGAGAGAGAGATATGAACTATTGTTTTTAGTGTCGCAGTCAACTCAGAAACTACGAGGAGTTTCATAACGCTACAACCAATGGCGTGATTATGTTAGTCAGCCACAATCATAGCAACATTTTGCATTGTTGCCACGTTTAAATTCTCAAAATACATATTTTTCTTAACCTAATTGTTTGATATAGTGAATTTGTATTTTGATCGTAATCTTTCCCATTTTTCATTGTCTTTTACAGTTTAGTTTCAATTATTCCAAGAGGGGTTTCTTACCACATTTTTTTAAATATATTGTTCGTTGTATTATTTAAATAACAATTAAAACTCTTCAAGTGGATTTCTGCCTCAACATATTATTATTGTGTCGTATGTCAAACACAATACTCTTAGCAACACAACACGCCAAAGTTACACTGGAAATGCCACTAAGGGCGTTCATGTCAAGATGAGACATTCATTTAATGAAGTGTAAGGTTGAGCAACAATTATATCATGTTGATACTTATTTACATTCATGTAGTATAAAATTAACACCAAATTTAACAAAACCGAAGTGTTACACGTAAAAGAATATTTGGACAAATAAATATAATACAACAAATAAAAAATGTTTGTTCATTTTGATGCAATTCTTGTGAAATAACATAGATACATAACAAAGTAAACGAAATATAATTAATGTCACTGTAGTATTTCACATGAAATCCGTACACTCTGTTTAATCGTGCGTTGGGCGAAATTACAGTGATATTGACCCATCCCCCCACTCATACACGTACAGTGAGTGGTATTGACCTACCCGCCCACCCATACACGTACAGGGGTAATAACCCACCCGCCCACCCATACACGTACAGTCGTATTGACCTACCCACCCACACATACAGGTACAGCGGTAAAAAAAAAGTAATACATTTTTCTACAGTTTAAAAAGGAGACCAAGACACGTTTTTTACAGTGGACATTTTTTGAAACTTGTATATAATTAATATAGCATTGTTTTCAAATGAATTCTTTTAATACTATTTATAAAATTCCAAGCAAACAATGTCATGATGTTTGTTAAAACACCTGTCCTAAAGAGCCCTCTACATATACAGTATACCCCCACCTGTTAGGGTAGGCTCTGATTAGATGTAATCCGTTGTACAAGTACATTGGGCCTCAGTGAACCGAAGCAATTACCAAGCAGCCACAAGGCTAACTAGATATCCAGCGTGATAATCAGCTGTGATTGGATTTGGTAGAGCAGAACACATTAAGTTGTGG
Source organism: Stictocephala bisonia (assembly GCA_035578905.1). NCBI lineage: Eukaryota > Metazoa > Arthropoda > Insecta > Hemiptera > Membracidae > Stictocephala > Stictocephala bisonia. The sequence goes on from JAQJVL010000183.1 coordinate 207,251, forward strand.
ACCACCTGTTTGATTTGAGTTTGGGAAATACACGAATCGGCAGTTTTATTTAGCAGCCATTATTTATACGAGCATTTTTAAAAATTTCTTTTGGTTTATTTAGATACATTTTTGGAATTAATCAATTTAATCATGCGAGACAAATAAGAGTAAATTAACTGGTAGTAACGAGGAAACTATATATTATTTATAACCTTATTTATAAAAGTATTAGATAATAATGTAAATTATTTTACACTTGTATTTTGATATTTTTACAAGTCCCTACCTATTAAGTCCATTTATCGAAACGACTTGACTTCAGGGCGCCTCTACAAGTGCTGGAACTACGAGGAAGTAGGTAACACTACGACCAAAGGCTTGACGATATCAGCCACCCGTAACCATAACAACACTTTGGCACCTTGCATAATTGCCACGTTTAAATTATTTAGCTACACCAGTATAATAGCCTGCTTGAGTGAATACGCGAGTTTGTGTGTCAGTTAGCGTCTTACGATCACAAATTTTCTTATACTGTTTATTATTGTTTATGTGTTGTTCTAGATCACAGTGTAGTATTCACAAAACAGTGCGTCAAATCTTACACGAAGCGTCACTTAATTGCACTCGTGTCAAGTTGGGAGATTAATTAACTCGAGTATAGTAAAAGTGTACATTTTATGATATGTAGCAATAGTAAGGGGTATCCAAAACAATACATAGTTTAGTAATTCACATCCTATTACTAATATAAAACACTCTTCTCTTTAATATTAACATTATATTTATTTTTGAATATGAATAAAAAACGTTATAAACACACGAAATAAACTGTTTATGGCTCAAATTTAATTAAATGACTTAAATATTTTATTCAATGGTAATCTTAATTGATTAGAGTTAAACTTATTTAAATGATTATGTTTCTAATTTTTGTTTGTGTGCATTATGTAACGTAAATAAATTTTACAAAACAGAAAAAATGTTTACGAATAATTGTGGTGGTAAAGTTTGTTTGAGTAATTCTTAGAGAACTTCCTTTAAGTTAGTTCCACACAATTTTCGATGTTTAGTACAATATATGTAACTCTTCTATAAAAATAGACAACCTACTTTATCTAATCGATAGATATATTATAAGTACTAGTGTAGAAGAGGCGATGTACATATATGTTGTATGTAAGAAAAGTAATAAAGAATGTATTCAAAATACTACATTTAAACGAATATCGGTGAGAGTTTAGCTCTATGATTTAATTTCGCAATAAAGGTGTGAGAAAAATACCTATAAGGCGTGAACAGAAGTTCTAGGCTTAATTCTCCTTACATTTAATGCATGGCTATAATTAATTTTACATTAACAGGAGTTCATGTATGTCACAAAATGCTTTACCACATACTACAAGAAAACGAACACAACGTCATGTTAGCAGTGTTCTCCAGTGAAACATTTTGTCACAATCCAGTCTCTGAGTTTACTTGGAAACTACTTGCAACTCCATCGACTATCAGGAGACCGTCCTTCGTCTGTCCTCCCGTCTCCAAACTGATTTGAACAGTGGTGTTATTTGAACGTACATTCCCAACGTGGTTAAATATCTTAGAATGGGAACAGTTTTGATTTTTACGATGGGCCTTATATGTTATATCTTATCTAAATAGTTAACATTCCTTTACATCTAGTCTATAGTGGAGATGTTATAAGAAGGGAGGGGCTATAGTTCTAAAAGGCACAGTTTGCAGAGTGGACTGGGCGTCAAATGTAAATGAGAGCGGGGCTTTTACATCACCAGCAGCAGTACTTTGACATGTAAATCTCTTCTTTAAGCCTTTCAAAAACAGGCACAGTTTGTTCTAAGACCAAATTACAGATATTCAATATCACTGCAGTATCTTGATTTTTCCAGTGCTGTTCTTTGAATTGTTCACTAATTTATACAATTTTATTAAATTTCCGCATTCCGGTGCATTATTTTTAATTCTTAGTTGTAAGAGTTATTCTCAAATATTATAAAGGGTGGAAAAAATATAGAAACGCTTTCACATTTTTTGTATTACTTCACTTGTAAAAGTTAAATATTACAACTGATACCATACGGGTATGATACCATTCAATATAAATATTAATACCACCGTACGGGTATGGGAGGGTGGGTGGGTTAGGTTAGGTTAGGTTAGTTCCTCCATGCTATAAACTCACCAGCCCCCATCATAGGCCCTGTCTTAAGGTGGCAATACCAATCGTGCTGCTTTCTAACGTAATATCAGTACTCCTAATACATACTAGATACATAGCCATGGTTACAAAACAAAGTTTTTTACGCCATTAGTGACATTTTATCGACATCACACTAGAAGTTGAACGAAAATCTTCAACGTAAGCCTAGATCGAGTTTGGTATCTAATGATCGGTCCACTCTATAAAAAATAATTGCCACAAACCGAACTTCTAAAGGTTGATTCTTTCCAGAGTAGCGGCCATTTGAATTTCAAATTAACTAATTTAAACAATATTATTTCTCCACTTTTTAACGGTTTTAAGTAAATTATTCGGATAAAAAATTATAATTTATAGAACAAAACTATTTAAAAAAATGTAACTATCAAATTATCTATGGAAAAATATAACGTTTTTGTGAAATTGTTTCCATATTTTCTTTCCATTCTGTATATATTATTCAATTAAAATTTTAATAAAAATGCATTAACAATATATTAAATTTGTATTTGAAGCTACTGCCTGTTTAGAGGAATTTAAAGCCTACAAAACAAGTTTAATTTGTAACTCACACAGTGAGTTGTATACAAATCTCTATATTAAAGGCCCTATATTAAAAATTCATTCTCAAGTAGAGATAGTTCATTAAGTGGCTGGTAGATCGTACGGAGTGTATTTTCCTTCAAGTCAATGTGTGTGATAGAAAGCGTATCGACTGTATCTGTATTTTTCACACCGTCTGTTGATTTTATCTGTCTCTCTCTCGCACTGCCTGTACTCACTGTCTATGTCTCTCTCACTTCGAAGGGGGTGGAGGAGGGCCAACGGGGTACGGCCAAACAACTGTCTCTCTCACTCTGCCGTTACCCAGAGCAAGGCTCTCTCTCGGAGAGTTAATAAAAAGAAAACAGACTGACTGTTCGCTATAGAGTCTGTTCTTATCATAGAGATTTGTATACATCGTTCAATAAATATATTTTAAGAATTTCCTACTTCTGAATTCAGATATACGTTCGTTAAGAAGTCTTTATGCATTTCATGTGGTGTTCTCAAAGATATATATCTGTCAATTGTTTTTATTAAATGAACGTTCTTAGAAGCTAACAATAAACCTAATAAATCCCATTCACACTTTATCAACAGTTTTTAGAGTTTAAGCATATTATGTAACTAGTATTACTCCTTATTTAACACGTTGTGAGAGATACCCCCCTTTCTCATCCCCAACTTTGGGGTTTAACAGGCGAGATAACGAGTTTCTGTCAAGAGCCGACCCTCAAGCTCTTAATAAAAGCTTTTCTCACTTGACGTGGAATATTTAAATTAAGCAAGTGGCATTGTTGTTCTGAACAATTTGAGAGAGGATGGCCAAAAACGTACACTTTTATAAAATTTCCGCTATAAAATATCAAGCACTTTTCGGCTACATAAAATATAATTTAAGAAATAATATTTCCATAATGATAGTGAATGGTGCTCATTTAATAGTGGTAGATCAGATTTGTTTTTATCTATTTATTATTTTTGAGAAACTAATAACCCTTCTACTTGGGGGCGAAGTGTTATGGAGATTTTAGGTAAAAGGTTATGTTATGTGGGTCTATGCTCGGTCCTCTTAATATCGAAATGGCGTCGGCTCAATGGTTGCTATCGGAGTGGGCACTATAGGGGAGTCTGGGGTGTTCAAGTTGGATGATGGTCAATGTCCAGATACTGTGTAGCCACGAAAACTGAACCATGCTTGGTAGCTGAAAATCATACCAATACTACTTGATTTGGTTTCCTCATAAAGCTGTTGGTCTGTAAGTAGCCCTGGATATTGGGCAATTGATAAATAAAACTGCAGCTTAGTTAGTAACCAGGCTACAAAGGATATGCAAACTCCTTCAACACTAATATAATCATTCACATTCACCTTAAAATATAAATAAACGTGTCAGAGTTTCATATCTGAACATATCTGAGAGTTGCAACAACAAGTATTAAGATAAGATTTTATTAAGGATGGACCCTAAAATATTTAGTCACTTGCTCTTTTGTGTAAAACCAATTATAAGGGTTAATACAGATTCGACAAAGGTATAAAGTACTGATTGATTTGCCACATAGCGAACTCAGGGTCAATTTTCGGTGAGACATAATTAATTTCCATCCCGATGCCACTCCATGAGTCGGAAGTCACGTTAAGCCCGTGATTTTTGGTTTAATTAATAGTAAGAGAGATTATCAAGTCTAATTATATTTGTGTGCTATGATTTTGAAGAAAATGATCGCAGGTAAATATAGTAAAGACTTAAGTATTAAATTTGCAATATTTTTCGGTTTGTTATTCTAAATCTTTAAACGAATTTAATATATAATTGTTTATCACTATAAATAATGTTGGCCTTGTCTGACTTGTTTTACACGAACAGCTGACAATGACAAATTCACCAGTCTGTGTGAAAAACAGCTGTAAGTTTACTGGGGTGTAATGTCTCCGAGTTAGACAGATTATAAATGTTACTGAATCTTTACTTGAAAATGCAATCAAGTAATGCAAAACAGTACAGAGACAGAAAAGCTTATTTTCGACATCCCATTCTTCGCTACGGGGTGGTTCTCTACGCTTGCTTACTCTTCACTTTTTATTTCTCTCCAAAATATCGCATCAATATAAAAGCTAATACTGCTGTTGTTCTTCTAGATATCAAAGTTTGACAGTCTAGAAAACCATGTAAGTATATTTTAGGGGGATGCAGAGTAGTGCGATCTTGCCAGAGTTATTAGAACTGACTCCAAAAATTTCACACTAAAAACCAACTTAGCCAAGATATTGTGTCATGTATATATATTTTGTATAATTTGTTTGAAATAAATTATTAACTTAAATTTATTCCATTGATACTCTTATGGACAAAAGGAATCGTTGAGGGGTTTTTTCTAAAATTTAGGAATATAATATTGAAAACCTCTTTCTCAGTGAGTCTCTATGATCCAAAAGCTAGATTTCTTTTAAATATTATCTAAACGTGTTCAGTGGTGCCGTGATGAGAGAGAATATCGTCTTTGGATTAAATATTTTCTACTAAACGTTAAAAGTAAAGACCAGAGTATAACATTTTAATTCAAACAAGGTGGGTAATATTATTCCAGACTATTCAAGAATAACATTTAGTCCTAAATATGTAATTGTGAGGTGTGTATCTAATTTTTAGGTCTAAACAGGAATGTAAGATAAATATGTACTAACGTCTAGTTTATAAGTTAAAACAGGTAATTATTTTGAAAACAAAGAACTAGTTTTAATTATAAACGAAAGAGAAAAAATATTTCACGTGTGAAATTTTCTCCTTACATAATCAAAATGTCCTCAAATCTATAACTACCTTTTTATAAAAAAAAATTATATACATTTAATTTTAACTGCAAAACTAGTTTAACATTAAATAATAATAACAACCGAATTCAAGTAATTACTCCAGGAGAAAAACCCACGAGGCCTTAATTGACTGCCTGATCCTTTAGGGAGTCCTGATCAATACAATTAAGGATCATCTGAGGCAAGAAGGAGGGGTGGAGCTGTGGTCATGAAGAGGCTCTCTAGAGAGTGGGTTGAGGGAGTCTTTTAGTATTACCGCTCCTTTAATCCTAAAACGTAGCATGTAGTCAGATATTCAGTTTCAGATACTGATTAGAATAAATAGCAAACATAAATAAAGTTATTTCTTTAACAATATCGATAGTCTGGTATGAAAGATAAAAATCGTGTATTTCTATATCAAATAAGATTCAATGCACCTGAAACTTAGCCTGAAACATATTTAGTAAAAATTAAAAAAAAGTACTGTAGTTGCTTATGTTATTTGAAATAAACTTAGTCCAGCTTTCACATTATACATTACTTTATTGTATAGTTTGTCTTACAGAGCTGATACTTATCTCTTATTTATATGATAAAGTCAATTGTGTAACAATGTTTTTATATTTAATCATTTAACTTCCTCATCTTGAATATTATAGCTGATTGTTTATTATGTTTAGAGATATTTATTACTAAACACATTAAAAATATTTTATTCAAATAAGTCAATATACCATATATTTTTTTAAATCATTATATTAAAAGTTAAAGAAATTCGAACAAATTATCAAACCTATTACATAATAATTTATATATTATAATTGACGTTTCATTGAACACTGCTTCACACTTAGGTTTGTTAAATTATATAAATAATAGTGTTGGAAAAAAAGTGAATAGTTGATGGTTTACAAAACAAACAATTGTTATCTGAGATGGTTTTAAGGGCTCATTCTTTAAAATACTATAAAATTAACATTCAAATGTCAAATTTTTTTATTGTTAGGAAGTTCTAGAGCAAAACATCATAAAATGTAAGATATAAAGGTTTTTGGTCCATATAATCTAGTCCATTCGGTATTCAATATATAAAATGTAATGTACACACGATTAATAGAAGATTCTCAATCCTAAAAGTTATCCATAACTCTTTACATGGTTGAAATTATACTATATACTGTATAGGCCACTAGTGGAAGGATACGTGCTGAGTGGTGGAGGAGAGATAGAATATTACTCTTCCCCTACTGTCGTTCCATTAAAGAATTATCATTGCAACTAGAAAGATAGTAGGCCACGTACTGGCAGCACAATGCCACGCCCCATCCACTACTACGTCATCATCAGCAGTGACCATTGGCTAGATTATTCAACACTAACCGATCAAGCTTTGAACGATTAAATTAAATCATTACATAGTATTTAAATAGCAATTAAAACTAACAATAAAACAATGGATAATAATGTAAACAATAAATTGTAATTAAACTGTACAGTTCATTAAAGTTATTTTTTTTAACTAAAAACTGTTGTGGAAGTTAGCAAGGCCTATAATGGACGCTAGTGGAGCGATGAACGATTTCCCCCGCTGCTGAAACCCTAATTATAACTCGCAGGTCACTTACTATCCATCATTACTATAGAGGGTGAACTGGACACTTTTTATAAAAATGATTTGCAGATAAAAACATATAACGTTTATAATTTATTGGTTTTCTGCAAACTTTAACATCTCAATACATTAGTTATAATAATGATAATAATAGTAGGCTATAAACTAATTTGTTATTATTACAATAATCTTACGCTTATATACAAATCTAAAGGTTTGTGTGCGTGTGTGTGTGTGTGTGTGTGTGTGTGTGTGTGTGTGTGTGTGTGTGTGTGTGTGTGTGTGTGTGTGTGTGTGTGTGTGTGCGCGCGCGCGCGCGCGCGTGTGCGTGTGCGTGCGTGCGTGTGTGTGTGTGTGTGTGTGTGTGTGTGTGTGTGTGTGTGTGTGTGTGTGTGTGTGTGTGTGTGTGTGTGTGTGTGTGTGTGTGTGTGTGTGTGTGTGTGTGTGTGTGTGTGTGTGTGTGTGTGTGTGTGTGTGTGTGTGTGTGTGTGTTACTCAATCACGCACAAACTACTCAACCCATTGCACTGAATTATTGCATGAACATTCTTAGGGTCTCTGGTTAACAAATAGGCCTATCTTTATTTTGAAATTCCATTGGGGCTCTAAGAAGTATCAATGCATCACTTATGGCAATACTAATTATAAATTAATAGTTTATAATAGTTTTATTAATCAGCTGTTGTTATAAATTAACAACTTACTTAGTTCTGAAATAAATACCGGACTAAACCTAACCACAACCACGGTAACTAGAAAACACGATAGGTATCACCACTAGGCTGCGCAGTAGACTGTGACGTCACATGGGCGAAATAACCTGGTTTGATTATTATGTAAAAAGCTATAAACCAATCTATCAATCACAATGAAGAATTCAGTAAAACAGTAGGCAAGTTTTTTATTACTTATCAGGTGGAATTGTAAACTACAGGAATTAGAACTGTAATTTTGTGTTTGTTGTTAGCATTTGGCCTTGTGATGTCATAGGATATGCGCGTGATACTTACCGTCTTCTTTCTAAAGGGTACCGTGGCCACAACGAACTTTTGCATTATACAGATGCCAGTAGGTAAATACTGGGGGTCAATGTCAGTAATACTTTTGTATTACTGAATGAAATAAGCACAACATAAATCAACGTAAACCCCGTACGAAGGACGGCTACTGTGCTAGTATGTACTAAAAAGCATATATTATTGTTAACAGTATCACTTTGACTTTCTTACGGACGCGATATATTGGATATATGTGGGAAAGACGTAGTTATTATAAAAACTGAATGTCTATAGTAAAATAGACAATAGGTATTATTTCTATTATATTTCTTCTAGGATAATACAACAGTTATTTGGCCAACATGTTGTAAACAATTTATATTTCCCAGAGATAAAAATGTCATAACAGTATTGCACTACACAAAGCAAGAATTCAATTTCTTCACAGCTTAAAGAGGAAAAGAATTTTCCTTCTCAACGTGCCTCTTTATTAAATTGTTACTACACTGCGGGTTGTTTGAAAATGAAGGACTTCACTGTTTGTTATAAACAACCAAGATGTTACACTATACACTTATTTGTACGTATTGGAATTTACGAACACATTTTCTGAAGGGAAAATTCATTTAAGTATTAGTGTACGAAATATATAAATTTGTGAGTATTTATCAATGTAGGGGTTAATTGAATTTACAAAATAGGCGAACTGCCACAGATATATTTTGGGACAGTGTTAATAAATTAAAAAAAGTCTAAATGGTTTATAATTACATATATTGAAGCTACATTTATTTATGTTTGTTAAAAAAACGAGTTTATTTTATGATTAACTTGAATAAAACTGAAAAATATAGCAATAAATTTACTCAAATGTTATTTAAATGAACATTATAAAATATTCCCCTCGACAAACCAAACTGTAATATGTGTGTGATTTCCTTTTCGCTTGAGGGAGGAGAATTCAGTTTACCTTGACAATGTTTTATGGTGGTCTAGAGAGATAAAGCAGTCCGAACTTAATTATGAGGTTTATTTATTCATAATATAATGAAAACACAGTAAATATTATTGTGTCGTTGTCATTTACATTGAATCCAATATTATTTTTCTAGTCTGATAAAATGAACATACGGTTAAAGTTTACAGGGTCCTAATTAATAAGGCCATTCCACTTCCTTTCTTCCACCAACTGTTCTTTTATTTTCACGCTCTAAATAACTAAATTACACAATGAGATATTTACACAATGTAACTAATAAATATAAATTATTTTGACACTTAAAATTAATCAATATTATTTACAACAATCATTGTTGCTTATCACAATCGAGTCGATGTTCACACAATAAATGACACTGCTTGGTGTACTATCACTGACAACACACCGTCACTAAACTGTCACTCCAGACCGAAGTCCAAAAATTCATACTGCTATAAACACATAAACTTCATCTTTAGCCCTGTCACTCAGACACCGTAAACTAGGCTGACAATGACTGATTACTAGGCTGTCTACTAAGCTGACATTGACTAACTACTAGGCTGACATTGACTGACTACTAGGCTGATATTGAGTGACTACAAGGCTAACATTGACTGACTACTAGGCTGACATTGACTGACTAATAGGCTGACTTTGACTGACTACTAGGCTGATATTGAGTGACTACAAGGCTGACATTGACTGACTACTAAGCTGACATTGACTAACTACTAGGCTGACATTGACTGACTACTAGGCTGATATTGAGTGACTACAAGGCTAACATTGACTGACTACTAGGCTGACATTGACTAACTACTAGGCTAACATTGACTGACTACTAGGCTGACATTGACTGACTACTAGGCTGAGGGCTGCCTTTATATAAAACGCTGGTGTAAGCCTAAAGTTGTTAAACTATAGTGGGGATTTTTAAATTTTATACCTGCCGAGATCGTTCTAGATATTTCTAAACGTCATTTCGGGAGGTTCTAGCTTCTTATACAGGAGAATTAACTGCGATTCTATAGCTTCCTGGAGGAAACTGGATTGGCCTATAAAACAAAAAATGCGAATTTAACCCATTCAGGGTGGGGTGGGGGGCACAATCACCCAGGTGGTTCCGATGGTAATTGTAGTGATCTGCTTATGCATGCTCTGTGATGTTATCGTTTTGAAAATACGTCAGCAGTCATTAACTAACAGATTTAGTTTCGGCCATTGAACTGTAAGTGGTTGGTTTTTAGAGGCTAGTTATTAGGGAGTGCTTCTTATAATTAACTTTACCAGGTAAAATAAGACATCCTTAAACTTGATAAAAACATCCCTCTCAGATAAAAATCTATTTAATATGCTTAGAGTTATAAAACTGTGGTGTCAATGCTTTTTATTATGCAATTTACAATTCTTATGCGTAAATGAGCTAAGCTGGCTTTGTATTTATCGTTTGTATATATCAATTAAGAAGTATTTGTTTAGACTAAACTCCATGTTTAAAATACCAAGTACGTCACTAGAGGGCAGTGTATTGCGCCCCTCCCCTGACTCACCTTCAGCCAGCCTTGTTTTTATTACACACCACCATCCTCATTCCTCTCTGGTATGAGCAGGGATTTGCTTTCAAGTGGATTGTACACTTCCTCATTCCCTTAATATCAGGATACGTTTTGCATTGATGAAAAATAATACTTGATTCTTAAGTCTTCTGAGATTGTTTTCTCGTAATATTTTAAATGTGACACTAATTTAGGTTGAGATTAGTAAATATATCTTTTTACACTTAAAGAAACATTTGCTATTAGTTGAGAACTAATATGTTAATAAAGATACTTAATATATTAACTAAGTATTTTTATAAATTTAATGTGATTGTTGTTTGTAAAATATGTTAAAAAATCTTTTTCATTGAACTGTATGCATAAAAATGTACGTTAATTACTAAAATATCTTCAGCCTGTATTTTGCGGGTGCTTCTTAGTTCAAATGTTTTTAATTTTGCTGAGTCTAATTGTAAAGTGGAGCAAGAACAGCGTTACCGTTTATTATTCCATCTCAATCAACTTCTTTAATAAATAAGGATTTTTTACCAATTTGAATCATCTATACAGTCTGGACAGTTAGTTTGTGCCAAACTTAACTTCTAACCTAAAATCTATAGTCCATGTACTCAGCACAACGTGCCTAAGGCTTTTTTCCACCTTCCCAACGCTTCGGACATTGTTCCTAGGTATATTTTTAAACTACCAAATCTATAATCTATAACCACTTGGACGTCATGTGTTAAACTTTCTTTGCCATCCAAAATGTTTAATTAATACTCTGTAGACATTGTGTATTCTATTAATGCTTTTACCGATAGTCAATATAAGTTATATAATCCATACAAGTTTGATGGTAGGTATGGATATTCCTTCTTTATATGCATAAATGTCCAATAAAACAGTTTATACACTAAAATGAGTTTGTGCTGGCTCTGAATTCATTTTTATTCAAATGAAGTATTTGATATTTTAATTTTGTTGTGAACGATCTTACTTTATTCATTAAAACTGCTTTCTAAATATTTTTACTTAGCAATACATGCTCGTGGTGATTAAAATAACAATATTTACCATGAGTTCTCAGTATTTAGCATATTTATTACAAAATGCAATCCGATATGTTTTATACTGTCGCATATTTCTGAATCAACTTCAAGATTCTGCATAATTTATATGGTAATTACAATCTCTACTACTTTGCAGTTATATTCAATTGAAAGTAGACTTTTATGAGATGAAAAATCCCTATAGAATTGAAAAAAAAGGAAAATATTTTCTCAGTTATTTATCACTCAATCGTTTTATTTATATTTCCAAGTAATAATAAAAAGTTTTATTCTAAATGCATTTGACCACTAAAAAATTGTGTTGCAAAGAGAGAATTAAAATAAATATGTTCTGAAATGGAATATCCGTGAGAAAAAACTTATTGTTTCTAATGTTTATTAAATGATCACGTAATTTGAATCCAACCTCAGCTAAAAGAAAATATGTTGGAAGATTTGGAGATTTTTACAACTATTTCCTACAATATTTCTTAAAATGAAAAATGTCTACTGTTTATAATTTATTTAGGGGTTTAGATATTTATTTATATAAACATTTACTTATATTTTATATTATGAATGTTATTATGAACTCTACAGTAAAAACATTATATAAAGCTTTAACAAGCGTATGAGTTTAAGGATGAACTAAAAATCTTCGGTAGGTAGGACTTCATTTTATATTATAAAACTATATAAATTAAATACATATTTTGAAAAACGGCGTCTTAAGAATAAATAAATAAAAATAAAATAAATTCAGTTTATTTAATAAAGATTCATGTACTGCTGTCAGTGAGTTAATATAGATTTAACATGTTTATTTTTCTTTGTAATCATATCTTTTTTGTTCTTTTAAACGAGCTCTCTTTACTAAACTAAACCTAAAACTAAATGTTTACGTTTTATATCAGCATATGACCAAAGTGTTCAAATAACATAATATATTAGAATGTAAAAAGATTATAAAGGCTTATCCTCATTTACTGGTAATAAGTTCTTATTATAGAAACCTTAGAATTCACTTGAAAAACAATGAATTGGGAGCGTTTACATAAAATGAATTCCCTTGACTTGAGTTCAAACACTTCAAACCTTGTATTAAAAAGGATTTAAAAGGAGATATTTCTCTTTGTTTTTGGTAGTTCTTGGATATGATTCAGATTAAAGTGTCGATAACAATCCACATATATTTGCATTCACAAACGGATGCATTCCGAAGGGACATTCTGATGTGGAACTTGTCAGGGCTGAAAGAGAACAGAGCCATTTTTTAGAGATACCTCCTCAAACCTCCAGACTAAATTAAGTAATTCCGGTCTCACTCCTCGGAAATGCCATATTACAAAAAGAACAATAAATAAACAACACATTTTGTTTACTTCATCAAAATTCACAAATTGCTACTAATAAAATAGATGAGCTCTCATTGTTATGTGAAGAGCTAAATCCCGATGTATTGTTAATAACTGTGCACGGCTTTATCATCAACAATATAAACCATTTTAAAATTCAAAATTATAATTTAGCAAATTTCTATTGCAGAGACATCCATCGTGGTGGTGGAACTGCAATACACGTAAAAAAAGAACTTAAATTCATTCCAGTGGTAGTCGGAGAATCTATAGAAAGAGACATTGAAATTACTGGTATAAAAATACAGAACAACAGATTTCAATTTACAATAATTGGGATATATAGATCTCCAAATGGAAATATAGACACCTTTTTACAAAAATTCGAAAATTGTCTCAGATATTATCAAACAGAAATTCAAAATTCATATTTATGGGGGATTTTAACATTGACGCTCTCGATGTTAATAATCCCACTTCTAAACGTATGGCCGACCTTTTACAGTCTTTCGGACTGAAATGGTCTATTAACTCTCCCACGAGAGTTACGGCCATTTCACAAACGGCTATAGACAACATTATAACAAACGTGCATGAAGTAGATGTCAGTGAGGTCAACACAGCTATCTCAGACCATTACGGTCAACAGGCCATTATCAGTGATTGTTATCTGGCACGAGATCCCGTAACTAAACGAACATTTAGAGACACATTTAATCCCAAAAACCTAGCTCATTTAGACGTTTCACTAAAAAGAGAGAGTTGGAATTGTATCAATGTTATTGATCCCATTACGTTACAATTTCAAAATTTTGAAAATTGCTTGAATTTTCATTTTGATGTAAATTGCCCAATAAAGACACTGAAACCAGCACCAAAGAAAACGGGATGCAAATGGATCACAAAAGGTATCCTAACATCAAGGGAAAAGATGAAATTTCTCACCATAATATCTAAATACACTACAAATTTGAATTTCAATATTTTTTTCCAAAATTATAAGAAAATTTACAAAAAAGTCATTAGAGCGGCTAAAGCTTATGATGTAAATAAAGCAATAGCCACATCGAAAAATGTAGCAAAAACTGCCTGGGCTATCATAAACAATAGTGTTGCACAAAAAAACAAACCAATTCAACTTCAAATTAGCGGAGAACAAGTTTGTGATGAGCGCAGGATTGCGGAGGAATTTAACGCCTTCTTCGCATCAGTAGGTACTGATCTAGGACTTCGTCCACGGAGAGTCCAGAATCCTCGCTTATCAAGACTGAGTCCATTAGCTTCTTTGGCATTGGCTCCAGTCACGGAACATGAGATTGAGAAGGTTATCAATGAGCTTGCACCCAAGAAGTCGAATGACGTGAATTACGTATCGACATGGCTTTTAAAAAAATGCTCCCACCATATTCTAACGCCCTTGGAACATTTGATTAACCTTTCCTTCTCATCAGGCGTTTTTCCTTCGTCTTTGAAAACTGCTAAAGTGACACCAATCTTTAAGAAAGGTGATTCTTCCAGCATTAAAAATTACCGACCAGTTTCAATTCTACCAATTATTAGTAAAATTTTTGAGAAGCTTTTCCTGTCCCGAATGCTTGGTTTCTTAGAAAAACACAGTCTTCTCTCGAAAGACCAATTTGGTTTTAGAAAAGGTCTGTCAACAACTGACGCAGTCATATGATTAGTAGAAACGATTGTAGAAGGGCTGGAGAGTCGGAAAGCTACAATTAGTGTGTTTTTGGATCTCTCCAAGGCTTTTGACTGTGTTGACCACGACATTCTGCTTCAGAAACTACACACCTATGGGATCCGAGGAGTACCGCTTAAGTGGCTAGAATCCTATCTAACAAAAAGAACACAAATGGTTCAAATTTCCGAAGTACGATCTGGATATAGATGTCTAAGGTATGGAGTCCCACAGGGATCGATACTTAGCCCTCTCTTATTCCTGATATACGTCAACGAAATTGGTTCATCACTACTGCATGGGTCACTCGTGCAGTATGCTGACACGACTCTCTGCTTTAAAGAAATTACAAATCAGGAGCTTGAAATCCATGCATACATGGAACTGAACAACTGCATTCAAAAATTTCAAGAACTAAACCTTAACACTAATTCGACTAAGTCCAATTTCATGAAGTTCTGTTTACGGAAGTCAGATTCCGAAGGAAATTTGACAGTGGCAATAGATGAAAATGAAATTGAGGAGTTAAATTCAACTAAATTCCTCGGAATATACCTAGATCGGGGTTTGACTTGGAATATACATATTGACAGTCTTAGCAAAAAGCTTTCATCAAGCATTTATGTTTTGAGAAACTTAGCAAATTTTTGCCCTAACCATATAATGATGACAGCTTATCATGGTTTAGTTTACAGTCATCTCTCATATGGTCTGGCTTTGTGGGGAGGCTGCTCTGCCACAAACCTGACCAGAATATTTAGAATTCAAAAAAATGGCAGTTAGAATAATTAGCAAATTACAATATAGAGAGTCGTGTAGGCCAGTATTTAAACGGTTAAACCTGCTGACGTTGCCTTGCCTCTATATTTTAGAGACAGCAACATATTGTATGTTTAAAACTGCACTGACAAGAGGCAGAGATATTCACAATCATCATACTAGAAGCAGGGATATATACAGAATTGGAAATCACAGGACGGTAGTCTACGAACACCTACCCTCACAGATTGGTGTTCGTATAATTAACAGACTCCCAGAATGTATTAAAAATGCTACAACACCCAAGGCGTTTAAGAACCGTCTCAAGAAATGTTTGGCCAAACTGGCATTTTATAGTGTAGACGAGTTTTTTTCATATAATTGGGAAGCCACTGAATTTTAAAATTGATACTGGAGGACATTTTGGAGGTATAATTGGCGAATGAATGGGAATTTGGGTGCGTGAAAAAAAATGTATGTTTGAAAGTGTTATTGTGATTGAATGGATGGCAAATTTTATTTTATTTATTAATGACTATTGCGATACAATTTTGTCAATTGTTAACAAGATGCAATAAAAAATATATTATCATTATTATTAAAATAATTTACGTTATTTAAAAAAAAATACTGTTCATTTTAACACTATCATTACCCTAAAAAATATGCAATTTTTTACTAATTAAAATCATGTTTAGAACTGTATGATATATAGCTCTTTTATAGAAAAATATATTTTCATACAAGGCACTTAAACCATTAAAAATATTTGAACAATTGAAAATATTATATTTGGGGGCTAAAAATAAAAGTATTTGGTAGGTTCTGTAGATTAACAATTCTTATAAAACGTGTTAGCAAATATTACATATTTCTTTCGCAAATCAGAGGTAGACCTATGTAAAAGAATAAATAACAACTGGTTTTCTGAGTATTTTCTATCACCCAAATGCCATGGCTAACAAGTGGCTTATATAAATTTTATTGAAAGAAGTTTACATTTAATTGATACGGACACAGCAAATATAGTAATTTTACAGTTTACTTATTTGGGGGGGATACACACTACTTAATTATAATTTAAAAATTGTGTTTAACCCTTCAAAGTCAATGTAAACTTGACATGAACTGTAGATACGTGTTAACTGCTTAGTTACTCTTTCTGTATGTATTTTAACGCGAATATGAATGATACATAAGCGTGGATTCCTGTGAAATCTTGTTATTAACTGAGTTCGACTGAGCTCAGAAAGGATAATTTTTTAATAACACAATAGCTAGGGCAACTAAGGGGACTTACAGCTTTACGTGGAACATGAACCACGTAGTGTTCGCTTGATTTTCAGCGAAGGTAAAGGAATTTTTTTATTTTTTAAATAACCAAATGAAACAAATAAATAAAAATAAAGAATAAAAAGTGAAAACACGTTAAAATTAAAACACATTAAGATAGTTAAATGTGGTTAATTAATTATATAAAAAATCTTTTCTTTCCAAATAAAACAATTAAAGAAATACACAAGCTATACGTATTCTTTCATGCATTTTTTTGTCTTTTGAATGAGCCAGTATTATACTTGATACTGTAAAGTTGAGCTCGTAGCCTTACCGCCAAAGACAAACAAGTAGTTTCTAACACCTGCCCAACTTCACCAAACACCTGTAGGGGAATACTGGCCCTGTAACCGTTAAGAAGTGTCTTCAAAGTGAACAAAATTACAGATAAGGTTGTTCAGTACGTACAGCAATTACTTGCTTAATTGCTTGGTAACTCTTCCCCAACAATCAACTTATAAATACAACGTTGATTTTATTGTTCAGAATTAATTTGAACTGAACAGTTAGCCTTGTAAGTGTTTGATTTACAACAGTTTACTCAATTTTTTAATGACATTTTTTACGTATTTATTTTGTTATCAAAACAATTGTACTATAATTATTCTATTATATACATTATGAAAACTTATTTAGAAACATACAAAATAATTTATATCATATAATCACTAGTAAATGTTATAATTTATAACATACTATGTATTTATATTAAGAATAAAAATACTATAAAATAATTCAATCAATGATTTCCATCGACGTGGACACTACTAGAAAAGTCTAGGGTGTCCATGTTGGATGGCAGTCAAGGTATACTAAGCAAGTTGTGTAAGGAAGAGAACTGAGTATTGTCCTGAGTCCTGAGAACTGAGGAGCTTGTCAGTTACTAAAAATC